>CM067558.1:15189736-15789736 GCA_034509755.1 Anisodus tanguticus
AGAATCAAAATGACGTAAATTCGGTTGTAGAGACTGCAATGTTTAATTTTAAAGTCAAGTGATGATAAATTCGGTCAAAGAGGCCGCAGTGTTCACTCCGAGAGTGAAAATGATGTAATTCAAGTCGAAGAGACAACAATGTTCATTTTCAATGTTTGGTTGATGTAAATTCGGTATAAGAGGTCATAGTCTTCACTCCGAGAGTCAAAACAACGTAAATTCGGTCAGAGAGACCGCAGTGTTTGTTTTCACAATAAGGGTGATGTAAATCTGATCAAAGAGGCCCCAATATTCACTCAAAGAGTGAAAATGACGTAATTCAGGTTGGAGAGACGACAATGTTCATTTTCCAAGACAAGTGTGATGTAAATTAGGTCAAATAGGCCGCAATATTCGCTCCTAGAATCAAAATGACGTAAATTCGGTTGTAGAGATTACAATGTTTGTTTTCAAAGTTAAGGTGATGAAAATCAGGTCAAAGAGGCCACAGTGTTCACTCCGAGAGTGAAAATGATGTAATTCCAGTCGGAGAGACAACAATGTTCATTTTCAATGTTAGGTTGATGTAAATTCGGTATAAGAGGTCTCAGTCTTCACTCCGAGAGTCAAAACAAAGTAAATTCGGTCAGAGAGACCACAATGTTTGTTTTCACAATCAGGGTGATGTAAATCGATCAAAGATTTCCCAAAATTCACTCAAAGAGTGAAAATGATGTAATTCGGTTGGAGAGCCAACACTGTTCATTTTCCAAGTCAAGGTGATGTAAATATGGTCATAGAGGCCCCAATCTTTGCTCCGAGAATCAAAATGACGTAAATTCGGTCGGAGAGACTACAATGTTTGTTTTCGTTGTCACGGTGATATAAATCTGGTCAAAGAGATCGCAGTCTTCACTCCGAGAGTGAAAATGATGTAATTCCAGTCGGAGAGACAACAATGTTCATTTTCAAAGTTAGGGTGATTTAAATTCGGTATAAGAGGTCGCAATATTCACAATGAGAGTCAAAACAACATAAATTCGTCAGAGAGACCGTAGTGTTCATTTTCAATGTCGGGTGGTGATGTAAATCCGGTCAAATATGCCACAATCTTCTCTCCTAGAATCAAAATGACGTAAATTCGGTTGTAGAGACTGCAATGTTTAATTTTAAAGTTAAGGTGATGTAAATCCGGTCAAAAGAGGCCGTAGTCTTCACTCCGAGAGTGAAAATGATGTAATTCCAATCGGAGAGACAACAATGTTCATTTTCAAAGTTATGGTGATTTAAATTCGGTATAAGAGGTCGCAATATTCACACTGAGAGTCAAAACAACGTAAATTCGTCTGAGAGACCGTAGTGTTCATTTTCAATGTCAGGGTGATGTAAATCCGGTCAAATAGGCCACAATCTTCGCTCCTAGAATCAAAATGACGTAAATTCGGATTATAGAGACTGCAATGTTCAATTTTAAAGTCAAGGTGATGTAAATTCGGTCAAAGAGGCCGATGTGTTCACTCCGAGAGTGAAAATGATGTAATTCAAGTCGAAGAGACAACAATGTTCATTTTCAAAGTTAGGGTAATGTAAATTCAGTATAAGAGGTCGTAGTCTTCACTCCGAGAGTCAAAACAACGTAAATTCGGTCAGAGAGACCGCAATGTTTGTTTTCACAATAAGGGTGATGTAAATCTGATCAAAGAGGCCCCAATATTCACTCAAAGAGTGAAAATGACGTAATTCATGTTGGAGAGACGACAATGTTCATTTTCCAAGACATTGTGATGTAAATTAGGTCAAATAGGCCGCAATATTCGCTCCTAGAATCAAAATGACGTAAATTCGGTTGTAGAGATTACAATGTTTGTTTTCAAAGTTAAGGTGATGAAAATCAGGTCAAAGAGGCCACAGTGTTCACTCCGAGAGTGAAAATGATGTAATTCCAGTCGGAGAGACAACAATGTTCATTTTCAATGTTAGGTTGATGTAAATTCGGTATAAGAGGTCTCAGTCTTCACTCCGAGAGTCAAAACAAAGTAAATTCGGTCAGAGAGACCACAATGTTTGTTTTCACAATCAGGGTGATGTAAATCTGATCAAAGATTTCCCAAAATTCACTCAAAGAGTGAAAATGATGTAATTCGGTTGGAGAGCCAACACTTGTTCATTTTCCAAGTCAAGGTGATGTAAATATGGTCATAGAGGCCCCAATCATCATTGCTCCGAGAATCAAAATGACGTAAATTCGGTCGGAGAGACTACAATGTTTGTTTTCGTTGTCACGGTGATATAAATCAAAATGACGTCTTAAATTCGAGAGTGAAAATGATGTAATTCAAGTCGGAGACAACAATGTTCATTTTCAAAGTTAGGGTGATGTAAATTCGGTATAAGATATCTCCTAGAATCAAATATTCAAATGAGAGTCAAAACAACATAAATTCGATCAAAGAGGCCGTCAAGAGACCGTAGTGTTCATTTTCAATGTCAAAGAGTGAAAATGTCAAATGCCAAAATTCGCTCCTAGAATCAAAATGACGTAAATTCGGAGAGACAACAATGTTTTCATTTTCAAGGTGATGTTAGGGTGATGTTAAATTCGGTAATAAGAGTCGCAATCACTCCGAGAGTCAAAACAAAGTAAATTCGGTCAGAGAGACCACAATGTTTGTTTTCACAATAAGGGTGATGTAAATCTGATCAAAGATTTCCCAAAATTCACTCAAAGAGTGAAAATGATGTAATTCGGTTGGAGAGCCAACAATGTTCATTTTCCAAGTCAAGGTGATGTAAATATGGTCATAGAGGCCGCAATCTTTGCTCCGAGAATCAAAATGACGTAAATTCGGTCGGAGAGACTACAATGTTTGTTTTCGTTGTCACGGTGATATAAATCTGGTCAAAGAGATCGCAGTCTTCACTCCGAGAGTGAAAATGATGTAATTCCAGTCGGAGAGACAACAATGTTCATTTTCAAAGTTAGGGTGATTTAAATTCGGTATAAGAGGTCGCAATATTCACAATGAGAGTCAAAACAACATAAATTCGGTCAGAGAGACCGTAGTGTTCATTTTCAATGTCAGGGTGATGTAAATCCGGTCAAATATGCCAAAATCTTCTCTCCTAGAATCAAAATGATGTAAATTCTGTTGGAGAGAGAGCGCAATGTTTAATTTTAAAGTCAAGGTGATGTAAATATCGGTCAAAGAGGCCCCGTAGTCTTCACTCCGAGAATCAAAATGACGTAAATTCGGTCGGAGAGACTACAATGTTTGTTTTCGTTGTCACGGTGATATAAATGGTCAAAGAGATCGATAGTCTTCACTCGAGAGTGAAAATGATGTAATTCCAGTCGGAGAGACAACAATGTTCATTTTCAAAGTTAGGGTGATTTAAATTCGGTATAAGAGGTCGCAATATTCACACTGAGAGTCAAAACAACATAAATTCCGTCTGAGAGACCGTAGTGTTCATTTTCAATGTCAGGGTGATGTAAATCCGGTCAAATAGGCCACAATCTTCGCTCCTAGAATCAAAATGACGTAAATTCGGTTGTAGAGACTGCAATGTTTAATTTTAAAGTCAAGGTGATGTAAATTTCGGTCAAAGAGGCCGCAGTGTTCACTCCGAGAGTGAAAATGATGTAATTCAAGTCGAAGAGACAACAATGTTCATTTTCAAAGTTAGGGTACTGTAAATTCAGTATAAGAGGTCGTAGTCTTCACTCCGAGAGTCAAAACAACGTAAATTCGGTCAGAGAGACCGCAGTGTTTGTTTTCACAATAAGGGTGATGTAAATCTGATCAAAGAGGCCCCAATATTCACTCAAAGAGTGAAAATGACGTAATTCAGGTTGGAGAGACGACAATGTTCATTTTCCAAGACAGTGTGATGTAAATTAGGTCAAATAGGCCGCAATATTCGCTCCTAGAATCAAAATGACGTAAATTCGGTTGTAGAGATTACAATGTTTGTTTTCAAAGTTAAGGTGATGAAAATCAGGTCAAAGAGGCCAGAGTGTTCACTCCGAGAGTGAAAATGATGTAATTCCAGTCGGAGAGACAACAATGTTCATTTTCAATGTTAGGTTGATGTAAATTCGGTATAAGAGGTCTCAGTCTTCACTCCGAGAGTCAAAACAAAGTAAATTCGGTCAGAGAGACCACAATGTTTGTTTTCACAATCAGGGTGATGTAAATCTGATCAAAGATTTCCCAAAATTCACTCAAAGAGTGAAAATGATGTAATTTCGGTTGGAGAGCCAACACTGTTCATTTTCCAAGTCAAGGTGATGTAAATATGGTCATAGAGGCCCCAATCTTTGCTCCGAGAATCAAAATGACGTAAATTCGGTCGGAGAGACTACAATGTTTGTTTTCGTTGTCACGGTGATATAAATCTGGTCAAAGAGATCGCAGTCTTCACTCCGAGAGTGAAAATGATGTAATTCCAGTCGGAGAGACAACAATGTTCATTTTCAAAGTTAGGGTGATTTAAATTCGGTATAAGAGGTCGCAATATTCACAATGAGAGTCAAAACAACATAAATTCGATCAGAGAGACCGTAGTGTTCATTTTCAATGTCAGGGTGATGTAAATCCGGTCAAATAGGCCACAATCTTCGCTCCTAGAATCAAAATGACGTAAATTCGGTTGTAGAGACTGCAATGTTTAATTTTAAAGTCAAGGTGATGTAAATTCGGTCAAAGAGGCCGTAGTGTTCACTCCGAGAGTGAAAATGATGTAATTCTAGTCGGAGAGACAACAATGTTCATTTTCAAAGTTATGGTGATTTAAATTCGGTATAAGAGGTCGCAGTATTCACTCCGAGAGTCAAAACAACGTAAATTCCGTCGAGAGAGACCGTAGTGTTTGTTTTCACAATGTAAGGGTGATGTAAATCCGATCAAAGAGGCCCCAATATTCACTCAAAAAAGAGAATGAAAATGACGTAAATTCGGTTGAGAGACGACAATGTTCATTTTCCAAGACAATGTTGTAAATTAGGTAAATTAGGTCAAATAGGCCGTCAATATTCGCTCCTAGAATCAAAATGATGTAAATTCGGTTGTAGAGATTACAATGTTTGTTTTCAAAAGGTGATGAAAATCAGGTCAAAGAGGCCACAGTGTTCACTCCGAGAGTGAAAATGATGTAATTCAAGTCGGAGAGACAACAATGTTCATTTTCAATGTTAGGTTGATGTAAATTCGGTATAAGAGGTCTCAGTCTTCACTCCGAGAGTCAAAACAAAGTAAATTCGGTCAGAGAGACCACAATGTTTGTTTTCACAATCGGGGTGATGTAAATCGATCAAAGATTTCCCAAAATTCACTCAAAGAGTGAAAATGATGTAATTTCGGTTGGAGAGCCAACTTTGTTCATTTTCCAAGTCAGGGTGATGTAAATATGGTCATAGAGGCCCCAATCTTTGCTCCGAGAATCAAAATGACGTAAATTCGGTCGGAGAGACTACAATGTTTGTTTTCGTTGTCACGGTGATATAAATCTGGTCAAAGAGATCGCAGTCTTCACTCCGAGAGTGAAAATGATGTAATTCCAGTCGGAGAGACAACAATGTTCATTTTCAAAGTTAGGGTGATTTAAATTCGGTATAAGAGGTCGCAATATTCACAATGAGAGTCAAAACAACATAAATTCGGTCAGAGAGACCGTAGTGTTCATTTTCAATGTCAGGGTGATGTAAATCCGGTCAAATATGCCACAATCTTCTCTCCTAGAATCAAAATGACGTAAATTCGGTTGTAGAGACTGCAATGTTTAATTTTAAAGTTAAGGTGATGTAAATCCGGTCAAAGAGGTCGTAGTCTTCACTCCGAGAGTGAAAATGATGTAATTCCAGTCGGAGAGACAACAATGTTCATTTTCAAAGTTATGGTGATTTAAATTCGGTATAAGAGGTCGCAGTATTCACACTGAGAGTCAAAACAACGTAAATTCCGTCTGAGAGACCGTAGTGTTCATTTTCAATGTCAGGGTGATGTAAATCCGGTCAAATAGGCCACAATCTTCGCTCCTAGAATCAAAATGACGTAAATTCGGTTGTAGAGACTGCAATGTTTAATTTTAAAGTCAAGGTGATGTAAATTCGGTCAAAGAGGCCGCAGTGTTCACTCCGAGAGTGAAAATGATGTAATTCAAGTCGAAGAGACAACAATGTTCATTTTCAAAGTTAGGGTAATGTAAATTCGGTATAAGAGGTCGTAGTCTTCACTCCGAGAGTCAAAACAACGTAAATTCGGTCGAGAGACCCGCGAGTGTTTGTTTTCACAATAAGGGTGATGTAAATCTGATCAAAGAGGCCCCAATATTCACTCAAAGAGTGAAAATGACGTAATTCAGGTTGGAGAGACGACAATGTTCATTTTCCAAGACAGTGTGATGTAAATTAGGTCAAATAGGCCGCAATATTCGCTCCTAGAATCAAAATGACGTAAATTCGGTTGTAGAGATTACAATGTTTGTTTTCAAAGTTAAGGTGATGAAAATCAGGTCAAAGAGGCCACAGTGTTCACTCCGAGAGTGAAAATGATGTAATTCCGGTCGGAGAGACAACAATGTTCATTTTCAATGTTAGGTTGATGTAAATTCGGTATAAGAGGTCTCGGTCTTCACTCCGAGAGTCAAAACAAAGTACATTCGGTCGAGAGACCACAATGTTTGTTTTCACAATCGGGGTGATGTAAATCGATCAAAGATTTCCCAAAATTCACTCAAAGAGTGAAAATGATGTAATTCCGGTTGGAGAGCCAACACTGTTCATTTTCCAAGTCAGGGTGATGTAAATATGGTCATAGAGGCCCCAATCTTTGCTCCGAGAATCAAAATGACGTAAATTCGGTCGGAGAGACTACAATGTTTGTTTTCGTTGTCACGGTGATATAAATCTGGTCAAAGAGATCGCAGTCTTCACTCCGAGAGTGAAAATGATGTAATTCCAGTCGGAGAGACAACAATGTTCATTTTCAAAGTTAGGGTGATTTAAATTCGGTATAAGAGGTCGCAATATTCACAATGAGAGTCAAAACAACATAAATTCGTTCAGAGAGACCGTAGTGTTCATTTTCAATGTCAGGGTGATGTAAATCCGGTCAAATATGCCACAATCTTCCCTCCTCGAATCAAAATGATGTAAATTCGGTTGTAGAGACTGCAATGTTTAATTTTAAAGTTAAGGTTATGTAAATCCGGTCAAAAAGGTCGTAGTCTTCACTTCGAGAGTGAAAATGATGTAAATCCAATCGGACAGACAACAATGTTCTTTTTAAAGTTATGGTGATTTAAATTCGGTATAAGAGGTCGCAATATTCACACTGAGAGTCAAAACAACGTAAATTCCGTCAGAGAGACCGTAGTGTTCATTTTCAATGTCAGGGTGATGTAAATCCGGTCAAATAGGCCACAATCTTCGCTCCTAGAATCAAAATGACGTAAATTCGATTATAGAGACTGCAATGTTCAATTTTAAAGTCAATGTGATGTAAATTCGGTCAAAGAGGCCGCAGTGTTCACTCCGAGAGTGAAAATGATGTAATTCAAGTCGAAGAGACAACAATGTTCATTTTCAAAGTTAGGGTAATGTAAATTCAGTATAAGAGGTCGTAGTCTTCACTCCGAGAGTCAAAACAACGTGAATTCGGTCAGAGAGACCGCAGTGTTTGTTTTCACAATAAGGGTGATGTAAATCTGATCAAAGAGGCCCCAATATTCACTCAAATAGTGAAAATGACGTAATTCATGTTGGAGAGACGACAATGTTCATTTTCCAAGAGAAAGTGTGATGTAAATTAGGTCAAATAGGCCGCAATATTCGCTCCTAGAATCAAAATGACGTAAATTCGGTTGTAGAGATTACAATGTTTCTTTTCAAAGTCAAGGTGATGTAAATCAGGTCAAAGAGGCCACAAGGTTCACTCCGAGAGTGAAAATGATGTAATTCCAGTCGGAGAGACAACAATGTTCATTTTCAATGTTAGGTTGATGTAAATTCGGTATAAGAGGTCTCTCGTCTTCACTCCGAGAGTCAAAACAAAGTAAATTCGGTCGAGAGAGACCACAATGTTTGTTTTCACAATCGGGGTGATGTAAATCGATCAAAGATTTCCCAAAATTCACTCAAAAGAGTGAAAATGATGTAATTTCGGTTGAGAGAGAGCCAACACTTGTTCATTTTCCAAGTCAAGGTGATGTAAATATGGTCATAGAGGCCCCAATCTTTGCTTCGAGAATCAAAATGACGTAAATTCGATCGGAGAGACTACAATGTTTGTTTTCGTTGTCACGGTGATATAAATCTGGTCAAAGAGATCGCAGTCTTCACTCCGAGAGTGAAAATGATGTAATTTCAGTCGGAGAGACAACAATGTTCATTTTCAAAGTTAGGGTGATTTTTAAATTCGGTATAAGAGGTCGCAATATTCACAATGAGAGTCAAAACAACATAAATTCGATCAGAGAGACCGTAGTGTTCATTTTCAATGTCAGGGTGATGTAAATCCGGTCAAATATGCCACAATCTTCTCTCCTAGAATCAAAATGACGTAAATTCGGTTGTAGAGACTGCAATGTTTAATTTTAAATTCAAGGTGATGTAAATCCGGTCAAAGAGGCCGTAGTGTTCACTCCGAGAGTAAAATGATGTAATTCAAGTCGAGAGACAACAATGTTCATTTTCAAAGTTATGGTGATTTAAATTCGGTATAAGAGTCGTCGTCCGAGAGTCAAAACAAGTAAATTCACTCCGAGAGTCAAAACAATGTAAATTCGGTCGGAGAGACCGTAGTGTTCATTTTCAAAGGGTGGTGATGTAAATCCGGTCAAATAGGCCACAATCTTCGTTCCTAGAATGAAAATGACGTAATTAAGTTGGAGAGACGACAATGTTCATTTTCAAGACAAAGTGTGATGTAAATTAGGTCAAATAGGCCAAAATAATTTTCGAATCTAGACTCAAAATGATGTAAATTCGGTTGTAGAGATTACAATGTTTGTTTTCAAAGTTAAGGTGATGAAAATCAGGTCAAAGAGGCCACAGTGTTCACTCCGAGAGTGAAAATGATGTAATTCCAGTCGGAGAGACAACAATGTTCATTTTCAATGTTAGGTTGATGTAAATTCGGTATAAGAGGTCTCAGTCTTCACTCCGAGAGTCAAAACAAAGTAAATTCGGTCAGAGAGACCACAATGTTTGTTTTCACAATCAGGGTGATGTAAATCTGATCAAAGATTTCCCAAAATTCACTCAAAGAGTGAAAATGATGTAATTTCGGTTGGAGAGCCAACACTGTTCATTTTCCAAGTCAAGGTGATGTAAATATGGTCATAGAGGCCCCAATCTTTGCTCCGAGAATCAAAATGACGTAAATTCGGTCGGAGAGAGACTACAATGTTTGTTTTTGTTGTCACGGTGATATAAATCTGGTCAAAGAGATCGCAGTCTTCACTCCGAGAGTGAAAATGATGTAATTCCAGTCGGAGAGACAACAATGTTCATTTTCAAAGTTAGGGTGATTTAAATTCGGTATAAGAGGTCGCAATATTCACAATGAGAGTCAAAACAACATAAATTCGGTCAGAGAGACCGTAGTGTTCATTTTCAATGTCAGGGTGATGTAAATCCGGTCAAATATGCCACAATCTTCTCTCCTAGAATCAAAATGACGTAAATTCGGTTGTAGAGACTGCAATGTTTAATTTTAAAGTTAAGGTGATGTAAATCCGGTCAAAGAGGTCGTAGTCTTCACTTCGAGAGTGAAAATGATGTAATTCCAATCGGAGAGACAACAATGTTCATTTTCAAAGTTATGGTGATTTAAATTCGGTATAAGAGGTCGCAATATTCACACTGAGAGTCAAAACAACGTAAATTCCGTCAGAGAGACCGTAGTGTTCATTTTCAATGTCAGGGTGATGTAAATCCGGTCAAATAGGCCACAATCTTCGCTCCTAGAATCAAAATGACGTAAATTCGGTTGTAGAGACTGCAATGTTTAATTTTAAAGTCAAGGTGATGTAAATTCGGTCAAAGAGGCCGCAAGTGTTCACTCCGAGAGTGAAAATGATGTAATTCAAGTCGAAGAGACAACAATGTTCATTTTCAAAGTTAGGGTAATGTAAATTCAGTATAAGAGGTCGTAGTCTTCACTCCGAGAGTCAAAACAACGTGAATTCGGTCAGAGAGACCGCAGTGTTTGTTTGCACAATAGGGTGATGTAAATCTGATCAAAGAGGCCCCAATATTCACTCAAATAGTGAAAATGACGTAATTCATGTTGGAGAGACGACAATGTTCATTTTCCAAGACATTGTGATGTAAATTAGGTCAAATAGGCGGCAATATTCGCTCCTAGAATCAAAATGACGTAAATTCGGTTGTAGAGATTACAATGTTTGTTTTCAAAGTCAAGGTGATGTAAATCAGGTCAAAGAGGCCACAGGGTTCACTCCGAGAGTGAAAATGATGTAATTCCAGTCGGAGAGACAACAATGTTCATTTTCAATGTTAGGTTGATGTAAATTCGGTATAAGAGGTCTCAGTCTTCACTCCGAGAGTCAAAACAAAGTAAATTCGGTCAGAGAGACCACAATGTTTGTTTTCACAATCGGGGTGATGTAAATCGATCAAAGATTTCCCAAAATTCACTCAAAGAGTGAAAATGATGTAATTTCGGTTGGAGAGCCAACACTGTTCATTTTCCAAGTCAAGGTGATGTAAATATGGTCATAGAGGCCCCAATCATTGCTCCGAGAATCAAAATGACGTAAATTCGGTCGGAGAGACTACAATGTTTGTTTTCGTTGTCACGGTGATATAAATCTGGTCAAAGAGATCGAGTCTTCACTCCGAGAGTGAAAATGATGTAATTCAGTCGGAGAGACAACAATGTTCATTTTCAAAGTTAGGGTGATTTAAATTCGGTATAAGAGGTCGCAATATAAGAGGTCTCGAGAGACCGTATTCATGTTTTTTCAATGTCGGGGTGAGAGTCAAAAAACAAATAAATTCGGTCGAGAGAGACCACAATGTTTGTTTTCACAATCGGTGGTGTGAAAATGTAAAAGTCGGAGAGACAACAATGATTTTCAAAGATTTTCAAAATGTAAATTCTCAAAGAGTGAAAATGATGTAATCTGATCAAAGATTTCCCAAAATTTCAAAGAGTGATGAGCCAGGTTGGAGAGAATTGTTCATTTTCCAAGTCAAGGTGATGTAAATATGGTCATAGAGGCCCCAATCTTTGCTCCGAGAATCAAAATGACGTAAATCGGTCGGAGAGACTACAATGTTTGTTTTCGTTGTCACGGTGATATAAATCTGGTCAAAGAGATCGCAGTCTTCACTCCGAGAGTGAAAATGATGTAATTCCGGTCGGAGAGACAACAATGTTCATTTTCAAAGTTAGGGTGATTTAAATTCGGTATAAGAGGTCGCAATATTCACAATGAGAGTCAAAACAACATAAATTCGGTCGAGAGACCGTAGTGTTCATTTTCAATGTCGGGGTGGTGATGTAAATCCGGTCAAATATGCCACAATATTCTCTCCTAAAATCAAAATGACGTAAATTCGATTGAAGAGATTGCAATGTTTAATTTTAAAGTCAAGGTGATGTAAATCCGGTCAAAGAGGCCGTAGTCTTCACTCCGAGAGTGAAAATGATGTAAATTCGGTCGAGACTACAATGTTTGAGAGATATAAACAACAATGTTCGAGAGTGAAAATGATGTAATTCGGAGAGACACACAATTTCAAAGTTATGGTGATTTAAATTCGGTATAAGAAATATTCACACAATGAGAGTCAAAACAACATAAATTCGTCGAGAGACCGTAGTGTTCATTTTCAATGTCGGGGTGATGTAAATCCGGTCAAATAGGCCACAATCTTCGCTCCTAGAATCAAAATGACGTAAATTCGGTTGTAGAGACGCAATGTTTAATTTTAAAGTCAAGGTGATGTAAATTCGGTCAAAGAGGCGCGCAGTGTTCACTCCGAGAGTGAAAATGATGTAATTCAAGTCGAAGAGACAACAATGTTCATTTTCAAAGTTAGGGTAATGTAAATTCAAGTATAAGAGGTCGTAGTCTTCACTCCGAGAGTCAAAACAACGTAAATTCGGTCGGAGAGACCGCAAGTGTTTGTTTTCACAATAAGGGTGATGTAAATCTGATCAAAGAGGCCCCAATATTCACTCAAAGAGTGAAAATGACGTAATTCAGGTTGGAGAGACGACAATGTTCATTTTCCAAGACAGTGTGATGTAAATTAGGTCAAATAGCGCAATATTCGCTCCTAGAATCAAAATGACGTAAATTCGGTTGTAGAGATTACAATGTTTGTTTTCAAAGTTAAGGTGATGAAAATCAGGTCAAAGAGGCCACGAGTGTTCACTCCGAGAGTGAAAATGATGTAATTCCAGTCGGAGAGACAACAATGTTCATTTTCAATGTTAGGTTGATGTAAATTCGGTATAAGAGGTCTCAGTCTTCACTCCGAGAGTCAAAACAAAGTAAATTCGGTCAGAGAGACCACAATGTTTGTTTTCACAATCAGGGTGATGTAAATCTGATCAAAGATTTCCCAAAATTCACTCAAAGAGTGAAAATGATGTAATTCCGGTTGGAGAGCCAACACTGTTCATTTTCCAAGTCAAGGTGATGTAAATATGGTCATAGAGGCCCCAATCTTTGCTCCGAGAATCAAAATGACGTAAATTCGGTCGGAGAGACTACAATGTTTGTTTTCGTTGTCACGGTGATATAAATCTGGTCAAAGAGATCGCGCAGTCTTCTTCACTCCGAGAGTGAAAATGATGTAATTCCAGTCGGAGAGACAACAATGTTCATTTTCAAAGTTAGGGTGATTTAAATTCGGTATAAGAGGTCGCAATATTCACAATGAGAGCAATATTCACAATGAGAGTCAAAACAACATAAAATCGAGAGACCGTAGTGTTCATTTTCAATGTCAGGGTGATGTAAATCCGGTCAAATATGCCACAATCTTCTCTCCTAGAATCAAAATGACGTAATTTCGGTTGTAGAGACTGCAATGTTTAATTTTAAAGTTAAGGTGATGTAAATCCGGTCAAAGAGGTCGTAGTCTTCACTCCGAGAGTGAAAATGATGTAATTCCAGTCGGAGAGACAACAATGTTCATTTTTTAAAGTTATGGTGATTTAAATTCGGTATAAGAGGTCGCAATATTCACACTGAGAGTCAAAACAACGTAAATTCCGTCAGAGAGACCGTAGTGTTCATTTTCAATGTCAGGGTGATGTAAATCCGGTCAAATAGGCCACAATCTTCGCTCCTAGAATCAAAAAAATGACGTAAATTCGGTTGTAGAGACTGCAATGTTTAATTTTAAAGTCAATGTGATGTAAATTCGGTCAAAGAGGCCGCAGTGTTCACTCCGAGAGTGAAAATGATGTAATTCAAGTCGAAGAGACAACAATGTTCATTTTCAAAGTTAGGGTAATGTAAATTCAGTATAAGAGGTCGTAGTCTTCACTCCGAGAGTCAAAACAACGTAAATTCGGTCAGAGAGACCGCAAGTGTTTGTTTTCACAATAAGGGTGATGTAAATCGATCAAAGAGGCCCCAATATTCACTCAAATAGTGAAAATGACGTAATTCATGTTGGAGAGACGACAATGTTCATTTTCCAAGACATTGTGATGTAAATTAGGTCAAATAGGCCGCAATATTCGCTCCTAGAATCAAAATGACGTAAATTCGGTTGTAGAGATTACAATGTTTGTTTTCAAAGTTAAGGTGATAGAAAATCAGGTCAAACAAATCGCAGTCTTCACTCCGAGAGTGAAAATGATGTAATTCCAGTCGGAGAGACAACAATGTTCATTTTCAATGTTAGGTTGATGTAAATTCGGTATAAGAGGTCTCAGTCTTCACTCCGAGAGTCAAAACAAAGTAAATTCGGTCAAGAGAGACAACAATGTTTGTTTTCACAATCGGGTTGTGTAAATCTGATCAAAGATTTCCCAAAATTCACTCAAAGAGTGAAAACGATGTAATTTCGGTTGAGAGAGCCAAACTTGTTCATTTTCCAAGTCAAGGTGATGTAAATATGGTCATAGAGGCCCCAATCTTTGCTCCGAGAATCAAAATGACGTAAATTCGGTCGGAGAGACTACAATGTTTGTTTTCGTTGTCACAGTGATATAAATCTGGTCAAAGAGGTCATAGTCTTCACTCCGAGAGTGAAAATGATGTAATTCCAGTCGGAGAGACAACAATGTTCATTTTCAAAGTTAGGGTGATTTAAATTCGGTATAAGAGGTCGCAATATTCACAATGAGAGTCAAAACAACATAAATTCGATCAGAGAGACCGTAGTGTTCATTTTCAATGTGGGTGATGTAAAGGTCAAATATGCCACAATCAATTCTCTCCTAGAATCAAAATGACGTAAATTCGGTTGTAGAGACAGTAATGTTTAATTTTAAAGTCAAGGTGATGTAAATCTGGTCAAAGAGGCCGTAGTCTTCACTCCGAGAGTGAAAATGATGTAATTCCAGTCGGAGAGACAACAATGTTCATTTTCAAAGTTATGGTGATTTAAATTCGGTATAAGAGGTCGCAGTATTCACACTGAGAGTCAAAACAACGTAAATTCCGTCAGAGAGACCGTAGTGTTCATTTTCAATGTCAGGGTGATGTAAATCCGGTCAAATAGGCCACAATCTTCGCTCCTAGAATCAAAATGACGTAAATTCGGTTGTAGAGACAGCAATGTTTAATTTTAAAGTCAAGGTGATGTAAATTCGGTCAAAGAGGCCGCAGTGTTCACTCCGAGAGTGAAAATGATGTAATTCAAGTCGAAGAGACAACAATGTTCATTTTCAAAGTTAGGGTGATGTAAATTCGGTATAAGAGGTCGTAGTCTTCACTCCGAGAGTCAAAACAACGTAAATTCGGTCGAGAGACCACAATGTTTGTTTTCACAATGATGGGGTGATGTAAATCGATCAAAGATTTCCCAAAATTCACTCAAAGAGTGAAAATGATGTAATTCGGTTGGAGAGACGACAATGTTCATTTTCCAAAAGGTGTGATGTAAATAGGTCATAGAGGCCGCAATATTCGCTCCTAGAATCAAAATGACGTAAATTCGGTTGAGAGAGATTACAATGTTTGTTTTCAAAGTTAAGGTGATATTAAATCAGGTCAAAGAGATCGCAGTGTTCACTCCGAGAGTGAAAATGATGTAATTCCAGTCGGAGAGACAACAATGTTCATTTTCAAAGTTAGGGTTGATGTAAATTCGGTATAAGAGGTCGCAATTCACTCGAGAGAGTCAAAAAAAAGTAAATTCGGTCGGAGAGACCACAATGTTTGTTTTCACAATCGGGGTGATGTAAATCGATCAAAGATTTCCCAAAATTCACTCAAAGAGTGAAAATGATGTAATTTCGGTTTGAGAGACCCAATGTTCATTTTCAAAAAGTCAAGGTGATGTAAATATGGTCAAAGAGGCCCCAATCTTTGCTCCGAGAATCAAAATGACGTAAATTCGGTTGAGACTACTACAATTTTAATTTTCGTTGTCACGGTGATGTAAAAGGTCAAAGAGATCGTAGTCTTCACTCCGAGAGTGAAAATGATGTAATTCCAATCGGAGAGACAACAATGTTCATTTTCAAAGTTATGGTGATTTAAATTCGGTATAAGAGGTCGCAATATTCACAATGAGAGTCAAAACAACATAAATTCGATCAGAGAGACCGTAGTGTTCATTTTCAATGTCAGGGTGATGTAAATCCGGTCAAATAGGCCACAATCTTCGCTCCTAGAATCAAAATGACGTAAATTTGTAGAGACTGCAATGTTTAATTTTAAAGTCAAGGTGATGTAAATTCTGTCAAAGAGGCCGCAGTGTTCACTCCGAGAGTGAAAATGATGTAATTCAAGTCGAAGAGACAACAATGTTCATTTTCAAAGTTAGGGTAATGTAAATTCGGTATAAGAGGTCGTAGTCTTCACTCCGAGAGTCAAAACAACGTAAATTCGGTCAGAGAGACCGCAGTGTTTGTTTTCACAATAAGGGTGATGTAAATCTGATCAAAGAGGCCCCAATATTCACTCAAAGAGTGAAAATGACGTAATTCAGGTTGGAGAGACGACAATGTTCATTTTCCAAGACAAAGTGTGATGTAAATTAGGTCAAATAGGCCGCAATATTCGCTCCTAGAATCAAAATGACGTAAATTCGGTTGTAGAGATTACAATGTTTGTTTTGTTTTCAAAGTAAGGTGATGAAAATCAGGTCAAAGAGGCCACGAGTGTTCACTCCGAGAGTGAAAATGATGTAATTCCAGTCGGAGAGACAACAATGTTCATTTTCAATGTTAGGTTGATGTAAATTCGGTATAAGAGGTCTCAGTCTTCACTCCGAGAGTCAAAACAAAGTAAATTCGGTCAGAGAGACCACAATGTTTGTTTTCACAATCGGGGTGATGTAAATCGATCAAAGATTTCCCAAAATTCACTCAAAGAGTGAAAATGATGTAATTCGGTTGGAGAGCCAACACTTTGTTCATTTTCAAGTCAAGGTGATGTAAATATGGTCATAGAGGCCCCAATCTTTGCTCCGAGAATCAAAATGACGTAAATTCGGTCGGAGAGACTACAATGTTTGTTTTCGTTGTCACGGTGATATAAATCTGGTCAAAGAGATCGCAGTCTTCACTCCGAGAGTGAAAATGATGTAATTCCAGTCGGAGAGACAACAATGTTCATTTTCAAAGTTAGGGTGATTTAAATTCGGTATAAGAGGTCGCAATATTCACAATGAGAGTCAAAACACATAAATTCGATCGAGAGAGACCGTAGTGTTCATTTTCAATGTCGGGGTGATGTAAATGTCAAAATCCGGTCAAATATGCCACAATCTTCTCTCCTAGAATCAAAATGACGTAAATTCGGATGGAGAAGAGGTAATCAATGTTTAATTTTAAAGTTAAGGTGATGTAAATCGGTCAAAGAGATCGTAGTCTTCACTCCGAGAGTGAAAATGATGTAATTCCAGTCGGAGAGACAACAATGTTCATTTTCAAAGTTATGGTAATTTAAATTCGGTATAAGAGGTCGCAGTATTCACACTGAGAGTCAAAACAACGTAAATTCCGTCTGAGAGACCGTAGTGTTCATTTTCAATGTCAGGGTGATGTAAATTCGGTCAAATAGGCCACAATCTTCGCTCCTAGAATCAAAATGACGTAAATTCGGTTGTAGAGACTGCAATGTTTAATTTTAAAGTCAAGGTGATGTAAATTCGGTCAAAGAGGCCGCAGTGTTCACTCCGGTGAAGTGAAAATGATGTAATTCAAGTCGAAGAGACAACAATGTTCATTTTCAAAGTTAGGGTAATGTAAATTCAGTATAAGAGGTCGTAGTCTTCACTCCGAGAGTCAAAACAACGTAAATTCGGTCAGAGAGACCGCAGTGTTTGTTTTCACAATAAGGGTGATGTAAATCTGATCAAAGAGGCCCCAATATTCACTCAAAGAGTGAAAATGACGTAATTCAGGTTGGAGAGACGACAATGTTCATTTTCCAAGACAGTGTGATGTAAATTAGGTCAAATAGGCCGCAATATTCGCTCCTAGAATCAAAATGACGTAAATTCGGTTGTAGAGATTACAATGTTTGTTTTCAAAGTTAAGGTGATGAAAATCAGGTCAAAGAGGCCACAGTGTTCACTCCGAGAGTGAAAATGATGTAATTCCAGTCGGAGAGACAACAATGTTCATTTTCAATGTTAGGTTGATGTAAATTCGGTATAAGAGGTCTCAGTCTTCACTCGAGAGAAAACAAAGTAAATTCGGTCGAGAGAGACCACAATGTTTGTTTTCATCAATGGGTGATGTAAATCGATCAAAGATTTCCCAAAATTCACTCAAAGAGTGAAAATGATGTAATTCCGGTTGGAGAGCCAACACTGTTCATTTTCCAAGTCAAGGTGATGTAAATATGGTCATAGAGGCCCCAATCATTGCTCCGAGAATCAAAATGACGTAAATTCGGTCGGAGAGACTACAATGTTTTGTTTTCGTTGTCGGTGTAAATATAAATCTGGTCAAAGAGATCGCAGTCTTCACTCCGAGAGTGAAAATGATGTAATTCCAGTCGGAGAGACAACAATGTTCATTTTCAAAGTTAGGGTGATTTAAATTCGGTATAAGAGGTCGCAATATTCACAATGAGAGTCAAAACAACATAAATTCGATCAGAGAGACCGTAGTGTTCATTTTCAATGTCAGGGTGATGTAAATCCGGTCAAATAGGCCACAATCTTCGCTCCTAGAATCAAATGACGTAAATTCGGTTGTAGAGACGCAATGTTTAATTTTAAAGTCAAGGTGATGTAAATTCGGTCAAAGAGGCGCGCAGTGTTCACTCCGAGAGTGAAAATGATGTAATTCAAGTCGAAGAGACAACAATGTTCATTTTCAAAGTTAGGGTAATGTAAATTCGGTATAAGACGTCGTAGTCTTCACTCCGAGAGTCAAAACAACGTAAATTCGGTCAGAGAGACCGCAATGTTTGTTTTCACAATAAGGGTGATGTAAATCTGATCAAAGAGGCCCCAAATATTCACTCAAAGAGTGAAAATGACGTAATTCGGTTGGAGAGACGACAATGTTCATTTTCCAAGTCGGTGTGATGTAAATTAGGTCAAATAGGCCGCAATATTCGCTAGAGAATCAAAATGACGTAAATTCGGTTGAGAGATTACAATGTTTGTTTTCAAAGTTAAGGTGATGATAAAATCAGGTCAAAGAGGCCACAAGTCTTCACTCCGAGAGTGAAATGATGTAATTCCGGTCGGAGAGACAACAATGTTCATTTTCAAAGTTAGGGTGATGTAAATTCGGTAAATTCGAGAGTATAAGAGGTCGCGGGGTATTCACCGAGAGTCAAAACAACATAAATTCGGTCGGAGAGAGACCACAAATGTTTGCCACAATCTTTTTAGAATCAATCGGGGGTAAAGTTAAGGTGATGTAAATCGATCAAAGATTTCCCAAAATTCACTCAAAAAGTGAAAATGATGTAATTCGGTGGAGAGAGCCAACTTTGTTCATTTTCCAAGTCAAGGTGATGTAAATGTAAATATGGTCATAGAGGTCCCCAATCGTAAATTGCTCCGAGAATCAAAATGACGTAAATTCGGTAGAGAGACTACAATGTTTAATTTTAAAGTTGTCAAGGTGATATAAATCGGTCAAAGAGATCGTAGTCTTCACTCCGAGAGTGAAAATGATGTAATTCCAGTCGGAGAGACAACAATGTTCATTTTCAAAGTTATGGTGATTTAAATTCGGTATAAGAGGTCGCAGTATTCACACTGAGAGTCAAAACAACATAAATTCCGTCTGAGAGACCGTAGTGTTCATTTTCAATGTCAGGGTGATGTAAATTCGGTTAAATAGGCCACAATCTTCGCTCCTAGAATCAAAATGACGTAAATTCGGTTGTATAAACTGCAATGTTTAATTTTAAAGTCAAGGTGATGTAAATTCGGTCAAAGAGACCGCAGTGTTCACTCCGAGAGTGAAAATGATGTAATTCAAGTCGAAGAGACAACAATGTTCATTTTCAAAGTTAGGGTAATGTAAATTCAGTATAAGAGGTCGTAGTCTTCACTCCGAGAGTCAAAACAACGTAAATTCGGTCAGAGAGACCGCAATGTTTGTTTTCACAATAAGGGTGATGTAAATCTGATCAAAGAGGCCCCAATATTCACTCAAAGAGTGAAAATGACGTAATTCATGTTGGAGAGACGACAATGTTCATTTTCCAAGACAGTGTGATGTAAATTAGGTCAAATAGGCCGCAATATTCGCTCCTAGAATCAAAATGATGTAAATTCGGTTGTAGAGATTACAATGTTTGTTTTCAAAGTTAAGGTGATGAAAATCAGGTCAAAGAGGCCAGTGAAAATGAGTGTTCACTCCGAGAGTGAAAATGATGTAATTCCAGTCGGAGAGACAACAATGTTCATTTTCAATGTTAGGTTGATGTAAATTCGGTATAAGAGGTCTCAGTCTTCACTCCGAGAGTCAAAACAAAGTAAATTCGGTCAGAGAGACCACAATGTTTGTTTTCACAATCAGGGTGATGTAAATCTGATCAAAGATTTCCCAAAATTCACTCAAAGAGTGAAAATGATGTAATTCGGTTGGAGAGCCAACACTGTTCATTTTCCAAGTCAAGGTGATGTAAATATGGTCATAGAGGCCCCAATCTTTGCTCCGAGAATCAAAATGACGTAAATTCGGTCGGAGAGACTACAATGTTTGTTTTCGTTGTCACGGTGATATAAATCTGGTCAAAGAGATCGCAGTCTTCACTCCGAGAGTGAAAATGATGTAATTCCAGTCGGAGAGAGACAACAATGTTCATTTTCAAAGTTAGGGGGATTTAAATTCGGTATAAATTCACAATGAGAGTCAAAAGAGGTCGCAATATTCACAATGAGAGTCAAAACAACATAAATTCGATCAGAGAGACCGTAGTGTTCATTTTCAATGTCAGGGTGATGTAAATCCGGTCAAATAGGCCACAATCTTCGCTCCTAGAATCAAAATGACGTAAATTCGTAAAGTCGGTTGTAGAGACGCAATGTTTAATTTTAAAGTCAAGGTGATGTAAATTCGGTCAAAAGAGGCCGCAGTGTTCAGTGTTCGAGAGTGAAAATGATGTAATTCAAGTCGAAGAGACAACAATGTTCATTTTCAAAGTTAGGGTAATGTAAATTCAAGTATAAGAGGTCGTAGTCTTCACTCCGAGAGTCAAAACAATGTAAATTCGGTCAGAGAGACCGCAGTGTTTGTTTTCACAATAAGGGTGATGTAAATCTGATCAAAGAGGCCCCAATATTCACTCAAAGAGTGAAAATGACGTAATTCTTGGAGAGAGACGACAATGTTCATTTTCAAGACAGTGTGATGTAAATTAGGTCAAATAGGCCGCAATATTCGCTCCTAGAATCAAAATGACGTAAATTCGGTTGTAGAGATTACAATGTTTGTTTTCAAAGTTAAGGTGATGAAAATCAGGTCAAAGAGGCCAGTGTTCACTCCGAGAGTGAAAATGATGTAATTCCGGTCGGAGAGACAACAATGTTCATTTTCAATGTTAGGTTGATGTAAATTCGGTATAAGAGGTCTCAGTCTTCACTCCGAGAGTCAAAACAAAGTAAATTTGGTCAGGAGAGACCACAATGTTTGTTTTCACAATCGGGGTGTGTAAAATCGATCAAAGATTTCCCAAAATTCACTCAAAGAGTGAAAATGATGTAATTTCGGTTGGAGAGCCAACACTGTTCATTTTCGAAGTCAAGGTGATGTAAATATGGTCATAGAGGCCCCAATCATTGCTCCGAGAATCAAAATGGTAAATTCGGTCGGAGAGACTACAATGTTTGTTTTCGTTGTCACGGTGATATAAATCGGTCAAAAAGAGATTTGGTCGAGAGTGAAAAGAGTAATCGTCGGAGAGTCTTCACTCAAAGAGAGTGAAAATGATGTAATTCCAGTCGGAGAGACAACAATGTTCATTTTCAAAGTTAGGGTGATTTAAATTCGGTATAAGAGGTCGCAATATTCACAAAATGAGAGTCAAAACAACATAAATTCGAGTTAAGAGAGACCGTAGTGTTCATTTTCAATGTCGGGGTGATGTAAATTATGGGTCAAATAGGCCACAATCTTCGCTCCTAGAATCAAAATGACGTAAATTCGGTTGTATGAGTAAACGCAATGTTTAATTTTAAAGTCAAGGTGATGTAAATTCGGTCAAAGAGGCCGCAGTGTTCACTCCGAGAGTGAAAATGATGTAATTCAAGTCGAAGAGACAACAATGTTCATTTTCAAAGTTAGGGTAATGTAAATTCAGTATAAGTGTCGTAGTCTTCACTCCGAGAGTCAAAACAATGTAAATTCGGTCAGAGAGACCGCAGTGTTTGTTTTCACAATAAGGGTGATGTAAATCGATCAAAGAGGCCCCAATATTCACTCAAAGAGTGAAAATGTAACGTAATTCAGGTTGGAGAGACGACAATGTTCATTTTCCAAGAAGTGTGATGTAAATTAGGTCAAATAGGCCGCAATATTCGCTCCTAGAATCAAAATGATGTAAATTCGGTTGTAGAGATTACAATGTTTGTTTTCAAAGTTAAGGTGATGAAAATCAGGTCAAAGAGGCCACAGTGTTCACTCCCAGAGTGAAAAAATGATGTAATTCCAGTCGGAGAGACAACAATGTTCATTTTCAATGTTAGGTTGATGTAAATTCGGTATAAGAGGTCTCTCGGTCTTCACTCCGAGAGTCAAAACAAAGTAAATTCGGTCGAGAGAGACCACAATGTTTGTTTTCACAATCGGGGTGATGTAAATCGATCAAGATTTCCCAAAATTCACTCAAAGAGTGAAAATGATGTAATTCGGTTGGAGAGCCAACATTTTGTTCATTTTCCAAGTCAAGGTGATGTAAATATGGTCATAGAGGCCCCAATCTTTGCTCCGAGAATCAAAATGACGTAAATTCGGTCGGAGAGACTACAATGTTTGTTTTCGTTGTCACGGTGATATAAATCTGGTCAAAGAGATCGCAGTCTTCACTCCGAGAGTGAAAATGATGTATTTCGAGTCGGAGAGACAACAATGTTCATTTTCAAAGTTAGGGTGATTTAAATTCGGTATAAGAGGTCGCAATATTCACAATGAGAGTCAAAACAACATAAATTCGATCAGAGAGACCGTAGTGTTCATTTTCAATGTCAGGGTGATGTAAATCCGGTCAAATAGGCCACAATCTTCGCTCCTAGAATCAAAATGACGTAAATTCGGTTGTAGAGACTGCAATGTTTAATTTTAAAGTCAAGGTGATGTAAAATCTGTCAAAGACGCCGCAGTGTTCACTCCGAGAGTGAAAATGATGTAATTCAAGTCGAAGAGACAACAATGTTCATTTTCAAAGTTAGGGTAATGTAAATTCGGTATAAGAGGTCGTAGTCTTCACTCCGAGAGTCAAAACAACGTAAATTCGGTCAGAGAGACCGCAGTGTTTGTTTTCACAATAAGGGTGATGTAAATCTGATCAAAGAGGCCCCAATATTCACTCAAAGAGTGAAAATGACGTAATTCGAGGTTGGAGAGACGACAATGTTCATTTTCCAAGACGGTGTGATGTAAATTAGGTCAAATAGGCCGCAATATTCGCTCCTAGAATCAAAATGACGTAAATTCGGTTGTAGAGATTACAATGTTTGTTTTCAAAGTTAAGGTGATGAAAATCAGGTCAAAAGAGGCCGTGAGTGTTCACTCCGAGAGTGAAAATGATGTAATTCCAGTCGGAGAGACAACAATGTTCATTTTCAATGTTAGGTTGATGTAAATTCGGTATAAGAGGTCTCAGTCTTCACTCCGAGAGTCAAAACAAAGTAAATTCGGTCAGAGAGACCACAATGTTTGTTTTCACAATCAGGGTGATGTAAATCTGATCAAAGATTTCCCAAAATTCACTCAAAGAGTGAAAATGATGTAATTTCGGTTGGAGAGCCAACACTGTTCATTTTCGAAGTCAAGGTGATGTAAATATGGTCATAGAGGCCCCAATCATTGCTCCGAGAATCAAAATGACGTAAATTCGGTCGGAGAGACTACAATGTTTGTTTTCGTTGTCACGGTGATATAAATCTGGTCAAAGAGATCGAGTCTTCACTCCGAGAGTGAAAATGATGTAATTCCAGTCGGAGAGACAACAATGTTCATTTTCAAAGTTAGGGTGATTTAAATTCGGTATAAGAGGTCGCAATATTCACAATGAGAGTCAAAACAACATAAATTCGATCAGAGAGACCGTAGTGTTCATTTTCAATGTCAGGGTGATGTAAATCCGGTAAAATAGGCCACAATCTTCGCTCCTAGAATCAAAATGACGTAAATTCGGTTGTAGACTGCAATGTTTAATTTTAAAGTCAAGGTGATGTAAATTCGGTCAAAGAGGCCGCAGTGTTCACTCCGAGAGTGAAAATGATGTAATTCAAGTCGAAGAGACAACAATGTTCATTTTCAAAGTTAGGGTAATGTAAATTCAGTATAAGAGGTCGTAGTCTTCACTCGAGAGTCAAAACAACGTAAATTCGGTCAGAGAGACCGCAGTGTTTGTTTTCACAATAAGGGTGATGTAAATCTGATCAAAGAGGCCCCAATATTCACTCAAAGAGTGAAAATGACGTAATTCAGGTTGGAGAGACGACAATGTTCATTTTCCAAGACAGTGTGATGTAAATTAGGTCAAATAGGCCGCAATATTCGCTCCTAGAATCAAAATGATGTAAATTCGGTTGTAGAGATTACAATGTTTGTTTTCAAAGTAAGGTTAAGGTGATGAAAATCAGGTCAAAGAGGCCAGTGAAAGTGTTCACTCCGAGAGTGAAAATGATGTAATTCCAGTCGGAGAGACAACAATGTTCATTTTCAATGTTAGGTTGATGTAAATTCGGTATAAGAGGTCTCAGTCTTCACTCCGAGAGTCAAAACAAAGTAAATTCGGTCAGAGAGACCACAATGTTTGTTTTCACAATCAGGGTGATGTAAATCTGATCAAAGATTTCCCAAAATTCACTCAAAGAGTGAAAATGATGTAATTCGGTTGGAGAGCCAACACGTTGTTCATTTTCCAAGTCAAGGTGATGTAAATATGGTCATAGAGGCCCCAATCTTTGCTCCGAGAATCAAAATGACGTAAATTCGGTCGGAGAGACTACAATGTTTGTTTTCGTTGTCACGGTGATATAAATCTGGTCAAAGAGATCGCAGTCTTCACTCCGAGAGTGAAAATGATGTAATTCCAGTCGGAGAGACAACAATGTTCATTTTCAAAGTTAGTGGTGATTTAAATTCGGTATAAGAGGTCGCAATATTCACAATGAGAGTCAAAACAACATAAATTCGATCAGAGAGACCGTAGTGTTCATTTTCAATGTCAGGGTGATGTAAATCCGGTCAAATAGGCCACAATCTTCGCTCCTAGAATCAAAATGACGTAAATTCGGTTGTAGAGACTGCAATGTTTAATTTTAAAGTCAAGGTGATGTAAATTCGGTCAAAGAGGCCGCAGTGTTCACTCCGAGAGTGAAAATGATGTAATTCAAGTCGAAGAGACAACAATGTTCATTTTCAAAGTTAGGGTAATGTAAATTATAAAGTATAAGAGGTCGTAGTCTTCACTCCGAGAGTCAAAACAACGTAAATTCGGTCGAGAGACCGCAGTGTTTGTTTTCACAATAAGGGTGATGTAAAATCGATCAAAGAGGCCCCAATATTCACTCAAAGAGTGAAAATGACGTAATTCAGGTTGGAGAGACGACAATGTTCATTTTCCAAGACAGTGTGATGTAAATTAGGTCAAATAGGCCGCAATATTCGCTCCTAGAATCAAAATGACGTAAATTCGGTTGTAGAGATTACAATGTTTGTTTTCAAAGTTAAGGTGATGAAAATCAGGTCAAAGAGGCCACGAGTGTTCACTCCGAGAGTGAAAATGATGTAATTCCGGTCGGAGAGACAACAATGTTCATTTTCAATGTTAGGTTGATGTAAATTCGGTATAAGAGGTCAAGTCTTCACTCCGAGAGTCAAAACAAAGTAAATTCGGTCGAGAGAGACCACAATGTTTGTTTTCACAATCGGGGTGATGTAAATCGATCAAAGATTTCCCAAAATTCACTCAAAGAGTGAAAATGATGTAATTTCGGTTGGAGAGCCAACTTTGTTCATTTTCCAAGTCAAGGTGATGTAAATATGGTCATAGAGGCCCCAATCTTTGCTCCGAGAATCAAAATGAAATTCGGAGAGACTACAATGTTTGTTTTCGTTGTCACGGTGATATAAATCTGGTCAAAGAGATCGCAGTCTTCACTCCGAGAGTGAAAATGATGTAATTCCGGTCGGAGAGACAACAATGTTCAATTTTTTAAAGTTAGGGTGATTTAAATTCGGTATAAGAGGTCGCAATATTCACAATGAGAGTCAAAACAACATAAATTCGATCAGAGAGACCGTAGTGTTCATTTTCAATGTCAGGGTGATGTAAATCCGGTCAAATAGGCCACAATCTTCGCTCCTAGAATCAAAATGACGTAAATTCGGTTGTAGAGACAGCAATGTTTAATTTTAAAGTCAAGGTGATGTAAATTCGGTCAAAGAGGCCGCAGTGTTCACTCCGAGAGTGAAAATGATGTAATTCAAGTCGAAGAGACAACAATGTTCATTTTCAAAGTTAGGGTAATGTAAATTCAGTATAAGAGGTCGTAGTCTTCACTCCGAGAGTCAAAACAACGTAAATCGGTCGGTCGAGAGAGAGACCGCAAAGTGTTTGTTTTCACAATAAGGGTGATGTAAATCGATCAAAGAGGCCCCAATATTCACTCAAAGAGTGAAAATGACGTAATTCGAGGTTGGAGAGACGACAATGTTCATTTTCCAAGACAAGTGTGATGTAAATTAGGTCAAATAGGCCGCAATATTCGCTCCTAGAATCAAAATGACGTAAATTCGGTTGTAGAGATTACAATGTTTGTTTTCAAAGTTAAGGTGATGAAAATCAGGTCAAAGAGGCCAGTTCAGTGTTCACTCCGAGAGTGAAAATGATGTAATTCCAGTCGGAGAGACAACAATGTTCATTTTCAATGTTAGGTTGATGTAAATTCGGTATAAGAGGTCTCAGTCTTCACTCCGAGAGTCAAAACAAAGTAAATTCGGTCAGAGAGACCACAATGTTTGTTTTCACAATCAGGGTGATGTAAATCTGATCAAAGATTTCCCAAAATTCACTCAAAGAGTGAAAATGATGTAATTTCGGTTGGAGAGCCAACACTGTTCATTTTCGAAGTCAAGGTGATGTAAATATGGTCATAGAGGCCCCAATCTTTGCTCCGAGAATCAAAATGACGTAAATTCGGTCGGAGAGACTACAATGTTTGTTTTCGTTGTCACGGTGATATAAATCTGGTCAAAGAGATCGCAGTCTTCACTCCGAGAGTGAAAATGATGTAATTCCAGTCGGAGAGACAACAATGTTCATTTTCAAAGTTAGGGTGATTTAAATTCGGTATAAGAGGTCGCAATATTCACAATGAGAGTCAAAACAACATAAATTCGATCGAGAGACCGTAGTGTTAGTGTTCATTTTCAATGTCGGGGTGATGTAAATCCGGTCAAATAGGCCACAATCTTTCTCCTAGAATCAAAATGACGTAAATTCGGTTGTAGAGACTGCAATGTTTAATTTTAAAGTCAAGGTGATGTAAATGTTTCGGTCAAAGAGGCCGCAGTGTTCACTCCGAGAGTGAAAATGATGTAATTCAAGTCGAAGAGACAACAATGTTCATTTTCAAAGTTAGGGTAATGTAAATTCAAGTATAAGAGGTCGTAGTCTTCACTCCGAGAGTCAAAACAACGTAAATTCGGTCAGAGAGACCGCAGTGTTTGTTTTCACAATAAGGGTGATGTAAATCTGATCAAAGAGGCCCCAATATTCACTCAAAGAGTGAAAATGACGTAATTCAGGTTGGAGAGACGACAATGTTCATTTTCCAAGACAAGTGTGATGTAAATTAGGTCAAATAGGCCGCAATATTCGCTCCTAGAATCAAAATGACGTAAATTCGGTTGTAGAGATTACAATGTTTTTTGTTTTCAAAGTTAAGGTGATGAAAATCAGGTCAAAGAGGCCACGAGTGTTCACTCCGAGAGTGAAAATGATGTAATTCCGGTCGGAGAGACAACAATGTTCATTTTCAATGTTAGGTTGATGTAAATTCGGTATAAGAGGTCTCGGTCTTCACTCCGGAGTCAAAACAAAGTAAATTCGGTCGAGAGAGACCACAATGTTTGTTTTCACAATCAGGGTGATGTAAATCTGATCAAAGATTTCCCAAAATTCACTCAAAGAGTGAAAATGATGTAATTCCGGTTGGAGAGCCAACACTGTTCATTTTCCAAGTCAAGGTGATGTAAATATGGTCATAGAGGCCCCAATCTTTGCTCCGAGAATCAAAATGACGTAAATTCGGTCGGAGAGACTACAATGTTTGTTTTCGTTGTCACGGTGATATAAATCTGGTCAAAGAGATCGCAAAGTCTTCACTCCGAGAGTGAAAATGATGTAATTCCAGTCGGAGAGACAACAATGTTCATTTTCAAAGTTAGGGTGATTTAAATTCGGTATAAGAGGTCGCAATATTCACAATGAGAGTCAAAACAACATAAATTCGATCAGAGAGACCGTAGTGTTCATTTTCAATGTCAGGGTGATGTAAATCCGGTCAAATAGGCCACAATCTTCGCTCCTAGAATCAAAATGACGTAAATTCGGTTGTAGAGACTGCAATGTTTAATTTTAAAGTCAAGGTGATGTAAATTCGGTCAAAGAGGCCGCAGTGTTCACTCCGAGAGTGAAAATGATGTAATTCAAGTCGAAGAGACAACAATGTTCATTTTCAAAGTTAGGGTAATGTAAATTCAAGTATAAGAGGTCGTAGTCTTCACTCCGAGAGTCAAAACAACGTAAATTCGGTCAGAGAGACCGCAGTGTTTGTTTTCACAATAAGGGTGATGTAAATCTGATCAAAGAGGCCCCAATATTCACTCAAAGAGTGAAAATGACGTAATTCAGGTTGGAGAGACGACAATGTTCATTTTCCAAGACAGTGTGATGTAAATTAGGTCAAATAGGCCGCAATATTCGCTCCTAGAATCAAAATGACGTAAATTCGGTTGTAGAGATTACAATGTTTGTTTTCAAAGTTAAGGTGATGAAAATCAGGTCAAAGAGGCCACAGTGTGTTCACCCGAGAGTGAAAATGATGTAATTCCGGTCGGAGAGACAACAATGTTCATTTTCAATGTTAGGTTGATGTAAATTCGGTATAAGAGGTCTCAGTCTTCACTCCGAGAGTCAAAACAAAGTAAATTCGGTCAAGAGAGACCACAATGTTTGTTTTCACAATCGGGGTGATGTAAATCGATCAAAGATTTCCCAAAATTCACTCAAAGAGTGAAAATGATGTAATTTCGGTTGGAGAGCCAACATTGTTCATTTTCCAAGTCAAGGTGATGTAAATATGGTCATAGAGGCCCCAATCTTTGCTCCGAGAATCAAAATGACGTAAATTCGGTCGGAGAGACTACAATGTTTGTTTTCGTTGTCACGGTGATATAAATCTGGTCAAAGAGATCGCAGTCTTCACTCCGAGAGTGAAAATGATGTAATTCCAGTCGGAGAGACAACAATGTTCATTTTCAAAGTTAGGGTGATTTAAATTCGGTATAAGAGGTCGCAATATTCACAATGAGAGTCAAAACAACATAAATTCGATCAGAGAGACCGTAGTGTTCATTTTCAATGTCAGGGTGATGTAAATCCGGTCAAATATGCCACAATCTTCTCTCCTAGAATCAAAATGACGTAAATTCGGTTGTAGAGACTGCAATGTTTAATTTTAAAGTTAAGGTGATGTAAATCCGGTCAAAGAGGCCGTAGTCTTCACTCCGAGAGTGAAAATGATGTAATTCCAGTCGGAGAGACAACAATGTTCATTTTCAAAGTTATGGTAATTTAAATTCGGTATAAGAGGTCGCAGTATTCACACTGAGAGTCAAAACAACGTAAATTCCGTCTGAGAGACCGTAGTGTTCATTTTCAATGTCAGGGTGATGTAAATTCGGTGAAATAGGCCACAATCTTCTCCTAGAATCAAAATGACGTAAATTCGGTTTAGAGACTGCAATGTTTAATTTTAAAGTCAAGGTGATGTAAATTCGGTCAAAGAGGCCGCAGTGTTCACTCCGAGAGTGAAAATGATGTAATTCAAGTCGAAGAGACAACAATGTTCATTTTCAAAGTTAGGGTAATGTAAATTCGGTATAAGAGGTCGTAGTCTTCACTCCGAGAGTCAAAACAACGTAAATTCGGTCAGAGAGACCGCAATGTTTGTTTTCACAATAAGGGTGATGTAAATCTGATCAAAGAGGCCCCAATATTCACTCAAAGAGTGAAAATGACGTAATTCAGGTTGGAGAGACGACAATGTTCATTTTCCAAGACAGTGTGATGTAAATTAGGTCAAATAGGCCGCAATATTCGCTCCTAGAATCAAAATGATGTAAATTCGGTTGTAGAGATTACAATGTTTGTTTTCAAAGTTAAGGTGATGAAAATGAAAATCAGGTCGAGAGAGTGAAAAAGTAAGGACAACAATGTTCATTTTCAATGTTAGGTTGTTCAAAACTCCGAGAGTGAAAATGATGTAATTCAAGTGAAAATGAGAGACAACAATGTTCATTTTCAATGATGGTTGATGTAAATCTTTCTCCGAGTAGTAAAAGAGAGTCAATGTTTGTTTTCGTCACGGTGTATAAAAATTCGGTCTCCGAGAGTCAAAAATGATAAATTCGGTCGGAGAGACAACAATGTTCATTTTCAAAGTTAGGGTGATTAAATCGGATCAAAGATTTCCCAAAATTCACTCAATGAGAGTCAAAACAACATAAATTCGGTTGAGAGAGACCGTAGTGTTCATTTTCAAGTCAAGGTGATGTAAATATGGTCAAAGAGGCCCAATCATTCTCTCCGAGAATCAAAATGACGTAAATTCGGTTGGAGAGACTGCAATGTTTAATTTTAAAGTTAAGGTGATGTAAATCCGGTCAAAGAGATCGTAGTCTTCACTCCGAGAGTGAAAATGATGTAATTCCAGTCGGAGAGACAACAATGTTCATTTTCAAAGTTAGGGTGATTTAAATTCGGTATAAGAGGTCGCAATATTCACAATGAGAGTCAAAACAACATAAATTCGATCAGAGAGACCGTAGTGTTCATTTTCAAATCAGGGTGATGTAAATCCGGTCAAATAGGCCACAATCTTCGCTCCTAGAATCAAAATGACGTAAATTCGGTTGTAGAGACGCAATGTTTAATTTTAAAGTCAAGGTGATGTAAATTCGGTCAAAGAGGCCGCAGTGTTCACTCCGAGAGTGAAAATGATGTAATTCAAGTCGAAGAGACAACAATGTTCATTTTCAAAGTTAGGGTAATGTAAATTCAGTATAAGAGGTCGTAGTCTTCACTCCGAGAGTCAAAACAACGTAAATTCGGTCAGAGAGACCGCAGTGTTTGTTTTCACAATAAGGGTGATGTAAATCTGATCAAAGAGGCCCCAATATTCACTCAAAGAGTGAAAATGACGTAATTCGAGTTGGAGAGACGACAATGTTCATTTTCCAAGACAGTGTGATGTAAATTAGGTCAAATAGGCCGCAATATTCGCTCCTAGAATCAAAATGACGTAAATTCGGTTGTAGAGATTACAATGTTTGTTTTCAAAGTTAAGGTGATGAAAATCAGGTCAAAGAGGCCACAGTGTTCACTCCGAGAGTGAAAATGATGTAATTCCAGTCGGAGAGACAACAATGTTCATTTTCAATGTTAGGTTGATGTAAATTCGGTATAAGAGGTCTCAGTCTTCACTCCGAGAGTCAAAACAAAGTAAATTCGGTCAGAGAGACCACAATGTTTGTTTTCACAATCAGGGTGATGTAAATCTGATCAAAGATTTCCCAAAATTCACTCAAAGAGTGAAAATGATGTAATTCCGGTTGGAGAGCCAACACTGTTCATTTTCCAAGTCAAGGTGATGTAAATATGGTCATAGAGGCCCCAATCTTTGCTCCGAGAATCAAAAGGACGTAAATTCGGTCGGAGAGACTACAATGTTTGTTTTCGTTGTCACGGTGATATAAATCTGGTCAAAGAGATCGCAGTCTTCACTCCGAGAGTGAAAATGATGTAATTCCAGTCGGAGAGACAACAATGTTCATTTTCAAAGTTTGATTAGGGTGATTTAAATTCGGTATAAGAGGTCGCAATATCACAATGAGAGTCAACATAAATTCATCAATGAGAGTTCAAAATCAATGTAAATTCGATCAAAGAGAGACCGTAGTGTTCATTTTCAATGTCAGGGTGATGTAAATCCGGTCAAATATGCCACAATCTTCTCTCCTAGAATCAAAATGACGTAAATTCGGTTAGAGAGACGCAATGTTTAATTTTAAAGTTAAAAGGTGATGTAAATCCGGTCAAAGAGGCCGTAGTCTTCACTCCGAGAGTGAAAATGATGTAATTCCAAAGTCGGAGAGACAACAATGTTCAAAAAGTTATGGTGATTTAAATTCGGTATAAGAGGTCGCAATATTCACACGAGAGTCAAAACAACGTAAATTCGTCGAGAGACCGTAGTGTTCATTTTCAATGTCGGGGTGATGTAAATCCGGTCAAATAGGCCACAATCTTCGCTCCTAGAATCAAAATGACGTAAATTCGGTTGTAGAGACCGCAATGTTAATTAATTTTAAAGTCAAGGTGATGTAAATTCGGTCAAAGAGGCCGCAGTGTTCACTCCGAGAGTGAAAATGATGTAATTCAAGTCGAAGAGACAACAATGTTCATTTTCAAAGTTAGGGTAATGTAAATTCAAGTATAAGAGGTCGTAGTCTTCACTCCGAGAGTCAAAACAACGTAAATTCGGTCGGAGAGAGACCATGTGTTTGTTTTCACAATAAGGGTGATGTAAATCGATCAAAGAGGCCCCAATATTCACTCAAAGAGTGAAAATGACGTAATTCAGGTTGGAGAGACGACAATGTTCATTTTCCAAGACAAAAGTGTGATGTAAATTAGGTCAAATAGGCCGCAATATTATTCGCTCCTAGAATCAAAATGACGTAAATTCGGTTGTAGAGATTACAATGTTTGTTTTCAAAGTTAAGGTGATGAAAATCAGGTCAAAGAGGCCACAGTGTTCACTCCGAGAGTGAAAATGATGTAATTCCAGTCGGAGAGACAACAATGTTCATTTTCAATGTTAGGTTGATGTAAATTCGGTATAAGAGGTCTCGGTCTTCACTCCGAGAGTCAAAACAAAGTAAATTCGGTCGAGAGAGACCACAATGTTTGTTTTCACAATCGGGGTGATGTAAATCGATCAAAGATTTCCCAAAATTCACTCAAAGAGTGAAAATGATGTAATTCGGTTGGAGAGCCAACATTGTTGTTCATTTTCCAAGTCAAGGTGATGTAAATATGGTCATAGAGGCCCCAATCTTTGCTCCGAGAATCAAAATGACGTAAATTCGGTCGGAGAGACTACAATGTTTGTTTTCGTTGTCACGGTGATATAAATCTGGTCAAAGAGATCGCAGTCTTCACTCCGAGAGTGAAAATGATGTAATTCGGTCGGAGAGACAACAATGTTCATTTTCAAAGTTAGGGTGATTTAAATTCGGTATAAGAGGTCGCAATATTCACAATGAGAGTCAAAACAACATAAATTCGATCAGAGAGACCGTTGTGTTCATTTTCAATGTCAGGGTGATGTAAATCCGGTCAAATATGCCACAATCTTCTCTCCTAGAATCAAAATGACGTAAATTCGGTTAGAGACCGCAATGTTTAATTTTAAAGTAAGGTGATGTAAATCCGGTCAAAGAGGCCGTAGTCTTCACTCCGAGAGTGAAAATGATGTAAAAGTCGGAGAGACAACAATGTTTGTTTTCAAAGTTATGGTGATTTAAATTCGGTATAAGAGGTCGCAATATTCACACCGAGAGTCAAAACAACGTAAAAATTCGTCGAGAGACCGTAGTGTTCATTTTCAATGTCGTGGTGATGTAAATCCGGTCAAATAGGCCACAATCTTCTCCTAGAATCAAAAACGTAAATTCGGTAGAGACGTAGTGTTCATTTTCAATGTCGGGGTGATGTAAATCCGGTGCTCCTAGAATCAAAATGAATTTTAATGTTTAATTTTAAAGTCAAGGTGATGTAAATTCGGTCAAAGAGGCCGCAGTGTTCACTCCGAAGTGAAAATGATAATGTAATTCAAGTCGAAGAGACAACAATGTTCATTTTCAAAGTTAGGGTAATGTAAATTCAAGTATAAGAGGTCGTAGTCTTCACTCCGAGAGTCAAAACAACGTAAATTCGGTCGAGAGAGACCGCAGTGTTTGTTTTCACAATAAGGGTGATGTAAATCGATCAAAGAGGCCCCAATATTCACTCAAAGAGTGAAAATGACGTAATTCGGGTTGGAGAGACGACAATGTTCATTTTCCAAGACGGTGTGATGTAAATTAGGTCAAATAGGCCGCAATATTCGCTCCTAGAATCAAAATGACGTAAATTCGGTTGTAGAGATTACAATGTTTGTTTTCAAAGTTAAGGTGATGAAAATCAGGTCAAAGAGGCCACGGTGTTCACTCCGAGAGTGAAAATGATGTAATTCCGGTCGGAGAGACAACAATGTTCATTTTCAATGTTAGGTTGATGTAAATTCGGTATAAGAGGTCTCGGTCTTCACTTCAGAGTCAAAACAAAGTAAATTCGGTCGAGAGAGACCACAATGTTTGTTTTCACAATCGGGATGTGATGTAAATCGATCAAAGATTTCCCAAAATTCACTCAAAGAGTGAAAATGATGTAATTCGGTTGGAGAGCCAACATTGTTCATTTTCAAGTCAAGGTGATGTAAATATGGTCATAGAGGCCCCAATCTTTGCTCCGAGAATCAAAATGACGTAAATTCGGTCGGAGAGACTACAATGTTTGTTTTCGTTGTCACGGTGATATAAATCTGGTCAAAGAGATCGCAGTCTTCACTCCGAGAGTGAAAATGATGTAATTCCAGTCGGAGAGACAACAATGTTCATTTTCAAAGTTAGGGTGATTTAAATTCGGTATAAGAGGTCGCAATATTCACAATGAGAGTCAAAACAACATAAATTCGATCAGAGAGACCGTAGTGTTCATTTTCAATGTCAAGGTGATGTAAATCCGGTCAAATATGCCACAATCTTCTCTCCTAGAATCAAAATGACGTAAATTCGGTTGTAGAGACTGCAATGTTTAATTTTAAAGTTCAAGGTGATGTAAATCCGGTCAAAGAGGCCGTAGTCTTCACTCCGAGAGTGAAAATGATGTAATTCCAGTCGGAGAGACAACAATGTTCATTTTCAAAGTTATGGTGATTTAAATTCGGTATAAAGAGGTCGCAATAGTCAAAACACACTGAGAGTCAAAACAACGTAAATTCCGTCAGAGAGACCGTAGTGTTCATTTTCAATGTCAGGGTGATGTAAATCCGGTCAAATAGGCCACAATCTTCGCTCCTAGAATCAAAATGACGTAAATTCGGTTGTAGAGACTGCAATGTTTAATTTTAAAGTCAAGGTGATGTAAATTCGGTCAAAGAGGCCGCAGTGTTCACTCCGAGAGTGAAAATGATGTAATTCAAGTCGAAGAGACAACAATGTTCATTTTCAAAGTTAGGGTAATGTAAATTCGGTATATAAGGTCGTAGTCTTCACTCCGAGAGTCAAAACAACGTAAATTCGGTCGAGAGAGACCGCAAGTGTTTGTTTTCACAATAAGGGTGATGTAAATCTGATCAAAGAGGCCCCAATATTCACTCAAAGAGTGAAAATGACGTAATTCAGGTTGGAGAGACGACAATGTTCATTTTCCAAGACAGTGTGATGTAAATTAGGTCAAATAGGCCGCAATATTCGCTCCTAGAATCAAAATGACGTAAATTCGGTTGTAGAGATTACAATGTTTGTTTTCAAAGTTAAGGTGATGAAAATCAGGTCAAAGAGGCCACAGTGTTCACTCCGAGAGTGAAAATGATGTAATTCAAGTCGGAGAGACAACAATGTTCATTTTCAATGTTAGGTTGATGTAAATTCGGTATAAGAGGTCTCAGTCTTCACTCCGAGAGTCAAAACAAAGTAAATTCGGTCAGAGAGACCACAATGTTTGTTTTCACAATAAGGGTGATGTAAATCTGATCAAAGTCCCAAAATTCACTCAAAGAGTGAAAATGATGTAATTCAAGGTGATGTTGGAGACAACAATGTTCATTTTCCAAGTCAAGGTGATGTAAATATGGTCAAATAGAGGCCCCAATATTTGCTCCTAGAATCAAAATGACGTAAATTCGGTGGAGAGATTACAATGTTTGTTTTCGTTGTCAAGGTGATGATAAATCAGAGAGAGGTCAAAGAGATCAAAGAGTCAGCCACAATCTTGTTCACTCCGAGAGTGAAAATGATGTAATTCCAGTCGGAGAGACAACAATGTTCATTTTCAATGTTAGGTTGATGTAAATTCGGTATAAGAGGTCTCAATCTTCACTCCGAGAGTCAAAACAAAGTAAATTCGGTCAGAGAGACCACAATGTTTGTTTTCACAATCAGGGTGATGTAAATCTGATCAAAGATTTCCCAAAATTCACTCAAAGAGTGAAAATGATGTAATTCCGGTTGGAGAGCCAACACTGTTCATTTTCCAAGTCAAGGTGATGTAAATATTCATAGGCCCCAATCTTTGCTCCGAGAATCAAAATGACGTAAATTCGGTCGGAGAGACTACAATGTTTGTTTTTCGTTGTCACGGTGATATAAATCTGGTCAAAGAGATCGCAGTCTTCACTCCGAGAGTGAAAATGATGTAATTCCAGTCGGAGAGACAACAATGTTCATTTTCAAAGTTAGGGTGATTTAAATTCGGTATAAGAGGTCGCAATATTCACAATGAGAGTCAAAACAACATAAATTCGGTCAGAGAGACCGTAGTGTTCATTTTCAATGTCAGGGTGATGTAAATCCGGTCAAATATGCCACAATCTTCCCTCCTCGAATCAAAATGATGTAAATTCGGTTGTAGAGACTGCAATGTTTAATTTTAAAGTCAAAAGGTAAATCGGTCGGAGAGTAAATTCGGTCAAAGAGGTCGTAGTCTTCACTCCGAGAGTGAAAATGATGTAATTCCAGTCGGAGAGACAACAATGTTTGTTTTCAAAGTTATGGTAATTTAAATTCGGTATAAGAGGTCGCAGTATTCACACTGAGAGTCAAAACAACATAAAAATTCGTCGAGAGACCGTAGTGTTCATTTTCAATGTCGGGGTGATGTAAATCCGGTCAAATAGGCCACAATCTTCGCTCCTAGAATCAAAATGACGTAAATTCGTTTAGTAGAGACGCAATGTTTAATTTTAAAGTCAAGGTGATGTAAATTCGGTCAAAGAGGCCGCAATGTTTACTCCGAGAGTGAAAATGATGTAATTCAAGTCGAAGAGACAACAATGTTCATTTTCAAAGTTAGGGTAATGTAAATTCGGTATAAGAGGTCGTAGTCTTCACTCCGAGAGTCAAAACAACGTAAATTCGGTCGAGAGAGAGACCGAGTGTTTGTTTTCACAATAAGGGTGATGTAAATCGATCAAAGAGGCCCCAATATTCACTCAAAGAGTGAAAATGACGTAATTTCAGGTTGGAGAGACGACAATGTTCATTTTCCAAGACAGTGTGATGTAAATTAGGTCAAATAGGCCGCAATATTCGCTCCTAGAATCAAAATGATGTAAATTCGGTTGTAGAGATTACAATGTTTGTTTTCAAAGTTAAGGTGATGAAAATCAGGTCAAAGAGGCCACAGTGTTCACTCCGAGAGTGAAAATGATGTAATTCCAGTCGGAGAGACAACAATGTTCATTTTCAATGTTAGGTTGATGTAAATTCGGTATAAGAGGTCTCGTCTTCACTCCGAAGGTTCAAAAAAAAGTAAATTCGGTCAGAGAGACCACAATGTTTGTTTTCACAATCGATGGGTGATGTAAATCTCGATCAAAGATTTCCCAAAATTCACTCAAAGAGTGAAAATGATGTAATTTCGGTTGGAGAGCCAACATTGTTCATTTTCCAAGTCAAGGTGATGTAAATATGGTCATAGAGGCCCCAATCATTGCTCCGAGAATCAAAATGACGTAAATTCGGTCGGAGAGACTACAATGTTTGTTTTCGTTGTCACGGTGATAAATCTGGTCAAAGAGATCGCAGTCTTCACTCCGAGAGTGAAAATGATGTAATTCCAGTCGGAGAGACAACAATGTTCATTTTCAATGTTAGGTTGATGTAAATTCGGTATAAGAGGTCGCAATATTCACTCCGAGAGTCAAAACAAAGTAAATTCGGTCAGAGAGACCACAATGTTTGTTTTCACAATCAGGGTGATGTAAATCTGATCAAAGATTTCCCAAAATTCACTCAAAGAGTGAAAATGATGTAATTCGGTTGGAGAGCCAACACTGTTCATTTTCCAAGTCAGGGTGATGTAAATATGGTCATAGAGGCCCCAATCTTTGCTCCGAGAATCAAAATGACGTAAATTCGGTCGGAGAGACTACAATGTTTGTTTTCGTTGTCACGGTGATATAAATCTGGTCAAAGAGATCGCAGTCTTCACTCCGAGAGTGAAAATGATGTAATTCAAGTCGGAGAGACAACAATGTTCATTTTCAAAGTTAGGTGATTTAAATTCGGTATAAGAGGTCGCAATATTCACAATGAGAGTCAAAACAACATAAATTCGATCAGAGAGACCGTAGTGTTCATTTTCAATGTCAGGGTGATGTAAATCCGGTCAAATAGGCCACAATCTTCTCTCCTAGAATCAAAATGACGTAAATTCGGTTGTAGAGACTGCAATGTTTAATTTTAAAGTCAAGGTGATGTAAAATCGGTCAAAGAGGCCGTAGTCTTCACTCGAGAGTGAAAATGATGTAATTTCAGTCGGAGAGAAAACAATGTTCATTTTCAATGTTTGGTTGATGTAAATTCGGTATAAGAGGTCGTAGTCTTCACTCCGAGAGTCAAAACAACGTAAATTCGGTCAGAGAGACCACAATGTTTGTTTTCACAATCAGGGTGATGTAAATCTGATCAAAGATTTCCCAAAATTCACTCAAAGAGTGAAAATGATGTTCGGTGAGAGTGACATTTTCATTTTCAAGTCAAGGTGATGTAAAATATGGTCATATAGGCCCAATCTTTGCTCCGAGAATCAAAATGACGTAAATTCGGTTGAGAGACTACAATTTTTAATTTTAAAGTCAAGGTGATATAAATCGGTCAAAGAGATCGTAGTCTTCACTCCGAGAGTGAAAATGATGTAATTCCAGTCGGAGAGACAACAATGTTCATTTTCAAAGTTAGGGTGATTTAAATTCGGTATAAGAGGTCGCAATATTCACAACCGAGAGTCAAAACAACATAAATTCGTCGAGAGAGACCGTAGTGTTCATTTTCAATGTCAGGGTGATGTAAATCCGGTCAAATAGGCCACAATCTTCGCTCCTAGAATCAAAATGACGTAAATTCGGTTGTAGAGACGCAATGTTTAATTTTAAAGTCAAGGTGATGTAAATTCGGTCAAAGAGGCCGCAGTGTTCACTCCGAGAGTGAAAATGATGTAATTCAAGTCGAAGAGACAACAATGTTCATTTTCAAAGTTAGGGTAATGTAAATTCGGTATAAGAGGTCATAGTCTTCACTCCGAGAGTCAAAACAACGTAAATTCGGTCGAGAGACCGCAGTGTTTGTTTTTCAGGTGATGTGTTTGTTTTCACAATAAGGGTGATGTAAATCTGATCAAAGAGGCCCCAATATTCACTCAAAGAGTGAAAATGACGTAATTCGAGGTTGGAGAGACGACAATGTTCATTTTCCAAGAAAATGTGATGTAAATTAGGTCAAATAGGCCGCAATATTCGCTCCTAGAATCAAAATGACGTAAATTCGGTTGTAGAGATTACAATGTTTGTTTTCAAAGTTAAGGTGATGAAAATAAAGGTCAAAGAGGCCATGATGTAAAGTGTTCACTCCGAGAGTGAAAATGATGTAATTCAAGTCGGAGAGACAACAATGTTCATTTTCAATGTTAGGTTGATGTAAATTCGGTATAAGAGGTCTAGTCTTCACTCCGAGAGTCAAAACAAAGTAAATTCGGTCAGAGAGACCACAATGTTTGTTTTCACAATAAGGGTGATGTAAATCTGATCAAAGAGGCCCCAATATTCACTCAAAGAGTGAAAATGATGTAATATCGGTTGGAGAGACAACAATGTTCATTTTCCAAGTCAGGGTGACGGAGATTCGGTCAAGGAGGCCGCAATATTCGCACCTAGAATCAAAATGACGTAAATTGGGTTATAGAGATTACAATGTTTGTTTTCAAAGTCAAGGTGATATAAATCAGGTCAAAGAGGCCATTTTCAAGTGTTCACTCCGAGAGTGAAAATGATGTAATTCCAGTCGGAGAGACAACAATGTTCATTTTCAATGTTAGGTTGATGTAAATTCGGTATAAGAGGTCTCAGTCTTCACTCCGAGAGTCAAAACAAAGTAAATTCGGTCAGAGAGACCACAATGTTTGTTTTCACAATCAGGGTGATGTAAATCTGATCAAAGATTTCCCAAAATTCACTCAAAGAGTGAAAATGATGTAATTCCAGTTGGAGAGACAATACTGTTCATTTTCCAAGTCAGGGTGATGTAAATATGGTCATAGAGGCCCCAATCATTGCTCCGAGAATCAAAATGACGTAAATTCGGTCGGAGAGACTACAATGTTTGTTTTCGTTGTCACGGTGATATAAATCTGGTCAAAGAGATCGCAGTCTTCACTCCGAGAGTGAAAATGATGTAATTCAGTCGGAGAGACAACAATGTTCATTTTCAAAGTTAGGGTGATTTAAATTTGGTATAAGAGGTCGCAATATTCACACTGAGAGTAAAAACAACATAAATTCGGTCAGAGAGACCACAATGTTTGTTTTCACAATCAGGGTGATGTAAATCTGATCAAAGATTTCCCAAAATTCACTCAAAGAGTGAAAATGATGTAACCGTAGTGTTCATTTTCAATGTCGGGGTGATGTAAAATGGTCAAATAGAGGCCATCAATCTTCTCTCCTAGAATCAAAATGACGTAAATTCGGTTGTAGAGACTACAATGTTTGTTTTCGTTGTCAAGGTGATGTAAATCCGGTCAAAGAGGCCGTAGTCTTCACTCCGAGAGTGAAAATGATGTAATTCCAGTCGGAGAGACAACAATGTTCATTTTCAAAGTTATGGTGATTTAAATTCGGTATAAGAGGTCGCAATATTCACACTGAGAGTAAAAACAACATAAATTCGGTCAGAGAGACCGTAGTGTTCATTTTCAATGTCAGGGTGATGTAAATCCGGTCAAATAGGCCACAATCTTCGCTCCTAGAATCAAAATGACGTAAATTCGGTTGTAGAGACTGCAATGTTTAATTTTAAAGTCAAGGTGATGTAAATTCGGTCAAAGAGGCCGCAGTGTTCACTCCGAGAGTGAAAATGATGTAATTCAAGTCGAAGAGACAACAATGTTCATTTTCAAAGTTAGGGTAATGTAAATTCAAGTATAAGAGGTCGTAGTCTTCACTCCGAGAGTCAAAACAACGTAAATTCGGTCAGAGAGACCGCAGTGTTTGTTTTCACAATAAGGGTGATGTAAATCTGATCAAAGAGGCCCCAATATTCACTCAAAGAGTGAAAATGACGTAATTCAGGTTGGAGAGACGACAATGTTCATTTTCCAAGACAGTGTGATGTAAATTAGGTCAAATAGGCCGCAATATTCGCTCCTAGAATCAAAATGACGTAAATTCGGTTGTAGAGATTACAATGTTTGTTTTCAAAGTCAAGGTGATGTAAATCAGGTCAAAGAGGCCACAGGGTTCACTCCGAGAGTGAAAATGATGTAATTCCAGTCGGAGAGACAACAATGTTCATTTTCAATGTTAGGTTGATGTAAATTCGGTATAAGAGGTCGCATTCACTCCGAGAGTCAAAACAAAGTAAATTCGGTCAAGAGAGACCACAGTGTTTGTTTTTCAACAATCAAAGGGTGATGTAAATCCGATCAAATAGGCCAAAATTCACACTAAAGAGTGAAAATGATGTAATTCGGTTGAGAGACAAATGTTTCATTTTCCAAGTCAGGGTGATGTAAATATGGTCAAAGAGGCCACAGTGTTCACTCCGAGAGTGAAAATGATGTAATTCCAGTCGGAGAGACAACAATGTTCATTTTCAATGTTAGGTTGATGTAAATTCGGTATAAGAGGTCTCAGTCTTCACTCCGAGAGTCAAAACAAAGTAAATTCGGTCAGAGAGACCACAATGTTTGTTTTCACAATCAGGGTGATGTAAATCTGATCAAAGATTTCCCAAAATTCACTCAAAGAGTGAAAATGATGTAATTCGGTGAGAGAGAGCCAACATGTTCATTTTCCAAGTCAAGGTGATGTAAATATGGTCATAGAGGCCCCAATCATTGCTCCGAGAATCAAAATGACGTAAATTCGGTCGGAGAGACTACAATGTTTGTTTTCGTTGTCACGGTGATATAAATCTGGTCAAAGAGATCGCAGTCTTCACTCCGAGAGTGAAAATGATGTAATTCCAGTCGGGAGAGACAACAATGTTCATTTTCAAAGTTAGGGTGATTTAAATTCGGTATAAGAGGTCGCAATATTCACAATGAGAGTCAAAACAACATAAATTCGGTCAGAGAGACCGTAGTGTTCATTTTCAATGTCAGGGTGATGTAAATCCGGTCAAATATGCCACAATCTTCTCTCCTAGAATCAAAATGACGTAAATTCGGTTGTAGAGACTGCAATGTTTAATTTTAAAGTTAAGGTGATGTAAATCCGGTCAAAGAGGCCGTAGTCTTCACTCCGAGAGTGAAAATGATGTAATTCCAGTCGGAGAGACAACAATGTTCATTTTCAAAGTTATGGTGATTTAAATTCGGTATAAGAGGTCGCAGTATTCACACTGAGAGTCAAAACAACGTAAATTCGGTCAGAGAGACCACAATGTTTGTTTTCACAGTAGGGTGATGTAAACCGTCAAAGTGTTCATTTTCAAATGTGAAAATGGTGATGTAAATCATTTTCGGTCAGGTGATGTAAATAGGTCAAAGGAAATCTTCTCCTAGAATCAAAATGACGTAAATTCGGTTCCTCGAGAGAGACTACAATGTTTAATTTTAAAGTTAAGGTGATGTAAATCCGGTCAAAGAGGATCGTAGTCTTCACTCCGAGAGTGAAAATGATGTAATTCCAGTCGGAGAGACAACAATGTTCATTTTCAAAGTTAGGGTGATTTAAATTCGGTATAAGAGGTCGCAATATTCACACTGAGAGTCAAAACAACATAAATTCGTCTGAGAGACCGTAGTGTTCATTTTCAATGTCAGGGTGATGTAAATCCGGTCAAATAGGCCACAATCTTCGCTCCTAGAATCAAAATGACGTAAATTCGGTTGTAGAGACTGCAATGTTTAATTTTAAAGTCAAGGTGATGTAAATTCGGTCAAAGAGGCCGCAGTGTTCACTCCGAGAGTGAAAATGATGTAATTCAAGTCGAAGAGACAACAATGTTCATTTTCAAAGTTAGGGTAATAATGTAAATTCAAGTATAAGAGGTCGTAGTCTTCACTCCGAGAGTCAAAACAACGTAAATTCGGTCGAGAGAGACCCGCAGTGTTTGTTTTCACAATAAGGGTGATGTAAATCGATCAAAGAGGCCCCAATATTCACTCAAAGAGTGAAAATGACGTAATTCAGGTTGGAGAGACGACAATGTTCATTTTCCAAGACAGTGTGATGTAAATTAGGTCAAATAGGCCGCAATATTCGCTCCTAGAATCAAAATGACGTAAATTCGGTTGTAGAGATTACAATGTTTGTTTTCAAAGTTAAGGTGATGAAAATCAGGTCAAAGAGGCCACAGTGTTCACTCCGAGAGTGAAAATGATGTAATTCCAGTCGGAGAGACAACAATGTTCATTTTCAATGTTAGGTTGATGTAAATTCGGTATAAGAGGTCTCAGTCTTCACTCCGAGAGTCAAAACAAAGTAAATTCGGTCAGAGAGACCACAATGTTTGTTTTCACAATCAGGGTGATGTAAATCTGATCAAAGATTTCCCAAAATTCACTCAAAGAGTGAAAATGATGTAATTCCGGTTGGAGAGCCAACACTGTTCATTTTCCAAGTCAAGGTGATGTAAATATGGTCATAGAGGCCCCAATCTTTGCTCCGAGAATCAAAATGACGTAAATTCGGTCGGAGAGACTACAATGTTTGTTTTCGTTGTCACGGTGATATAAATCTGGTCAAAGAGATCGCAGTCTTCACTCCGAGAGTGAAAATGATGTAATTCAGTCGGAGAGACAACAATGTTCATTTTCAAAGTTAGGGTGATTTAAATTTAAATTCGGTATAAGAGAGTCAAAACAACATAAATTCAATCAGAGACCGTAGTGTTCATTTTCAATGTCGTGGTGATGTAAAGAGTCAAAAACAATCTTCATAAAATCAAAATCGAGAGACCAATGTTTAATTTTAAAGTCAAGGTGTTTGTTTTCACAATCAGAGGGTGATGTAAAGACAACAATGTTCGATCAAAAGAGTAATGTCCCAATAAGAGGTCGTAGTCTTCATTCAAAACAACGTAAATTCAAAGAGTGAAAATGATGTAAATTCAAAGAGGTCCCAATATTAAACTCAAAGAGTGAAAAGACGAGAGACGACAATGTTCATTTTCAAGTCAAAGTGTGATGTAAATTAGGTCAAATAGGCCGCAATATTCGCTCCTAGAATCAAAATGACGTAAATTCGGTTGTAGAGATTACAATGTTTGTTTTCAAAGTTAAGGTGATGAAAATCAGGTCAAAGAGGCCACAGTGTTCACTCCGAGAGTGAAAATGATGTAATTCCAGTCGGAGAGACAACAATGTTCATTTTCAATGTTAGGTTGATGTAAATTCGGTATAAGAGGTCTCAGTCTTCACTCCGAGAGTCAAAACAACGTAAATTCGGTCAGAGAGACCGCAGTGTTTGTTTTCACAATCAGGGTGATGTAAATCTGATCAAAGATTTCCCAAAATTCACTCAAAGAGTGAAAATGATGTAATTCGGTTGGAGAGCCAACACTGTTCATTTTCCAAGTCAAGGTGATGTAAATATGGTCATAGAGGCCCCAATCTTTGCTCCGAGAATCAAAATGACGTAAATTCGGTCGGAGAGACTACAATGTTTGTTTTCGTTGTCACGGTGATATAAATCTGGTCAAAGAGATCGCAGTCTTCACTCCGAGAGTGAAAATGATGTAATTCCAGTCGGAGAGACAACAATGTTCATTTTCAAAGTTAGGGTGATTTAAATTCGGTATAAGAGGTCGCAATATTCACAATGAGAGTCAAAAAACATAAATTCGTCGAGAGAGACCGTAGTGTTCATTTTCAATGTCGGGTGATGTAAATCCGGTCAAATATGCCACAATCATCAAACAAATATTCAAAAATGTAAATTCGGTCGAGAGTCAAAAATGTTTGTTTTTTAAATTAGGTGATGTAAATCGGTCAAAGAGGCCGTAGTCTTCACTCCGAGAGTGAAAATGATGTAATTCCAATCGGAGAGACAACAATGTTCATTTTCAAAGTTATGGTGATTTAAAATATAAGAGGTCGTAATATTCACACCGAGAGTCAAAACAACGTAAATTCGGTCAGAGAGACCGTAGTGTTCATTTTCAATGTCAGGGTGATGTAAATCCGGTCAAATAGGCCACAATCTTCGCTCCTAGAATCAAAATGACGTAAATTCGTAAATTCGGGTGTATAGAGACGCAATGTTTAATTTTAAAGTCAAGGTGATGTAAATTCTGTCAAAGAGGCCGAGTGTTCACTCCGAGAGTGAAAATGATGTAATTCAAGTCGAAGAGACAACAATGTTCATTTTCAAAGTTAGGGTAATGTAAATTCGGTATAAGAGGTCGTAGTCTTCACTCCGAGAGTCAAAACAACGTAAATTCGGTCAGAGAGACCGCAGTGTTTGTTTTCACAATAAGGGTGATGTAAATCTGATCAAAGAGGCCCCAATATTCACTCAAAGAGTGAAAATGACGTAATTCAGGTTGGAGAGACGACAATGTTCATTTTCCAAGACAGTGTGATGTAAATTAGGTCAAATAGGCCGCAATATTCGCTCCTAGAATCAAAATGACGTAAATTCGGTTGTAGAGATTACAATGTTTGTTTTCAAAGTTAAGGTGATGAAAATCAGGTCAAAGAGGCCACAGGGTTCACTCCGAGAGTGAAAATGATGTAATTCCAGTCGGAGAGACAACAATGTTCATTTTCAATGTTAGGTTGATGTAAATTCGGTATAAGAGGTCTCAGTCTTCACTCCGAGAGTCAAAACAAAGTAAATTCGGTCAGAGAGACCACAATGTTTGTTTTCACAATCAGGGTGATGTAAATCTGATCAAAGATTTCCCAAAATTCACTCAAAGAGTGAAAATGATGTAATTTCGGTTGGAGAGCCAACACTGTTCATTTTTCAAGTCAAGGTGATGTAAATATGGTCATAGAGGCCCCAATCTTTGCTCCGAGAATCAAAATGACGTAAATTCGGTCGGAGAGACTACAATGTTTGTTTTCGTTGTCACGGTGATATAAATCTGGTCAAAGAGATCGCAGTCTTCACTCCGAGAGTGAAAATGATGTAATTCCAGTCGGAGAGACAACAATGTTCATTTTCAAAGTTAGGGTGATTTAAATTCGGTATAAGAGGTCGCAATATTCACAATGAGAGTCAAAACAACATAAATTCATCGAGAGAGACCGTAGTGTTCATTTTCAATGTCGGGGGTGGTGATGTAAATCCGGTCAAATAGGCCACAATCTTCGCTCCTAGAATCAAAATGACGTAAATTCGGTTGTAGAGACTGCAATGTTTAATTTTAAAGTCAAGGTGATGTAAATTCGGTCAAAGAGGCCGCAAGTGTTCACTCCGAGAGTGAAAATGATGTAATTCAAGTCGAAGAGACAACAATGTTCATTTTCAAAGTTAGGGTAATGTAAATTCGGTATAAGACGTCGTAGTGTTCACTCCGAGAGTCAAAACAACGTAAATTCGGTCGAGAGACCGCGTAGGTGTGTTGTTTGTTTTCACAATAAGGGTGATGTAAATCGATCAAAGAGGCCCCAATATTCACTCAAAGAGTGAAAATGACGTAATTCGGGTTGGAGAGACGACAATGTTCATTTTCCAAGACAAGTGTGATGTAAATTAGGTCAAATAGGCCGCAATATTCGCTCCTAGAATCAAAATGACGTAAATTCGTTGTAGAGAGATTACAATGTTTGTTTTGTTGATTAAAAGTCAAAGAGTGATCCGAGAGTGAAAATGATGTAATTCAAAGAGAGACAACAATGTTCATTTTCAATGTTAGGGTGATGTAAAAATGATGTAATTCACTCGAGAGAGTAAACAACAATGTTCATTTTCAATGTCACTGATATAAAGGTATGTTGATGTAAATCAAAAGGTGATGTAAAAGAGGTCAATATTTGCTCCGAGAATCAAAATGACGTAAGGTTGGAGAGATTACAATGTTTTATTTTCGTTGTCAAAGAGTGAAAACAAAGTAAATTCACTCCGAGTGAAAAGAGACAAGTCGGAGAGACAACAATGTTCATTTTCAAGTTAGGGTGATGTAAATTCGGTATTTTCTTCAATCCCCGAGAGTCAAAACAAAGTAAATTCGGTCAGAGAGACCACAATGTTTGTTTTCACAATCAGGGTGATGTAAATCTGATCAAAGATTTCCCAAAATTCACTCAAAGAGTGAAAATGATGTAATTCCGGTTGGAGAGCCAACACTGTTCATTTTCCAAGTCAGGGTGATGTAAATATGGTCATAGAGGCCCCAATCTTTGCTCCGAGAATCAAAATGACGTAAATTCGGTCGGAGAGACTACAATGTTTGTTTTCGTTGTCACGGTGATATAAATCTGGTCAAAGAGATCGCAGTCTTCACTCCGAGAGTGAAAATGATGTAATTCCAGTCGGAGAGACAACAATGTTCATTTTCAAAGTTAGGGTGATTTAAATTCGGTATAAGAGGTCGCAATATTCACAATGAGAGTCAAAACAACATAAATTCGGTCAGAGAGACCGTAGTGTTCATTTTCAATGTCAGGGTGATGTAAATCCGGTCAAATATGCCACAATCTTCTCTCCTAGAATCAAAATGACGTAAATTCGGTTGTAGAGACTGCAATGTTTAATTTTAAAGTCAAGGTGATGTAAATCGGTCAAAGAGGCCGTAGTCTTCACTCCGAGAGTGAAAATGATGTAATTCCAGTCGGAGAGACAACAATGTTCATTTTCAAAGTTATGGTGATTTAAATTCGGTATAAGAGGTCGCAGTATTCACACTGAGAGTCAAAACAACGTAAATTCGTCAGAGAGACCGTAGTGTTCATTTTCAATGTCAGGGTGATGTAAATCCGGTCAAATAGGCCACAATCTTCGCTCCTAGAATCAAAATGACGTAAATTCGGTTGTAGAGACTGCAATGTTTAATTTTAAAGTCAAGGTGATGTAAATTCGGTCAAAGAGGCCGCAGTGTTCACTCCGAGAGTGAAAATGATGTAATTCAAGTCGAAGAGACAACAATGTTCATTTTCAAAGTTAGGGTAATGTAAATTCAGTATAAGAGGTCGTAGTCTTCACTCCGAGAGTCAAAACAACGTAAATTCGGTCAGAGAGACCGCAGTGTTTGTTTTCACAATAAGGGTGATGTAAATCTGATCAAAGAGGCCCCAATATTCACTCAAAGAGTGAAAATGACGTAATTCAGGTTGGAGAGACGACAATGTTCATTTTCCAAGACAGTGTGATGTAAATTAGGTCAAATAGGCCGCAATATTCGCTCCTAGAATCAAAATGACGTAAATTCGGTTGTAGAGATTACAATGTTTGTTTTCAAAGTTAAGGTGATGAAAATCAGGTCAAAGAGCCACAGTGTTCACTCCGAGAGTGAAAATGATGTAATTCCAGTCGGAGAGACAACAATGTTCATTTTCAATGTTAGGTTGATGTAAATTCGGTATAAGAGGTCTCGTCTTCACTCCGAGAGTCAAAACAAAGTAAATTCGGTCCAGAGAGACCACAATGTTTGTTTTCACAATCAGGGTGATGTAAATCTGATCAAAGATTTCCCAAAATTCACTCAAAGAGTGAAAATGATGTAATTCGGTTGGAGAGCCAACACTGTTCATTTTCCAAGTCAAGGTGATGTAAATATGGTCATAGAGGCCCCAATCATTGCTCCGAGAATCAAAATGACGTAAATTCGGTCGGAGAGACTACAATGTTTGTTTTCGTTGTCACGGTGATATAAATCTGGTCAAAGAGATCGCAGTCTTCACTCCGAGAGTGAAAATGATGTAATTCCAGTCGGAGAGACAACAATGTTCATTTTCAAAGTTAGGGTGATTTAAATTCGGTATAAGAGGTCGCAATATTCACACTGAGAGTAAAAACAACATAAATTCGGTCAGAGAGACCGTAGTGTTCATTTTCAATGTCAGGGTGATGTAAATCCGGTCAAATAGGCCACAATCTTCTCTCCTAGAATCAAAATGACGTAAATTCGGTTGTAGAGAGTGTTTAAAAAGTCAAGGTGATGTAAATTCGGTAAGTGTTCACTCCGAGAGTGAAAATGATGTAATTCAAGTCGAAGAGACAACAATGTTCATTTTCAAAGTTAGGGTAATGTAAATTCGGTATAAGAGGTCGTATTTTCACTCCGAGAGTCAAAAAGGTGATGTAAATCGGTCGAGAGAGACCGCATGTGTTTGTTTTAGAGTGATGTAAATCAAGGTGATGTAAATCGATCAAAGAGGGCCCCAATATTCACTCAAAGAGTGAAAATGACGTAATTCGAGTTGGAGAGACGACAATGTTCATTTTCAAGGAGAGATGTAAATTAGGTCAAATAGGCATAGGCCGCAATATTCGCTCCTAGAATCAAAATGACGTAAATTCGGTTGTAGAGATTACAATGTTTGTTTTCAAAGTTAAGGTGATGAAAATCGGTCAAAGAGGCCGCAGTGTTCACTCCGAGAGTGAAAATGATGTAATTCCAGTCGGAGAGACAACAATGTTCATTTTCAATGTTAGGTTGATGTAAATTCGGTATAAGAGGTCGAGTCTTCACTCCGAGAGTCAAAACAAAGTAAATTCGGTCAGAGAGACCACAATGTTTGTTTTCACAATCAGGGTGATGTAAATCTGATCAAAGATTTCCCAAAATTCACTCAAAGAGTGAAAATGATGTAATTTCGGTTGGAGAGCCAACACTGTTCATTTTCCAAGTCAAGGTGATGTAAATATGGTCATAGAGGCCCCAATCTTTGCTCCGAGAATCAAAATGACGTAAATTCGGTCGGAGAGACTACAATGTTTGTTTTCGTTGTCACGGTGATATAAATCTGGTCAAAGAGATCGCAGTCTTCACTCCGAGAGTGAAAATGATGTAATTCCAGTCGGAGAGACAACAATGTTCATTTTCAAAGTTAGGGTGATTTAAATTCGGTATAAGAGGTCGCAATATTCACAAGAGAGTCAAAACAACATAAATTCGATCAGAGAGACCGTAGTGTTCATTTTCAATGTCAGGGTGATGTAAATCCGGTCAAATAGGCCACAATCTTCGCTCCTAGAATCAAAATGACGTAAATTCGGTTGTAGAGACTGCAATGTTTAATTTTAAAGTCAAGGTGATGTAAATTCGGTCAAAGAGGCCGCAGTGTTCACTCCGAGAGTGAAAATGATGTAATTCAAGTCGAAGAGACAACAATGTTCATTTTCAAAGTTAGGGTAATGTAAATTCAAGTATAAGAGGTCGTAGTCTTCACTCCGAGAGTCAAAACAACGTAAATTCGGTCAGAGAGACCGCAGTGTTTGTTTTCACAATAAGGGTGATGTAAATCTGATCAAAGAGGCCCCAATATTCACTCAAAGAGTGAAAATGACGTAATTCAGGTTGGAGAGACGACAATGTTCATTTTCCAAGACAATGTGATGTAAATTAGGTCAAATAGGCCGCAATATTCGCTCCTAGAATCAAAATGACGTAAATTCGGTTGTAGAGATTACAATGTTTGTTTTCAAAGTTAAGGTGATGAAAATCAGGTCAAAGAGGCCACAGTGTTCACTCCGAGAGTGAAAATGATGTAATTCCAGTCGGAGAGACAACAATGTTCATTTTCAATGTTAGGTTGATGTAAATTCGGTATAAGAGGTCTCAGTCTTCACTCCGAGAGTCAAAACAAAGTAAATTCGGTCAGAGAGACCACAATGTTTGTTTTCACAATCGGGGTGATGTAAATCGATCAAAGATTTCCCAAAATTCACTCAAAGAGTGAAAATGATGTAATTCGGTTGGAGAGCCAACACTGTTCATTTTCCAAGTCAAGGTGATGTAAATATGGTCATAGAGGCCCCAATCTTTGCTCCGAGAATCAAAATGACGTAAATTCGGTCGGAGAGACTACAATGTTTGTTTTCGTTGTCACGGTGATATAAATCTGGTCAAAGAGATCGCAGTCTTTCACTCCGAGAGTGAAAATGATGTAATTCCAGTCGGAGAGACAACAATGTTCATTTTCAAAGTTAGGGTGATTTAAATTCGGTATAAGAGGTCGCAATATTCACAATGAGAGTCAAAACAACATAAATTCGATCAGAGAGACCGTAGTGTTCATTTTCAATGTCAGGGTGATGTAAATCGGTCAAATAGGCCACAATCTTCGCTCCTAGAATCAAAATGACGTAAATTCGGTTGTAGAGACGCAATGTTTAATTTTAAAGTCAAGGTGATGTAAATTCGGTCAAAGAGGCCGTAGTGTTCACTCCGAGAGTGAAAATGATGTAATTCAAGTCGAAGAGACAACAATGTTCATTTTCAAAGTTAGGGTACTGTAAATTTAGTATAAGAGGTCATAGTCTTCACTCCGAGAGTCAAAACAACGTAAATTCGGTCAGAGAGACCGCAGTGTTTGTTTTCACAATAAGGGTGATGTAAATCCGATCAAAGAGGCCCCAAATATCACTCAAAGAGTGAAAATGACGTAATTTCGTTGGAGAGACGACAATGTTCATTTTCCAAGTCAAGTGTGATGTAAATTAGGTCAAATAGGCCGCAATATTCGCTCCTAGAATCAAAATGATGTAAATTCGGTTGTAGAGATTACAATGTTTGTTTTCAAAGTTAAGGTGATGAAAATCAAAGATGGTCAAAGAGGCCGTTGAGTGTTCACTCCGAGAGTGAAAATGATGTAATTCGGCTCGCTTGGATCTCAATACAACTTTTCAAAGTAGCTCAGAGTAAAAAGAGTTGGGTACTCACTTGGATCTCAGTACAAATTTTCTAGGTTCAACCTTGCGGTATCGATTTGCTAAGCGATTCCATATAGACGGTGAAGGTGATCCAGGACAAGCTCCTAGCAGGCAGAAGGAGTATGCGGACCGGAAGGTCCGCGATATGGAGTTTATGATTGGTGATAGGGTTATTCTGTAGGTCTCATCCATGAAGGGTGTGATGTGGTTTGGAAAGAGAAGAAAGTTGAGTTTGAGGTATATCGGGCCTTTTGAGATTTTTCAAAGGGTTGGAGAGGTGGCATATGTTATCTTTGCCACCAGGATTTTCTGGCATTCATTCAGTTTTCCATGTGTCTATGTTGAAGAAGTATCATGCCGATAGTTCTTATATCATCCAGTGGGACTCCATATTGCTTGATCAGACGGATGTAGAGGTGGCATATAAGTTAGTTTTGCCACCATGTCTTTCTGGCGTTCATCCGGTTTTCCATGTGTTTTGCTGAAGAAGTATCATGCTGACAGTTCTTATATCATCCAGTGGGACTCCGTATTGCTTGATCAGAATTTGGAGTTCGAGGAGAAACTTGTGGCTATTTTGGATATGCAGGTGAGAAAGTTAAGGTCGAAGGAGATAGATTTTGTGAAGGTTTTAATGGAAGCATCATCCTGTTGATGAGGCAACTTGGGAGACAGAGTTCGACATACGGAGCAGATATCTTGACTTGTTTAATACTTCTAATACTTTTCCCCTTGTTCGTTTGTTTCTGTTCGAGGATGAACGTTTGTTCAATTAGTATCTAATGTAACGACCCGTCTGGTCAGTTTTAGCTAAAGAACTGTATTTTCCTATTTTACCCTTCCTATAGACTCTATGTAGGGTTTGTGATGCGCGGAGATGGATGGCATGGATCTCGAGGTCCATTTATTTGAGTTTTGGATGAAAAATCCAAAATAAGAATCTTAGAGTTAGATATTTAGACTCAAGGTTGACTTTTGAAAAATCCAAACTAAGAATTGTTCATTCATATCATACATACTTCATTTTATTGATTATTTGTGGATGGATTTAGTACTGGATTGGTTTTTGATTACTTGGTTAAAATTATGGATGTGAGAGGATTGTTAATTTGCTCATTGGAACTTGGCACATCGTTGATTGAACTCTTCTGGAACTAGGGGACTTAAGTGATTTTGAAATCTTACATGAATAAGGTGATATGTGAACTCTGTGAATAATCTGTGGATAACGTGACTTAGTTGGGATATTGAACTGTTTAGTATAGGACTATTTGGTGTCAACTTATTTATTTATCTCTTTTTGTGTACCTTCTGTCATTTTCGGCCTACGATGTCTAAAGGGATACGTTGTGTACTCATGCTACACTTGATGTATCTTTTTTTTATGCAGATACAGATCCCTCTACCAGTTCGCAAGCTCGAGTGTGAGTCCGAGTGGGTAGAATTCAGTATTTAGGATGAGAATGCTACCTCCGGCATGCCTTGGAAGCTCTATCTATTATCCTGTCTTTTATTTTGATCGAGAGACATATTCAGACACTTAGATTATGAGATTAAGTTTTGGCTTATGTTGCCTTATTCAGACTTATATCTGACTTTTAGTGCTCTTGTATGATTGACCATATCTCTGGGGGTTGTAATTGATTCTCAGACTTATATTTCCGCATTTATATCATGATCGATAGTCATATCAAGTATTTTGTTATCTTTTTGATTTTCTTCATTATATCATGTGAATGATTTGGGACTGGTTCGCCTATCAGTGGGAAATGTGTAGGAGCCACCACGATCTCTAAAAGGGGTCGTGACATAACGGGATGATGAATATAATCCATAATGAATAATTTGGCTATCATGATATGACTTGTGATTCGGCTTCCCTGCCATGTTTTGAGATTCGGCTTCCATGCCATGATTTGTGATTTGGCTATTATGCCATGACTTATATTTGTTTGTGATTGGGCCAATATGAGCATGTTGTGCTAATCCAGAGAACAATTAGTTGTTATTGATTCTAACATATCACTTTTGAGCATTTTTGTATCAGTCTAGAGGATGATTGACCTCCGAGGCATTTAGCCTGGTGCATCTGATGATGTGCTAGTCCAGAGGACAATTAGCCTCCGTGGTAAAATAGCCTCAGTGTATCTATTGTTATGTTAGTTCAGAGGACGATTAGCCTCCATGGGATAATAACCTCGGTGTATCGAATGATTGTTCGCCCATACATTGGCATCTGTTGATTTGTTGGTTGACTGTAAGTGGCTTGGTTATGATCTTGAGTTCATGATTGAAAGGACTTAACGTGATGAACGGTATAATAAGTTAGAAATTGATATATTTCTATTTATTTGATTTACTGGTGATTTTACTAAGGTTATTCACTTACTCTATCTTTGGGATTTCGAACTATTTTTTAAAGAATGTAAGGTAACGAGAATGACTTAAGGATTCAAATTGATTGTTTCTTCATCATTGACTTATACAGGAAATTCATGAGATGTTATCATTTGTTTAAACTGTTTCTTAATACTATTTTCAATTACACTTATTACTTATATATTTTTCTATTAACAATTGTCCCGGAGACACTCACGGAGTACCCAGTACTCAGGCATACCATTGTTATTTTTTATGGTATGTTAGGTGACGAAGAAAAGCAGGTTCATGATACGCCTACGGAATATGAGAACTTGCTACTTTCCATACTTATTGTTGAGTCCACACCCTTGTTCGTGGGTCACCCTTATTTAGCTAGTTTATTGCTTTAGTATTCGGGATGCGTCCCAAAGTTAGACTATTATTTATCTCTCATAGAAGCTCCATAGATAGATGTTTATATTGTTGGTAGATGTTGAAGTCATTGTTTGAGTCATTGGGTGTTGCTACGGTTATGACAACATATTTATAATAGACTTTCGATGATTTCAATTCATAATTGTGATCACGATATCATCTAGCTATTTATACCTTGTTTGATTAAATAACGAAATATTGTTAAAAGAGGTAAACGTTTAGTAATTTCTAAGGTGATTCCAGTGTTGTTCATACCATCGGATGCATGTTACGTCTAGGGTCTGGTTTGGGATGTGACATAACCATATAATGGCTTATAACTATATAAGTAACATCATGTGATTGGAACATCCGGTAGGACTTAATCTTGATACGTGCGAGATGGACATACGCACTTACTTTACTATACTCCTTATTGATGTTTCCCAAACCTGTACTCTAACCTTCTATATCGTCTTATCTTCATGAAGAATATAACGTTCATATCAATTCAATTCACCTTAAGTATGCTTCTACATCCCGATTTTAGTCACATACAGATTATCAACATCATGTTCACCTTAAATAATAACTTGCACTCCCTTTAGCCTTACTTCGCAATCTGCAATTAGTAACTCATCAGAGGGGGAAAACTATAACCCCATAGTGACACTTAGTAACTTACCCTTAGAGTTAATATGCTAAGAGGACAACCAATCATGAACACCTAACGTATTTCCTTATTCAACTACATAGTTCATCACATGAAACTAATTTGTTTCCTTAACCTGTAGACATAACCCACGATCACTTGAATGCTATCTACATAATATAACTTAAACTACTTGCTCCATCAATAGTCATGAAGGGATACCATTTGGAAGCCTTAATATAATTCATCCTAAGCATCATCCATCGTAGACAACGTTCTATAATCTCATTGATCATACTCTGTAGTCTATCAACATCTTCCCTCTTAAAGGGTAACTTCTTTATCACCCTAATAACTCTCTGGTCAGTAGGGTTCTCATCCCTCCATCGACTAGTAAATATCTTCAAGTAAGTCTCCTTCACTTATACTACTGACCACTAGGACACACAACTATCCAACATGCAAACTCTCATTTCATCACCAACTAATGGTCATCTCGCTACGAAAATTCTTTTGAGGGAACCAATATGGCTCGTACTTACTCTTAGTACGAACAAGGGGCTGCTAATACACTTATGAAACGCAACTCATCGGGGAAATACCAAATAGGTCATACATGAAGCTATTAAGCACAAAAGTAGAGCAATGCTTCTAATCATCATTATGCTATCGGGGATTTTATGAGGAAGCCATTGTGGCTCATATTCACTTTCTGAAAGGAGTACATGACATCTAATAGACATATATAGCTCGTATAGTTTAGGTGACATCAAATGGGAAGAACTTGAGACTGTCAGATACATGAAAGGAGCAGCACCTCTAGAATTCGGTCTTCGAATCGTACTCTATAGACTTCTAGTAGAGTCCTGCCTAAGAGGAATCTCTATTACCTTTATGACAACTCATTTCTTGACCTTGAGGAGTAATACGTTTGATTAACAACTGATTTTGGCCGCACGATATCTCTTAGGAAACTCTTAAGGCTTAAAATAAAGAGTTACAACATTAGTAAGCTCTAAACTTCATAGTTCACATAGGAAGCAATTAATACATGTCGTGCCATAATGGCAAGTGAAGGGATAGCCTCACATACCTTTATTTTCGATCCATTAATGATTGCATTAGAACCAGCTCCCTTTGCACTTAAACTACAATAAGGAAAACACGCCTAGTATCAACAGGGAGGAATATGTCAACTAGCTTACGAGCAATAAATGTATTCTACAAATGTTTGTACGGCCATTATCCGAGCCTATCTCCTTTCTAATCCTTGCAACACTCTTAATAACATGTGAGTACAATTTCAACAAAACTTCCAACACCTGCATATAATAAGAACAATCCTAACATGCTAGACAACACAACTAGTAATCCAGCTACATCAGTCAACCTTCAACTTACCAACTAGCTAATGAGCGACAAGCTCATTTTATGACAAATCGGGCAACATCTCCCCTGTTTCTTTTACATTCCTCTAGTTTGAAACAACAACTACAACTTCAGTACCTTTGTACAATAAAATCAGCCCCAACATACAACATAACATGTCCAGCAACTCATACATAATATTCAGCCATCAACCCATGAACTGCCATGAGAGCTTGAGAGCTATAGAGGAGGAAGGAGGATGCATCCATGGTTGCCATGAGAGCTTCAATATTAACATGAAGAAAATGGAGAACAAGGATGTTCATGGTGTTACGGTGCACTTTTACGCGAAGGCATAAAAGCTACTAGGAGGTTGTTGGATTGTTGGAACTCTATTTCGGATCTTGTTTTTAGAGTTGCCACCTAATTTATAGGGAAATTAGGAAAATCGGGTAAAAGGGTTTATTCAAAAATCCATGAAAATCCTTTTTAAATCAGAGTTCAAGGTAAGGGTTCTAGCGATCCCCTAAGTAAGGTGTTAGATAGACCGGTATTAAGGATCTGTAAAATACGGTTGAACTTCGGGTTCTATAGCATGTTTAATTACTAAAATTTCCTTAAGGGTGTTTATTTTCTGCTAAATCAAAACATGTCATCTCAATTTTTCATTTCAAGTTTGAAAGGAAGTTTTTAAAATCAAAGAGTTGAATTCCACTTGAAAAAGTTCATATAGGGGTAGTTTAGTCAATCCATTTCCAAAATAAGGCACACTCAAAATTTAATTTGACTAGAGCCCCACTAATTTAGTCCAATGGTTTATCTAATATCCTTAAACGTTCTTTCAAAATCTTTTGAAGCAAAGAAATATAGTCTATTTAAAATGACATGCTATGGTTTTTTTTTATAGAAATACAAAGTTTTTCCCCTTTGTTTATTGATGGTCAACCATATTCTACTTCCAAACTAATACTTCATCTTATGTTATTAAATGTTTTTCTTCCACTTTTAGAAATCCACTTAGTTGAGCATTGCCCAAAAACAGTCCTTAAAGGGGTTTAAAACTTGGCCATTTTTGTTATTTAAAATCTCTTTGAAACTCAAGTTTTTACCAAGTTTTCAGTTGCTTTACTATTCAAAATAGTCCGGTTTTTCATTATTCAGGCAAGTTTTGCGCCAAAAGTCCAGATTCTTTTTGAAGTAAAAATAGTCCATTTTCACGCCAAAGCAGTCCAGTTTAAACAAAACTCATTTTTATGTCAAGTTTAAATCAAATTGAGCCTTTAATATCATTTCCTTTTTTATTATATATATAAATATACAAGTATATAACTGTTGGGGCAGATTTGAAAACCGTTTTGGGACTCTTTCCGTTCTAAACTACGTAAGTATCATTTTTCCTAAATCCTAGGTCATAAACATAGGGGTTCCAATATTAATTCAAGTGTATTACAAGTACATCACATAAAATACAATGCAAATAAATAAAAAAAGAGTAAGAGTTAGGCTGGTGGGCCTACCGATCCCACCTATTAACTATTTTCACCCATAATTGGTCCTTCATACGCAACTACCAGCTTGTCCGAAGTCGATGAAGTGAAATGGGCCTTTGGCTCGACAGGTTTGAGAAATACAGCGGCACAAATGGCCTATGTCCCACTCATGTAGAGTGGAGAAAGAGGAAAAGAGAGTACTAGTTAGAACGTACCCAAAATCATCTACTCTAAACATGTACCATATAAATAATTTAACAAACAAAAGCAGTCAAATAACATTCAAGGCCCAAATTAAAATTGCAAGGGACGACTCAAATGTTCAAACATAATAGTGCAAACATGATTAAAATGGGATAATCCCACATTTAAACAAGTAGTGAAACATGTTGGGTAAATGCAACACATGTGGGGCAGCCCAACTAATCAATAATAATAACAGAAAAATGAGACAGTGAAGTGATGTTTGGCTAAAAATGCATTTATTTAGTCATTATTTTGCCTCACTTCTTAGTACTTTATCGTCGTTTGAGTACAAATTATATTGTTTTGAGATTATTATGTGTTTTGTATGTGTAGGAAGATCGTTGGACGAAAGCGATTGGAAAAGAGATTATTTGATGCAAGTTTAGATAAGAAAATAAAGATCGTAGAATGGATGAACTCACCTTGCGAGCAGCTTGACGAGCCAAAAGTTTAGCCCTTGCACAAAATAGTGAAGCGAAGGTTTATATGAGCCACGAAATGCATGAGAGGGATCGTCAACATCCTTGCTAGGCGAGCCCATAGACGAGCCAAAAATAAAGAGAAAATTACAGCTAGCTAAGCTCGCATGTGAACCTCGCGAAGCGAGAGTTTAGACGAGCCACAAAAAGTTTTCAAAGAATTTGAATTAGTTTATTTGATTCGCTACACATTATAGGTAATATAAATACATCCTAAGACACATTATTTTTGGGGATTTGACCTTAAGGAGAGCAAGGAGTTGTCGTAGAGCTAAGGGAAAGATTCGGCAACAAGTTTTTCCTTCTTCTTCCTATTTCCTGTTGTTAGTTATGAATTTTAGTATGGTGTTTTCACATACTATTATGAGTAGCTAATTTTGTATCTATGGTTTAGATGGAACCTTTTGTAGGATGAATTCTTATTACGTTTTTATATAATTGAGCTATTAGATTTTTCTACTTGTTCAACTACGTGCTTATTTCAGTTGATTGAATGGCGATCAATTAGTTATGCCTATTTATTATGTGTTGCTCGAGAGAGAATGCATATTTAGGTAGTTGTTGAACGATGTCACTCCTAGATATATGAGAGATCAATATTGTAGGTTTAAAAATGGGTTTAGAGATAACGAAGCTTTGACGTGGTCATTATGAGCGGTGAGAGATTGCTAGCTAGGGTTAGTTCAAGAGAATAACTCTAGAAAATTACTACAATTGATCGAGAGATAATTGTGGTAAGTTAAGTGCTCATGATCCGTAGAGAATAAATCGGCAAGATTATAGATAACATAGCGATAAGGATTCCGATAATTGGGGAAATCATAACCCTAGGCCTCTTTAATCTAGAATTCAACCTATTCCTTCATTAGTTAATACTTTTTACTACTTTATTATTTTTAGTTAATTAGTTACAAATAATAATCTTAATCTTTATAATTTAGATTTTTGTTCGAACTTATTTTCTTAGTAATATTGAACGTGCAGTTATAGCTAACGTTAGTTCTTTGTGGAATTTGACTCCAGACTTTTAGACCGAATTATATTTGCAGCGATCGCTTATCCTTTTTAGGACTACAGTTGGGCGTAATCAAATTTTGGCACTGTAGCCGGGAAACTAACGATTTAGTTGTAGTTGTAAATATTGCTATGTTCTAAGTTTGAATATTTTTTTAAAATTTTAATTCTTTATCTTTTTTGTAGTTGTTAATATGAGAAACATGACATCTTGGAATTATGGGAGTTTAGCTGTTGGTAATTCTACTTTTGATCATCCTTATCCATATTGTGGAGGAAACCACTCGTGGAAAATTATCAAAATGTTCTTGAGAGTGAGTTATGTGCACCAATTCAATCTTATTTATGGAATGTGTGTAATATGTGTGGTGGTCAAGATGGTCATTTTTATGGTTGTGTTCGTATTTCTTATCCTCCCTTAACCTTGTATTATGAAGGTTCTAGTTTTCCTTGTGAAGTTAATAGGAACAAATGAACCAAGGGATGTTGACTTGAATGATATCAAGGATATATTAAAGCTCATTGTGGATCAAGATGATGAAAAACAACTGCAAATACAAAGGAAAGAGGAACTATTCACAACTTGGAAGCTCAAGTGAGCCAACTAATTAAAGCTTTAAATGCTCAACCAACTAATATTTTGGATAGTATCCAGAATAGAGTGAATTAGAAGGAGTACTTGAGGTGCTAACGCAGAAGATCATAGTGGAATACAAACAACCTAACCAACTAGAATTTTAGGATGCCGATGTTGAAGAAGTAATACTAGAGCCAACCAAGGACATTGAGGATACAAATTTAGATGACTCTAGTGTGATTGATGTTGAGGATGTTGAAAGTCTTGAAGTTCATGTATTTGAGCGCATTGGACCTTATTCCAAACATTTCTCTACATTATTTTCCGATGGTGAAATGAGAATGGATCTATATGAACATAAAAAGGAGTCATTATATTCTGAAATTTTCAAGGCCATCTAGAAAAGGTAACACTCCTCAATTGAAAACCAAAAAGTGTATAAGAAATTATTTGATGGGATGTTTGATGGATATTTCGGGTAAATTGAAATGGAATCGGGTCAAGGCATTTTATGGGGTGGTTGTAGACACGTTGAGGGTAGGTTTGATTATCGGTCTTTAGGTGTTGGATGGTGGCAGGTTGACGGAACAGAATTGAGACAGTATGGTTCTTGGAAGGTTGTGTTATGCGGACTGCCTGGTGTTATTGGGATTGGACGGGTATTTCTGGACTGTTTCGGGTGATGACCTTGGTGGGGATGTTAGTGAAGTATTTTGGGAGGTAATGGTGGTCGGTATATAGTAGGTTGAGTGAGGGTTGAACACGAGTTGTCAGATACAAACTCGAGTGAACGAATGGTGGATCTTGGTTAAGTGTTGGTTCAGTTGATATGGTTTAAGTGTTTAGTGGTTGTGATTGTAATGAGAAATGGTTGATGAGCCCAAGGATAGAGACACGGGGGTTTTATTGCCTGAGCCGACACCAAGGATAAGGTGATCAATGCCACAAGGTCAAGACCGGCTTATGGACACCATGTAACCTTACCTCTTCTTTCAAATCTAAGTCCGCAATATGAGTTGCATCGTCGGTTTTGTGACAAGCAATGAAGTGAGCCATCTTGGAGAACCTATCCATGACCACCATGATGGAGTCCTTTCCTCGTTGTGTCTTTGATAAGCCAAGAATAATGTCCAAGATTACACCTTCCCATGGCCGTTCCGGGATCGGTAATGGAGTATATAACCCTTTGTGAAAGACACTCTTCGCCTTTTGGCAAGTAGAACATCTACTTACTACTCCATGCATGTCCTTATCCATTCGGGGCCAATAAAAATGTTCTTGTACGATCTCCAAGGTCCTTGCAACTCAAAAATGTCCGGCGATGCCTCCGGAATGTACTTCATGTATAAGCAATTCCCTTGTGGAACATTTGGGGAGACACAACTTGTTTCATTTGAAAAGGAATCCTCCTTCTATGGAATAGGATCCATGCGTGCCATTATTGCACTCGGCCATCACATCCTTAAACTCGGGATCTTGATCATCAAATTCCTTAAGCACCTCAAATCCCACAAGTTTTTGCTTGAAACGGTTAACATGACATGCCATCGGGAAAGGGCATCCGCTACTATGTTAGAGTTGTCGTCCTTATGCCTTGTAGAAAATGTGAATGTTTGCAAATAGGACACCCACTTGGCATGCCTCGGATTCAACTTCCTCTACACGTGTATGTATTTCAAGGATTCGTGGTCCGAATAGAGAACAAAATGTTTCGGCCTCAAGTAATTCTCTAATTGAATTAAGGCCCTTACTATGGCATAGAACTCCTTGTCATACGTGGAGTAGTTGAGTTTCGCACCGCTTAACTTCTCACTAAAGAAAGCAAGAGGTCGTCTATCTTGGATCAAGACAGCGCCAATACCAACTCCATTTGCATCGCATTCTACTTCAAATAGTTTCTCGAAGTTTGGGATGGCTAGGACCGGGGCTTCACACAACCGAGCCATCTAGGTTTCAAATGGCTTTTGCGCTCCAGAGGACCACCTAAACTCGCCCTTCTTTATAAGATATGTGATAGGGCCCGCAAGTGTACTAAAATCCCAAATGAAGCGATGCTAGAAAGATGTCACCCGTGGAAACTCCTCACTTCACTTGCATTATTAGGTGCGGGCCAACTACGGATTGCTTCCTCTTTGGAGGGGTCCACGTGGATGCCTTCAGATGACACTATGTATCCTAGAAATGGGACACTAGTGATCATGAAAGCTCACTTCTCCAATTTGCCATATAGTTTAACCTCTCTTAATTTCTTGAACACGTCCTCTAAGTGTGACAAGTGGGACTCTTTGTTTTGGCTATAAATCAAGATGTCGTCCAAGTAAACCATGACAAACTTTCCCATGAACTATCGTAACACCTCGTGCATGAGTCTCATGAAGGAGCTTGGTGTATTACATAAGCCGAATGGCATCACGAGCCACTCATACAACCCAAACTTTGTTTTGAAGGCCGTTTTCCACTTGTCCCCTTCCAGGATTCTCATTTGGTGGTAGCCGCTTCTCAAGTCAATTTTGGAGAACATTTTCGCTCTGTTTAATTCATCTAAGAGATCGTCAAGTCTCGGCATAGGAAATCGGTATTTTATGGTGATGTTATTCACCGCCCGATTATCAATGCACATACGCCAAGTTCTGTCCTTCTTTGGTACCAACAATGCGAGTACTGTACATGGGCTAAGACTTTCACGGACAAAACCTTTGTCCAATAATTCTTGTACTTGGCTTTGTAATTCCTTAGCCTCTTCTGGGTTGCATTGATAGGCCGTTCGATTAGGAAATGAACTCCCCGGGATGAAGTCGATGGCATGTTCAATACCCCGAATTGGTGGCCGTCCGGGAGCAAGATCAGTCGGGAACACGTCTTTATATTTCTTTAAGAGAGTTTTCAAATCGACATCATCGACTACTTCCACCAAGAGACTCCTCTTAACTTTATATTTCAGGACATGCAGGGTACTCCCCTTCTTTAATTCCTCCTTGATCTTTCGAGCATCAAGAGGTATGGTCTCAGATTCTTTTTGAGTTTCGGCATCTCGAGTTTTCCATTTCTTCACCTCACTAGGTAGTAGTGGCACTAATCGGAATTTCTTGCCATCCTTTTGAAGAGAATAAGTACTAATTTCCCCATTGTGTTGTGCCTTTCGATCATACTGCCAAGGTTGACCTAGTAAATATGGCACGTATCCATGGGGAGGATATCACACCATATTTAATCCTCATAGTTGCCAATCCGAAAATTGACGAGCACTTGTCTTATGATTCTCATTTCTCCATCTTCATTGACCCATTGGAGGTCATATGGTTGAGGGTGATCATGGGTAGGAACTCTAACTTGTCGACTATTTCCACGGAGGCAAGGTTGGAACTACTTCCTCTATCTACAATCAACTTACATACCCTGTCTTTTACTTTGCACCGGGTATAGAAAAGTTGATCTCTTTGAGATTCCTTTGGGTTTTTGTGTGGAACTGCCAAATCACGTTGGATTACCAAGCCTTTATTCCTTGGGTAAGTAAGTACAGCTTCGAAATTGGTTCAACTCTTTACGGTATGTCCCGCAAGCTCAATTTTCAAGGCTTGCACTTGTTCCGTAATAATTTCGGATAAGAACTTCCTGACTTCATCACTTGTGCCATAGAGTCAAAGCGTAGGACGGGATGGCCTCGCTCTGATACCAATATGATGTAAGTAAGGAGGGGTGATGTTTTATAAATACACACCAAAGTAGGGGTCTCGGGGTCTCGATTTAGTTGGACAGTAGGATGTTTGATGGCTATTTCGGGTAGATTGAAAGGGAACCAGGTCAAGGAGTTTTATGGGATGGTTGTAGACATGTTGAGGGTGGGTTTGATGGTCAGCTTTGGTGGTTGGATGGTGGCAGGTTGACGGAACAGAAGTGAGACAGTATGGTTCTTGGAAGGTTGTGTTATGCGGACTGCCTGGTGTTATTGGGATTGGACGGGTATTTCTGGACTGTTTCGGGTGATGACCTTGGTGGGGATGTTAGTGAAGTATTTTGGGAGGTAATGGTGGTCGGTATATAGTAGGTTGAGTGAGGGTTTAACACGAGTTGTCAGATACAAACTCGAGTGAACGAATGGTGGATCTTGGTTAAGTGTTGGTTCGGTTGATATGGTTCAAGTGTTTAGTGGTTGTGGTTGTAATGAGGAACAGTCGATGAGCCCAAGGATAGAGAAACGGGGGTTTTATTGCCCGAGCTTACACCAAGGATAAGGTGATCAATGCCACAAGGTCAAGACCGGGGTTTGCTACGTGCAATGCCCGTAAACTAGCCAAGTAAGGGTGATCGAAAGCCCTTTTGGTAACACAAAGATTAGGCTAGGTTGGTCCACACAGTCCCAACGTTTGCTTACCACTAAGGGGGTTCCTCGAGCTTGGATATTGATTAGGTCACACAGCCCTAATCAAGACTTACACTAAAGGGAGAGGTGACCCACACAAGATCGATATGCTTCAACACACAAGTTGAAAACACACTTTAGATTTAATCTTAAACTCAAACTAATTATTTACAATATCCTAAGGCTCTATTTATAGTACCATAGAGGCAATTCTAGAAGGAAAACAAAAGGACATAATTACAAGACCATTCGGCCGAAAATGGGAATAAGGGAAGGGGATGGGTCGGCTTTGAAACCAAGTCATCCCTCGGTCATTGTGAGCATGGTGTGACCTTTCTTGGAGACAAGGGTAAACTCAACCTTCTTGACACTTCCATTATGGTAACCGAGTAGAAGGGGAATGAACTTGACTTCCCCGAATTGGCTCTTGAATGGACTTACTCGAAAGATTCTTGTTCTTGCCACTTTGGCAGCCATGTCATCCCTTGTCTTTGCCATGGTGTATTCTCAGCCACCTCACCTCTTTCCCATGCCACCTTGTCTATTACATGACTTATTAAATGTTTCCTAAGGAGTTAAGCTAGAATAATCAAATGCTAAAACAACGGTCTCGGCCAAGACCACATAAAAGCTGAAAATAAACTATTGTTCTATTAATTCCTCATGTCTTGTCCTCGATCACGTTACACGTTAAGCATGTGACAATTGGATGGTTGGCCATTTTTGGCACCCCTAGAAAGTCGCTTCTTGGCTCTTGTTGAAAAACCAAGTTGACCTCATTTCTTCTATCACATGTTTTATTCGGCCTTCTTGTTGGTCTTGACCGAGACCATGCATTTATTTTAGCTTGTTGTTTTCCTTTAGTTATTAGCTTAGATATTAGATCACCTTAGGATATAGGGGAACCATGTAATAACTTCTAGTTCTCCTCAATACATCATTAATGTGTCGTGTAAGAAGACAAAGTGAGTAGGCCGTATGAAGTGATCAAGCCAAGAGGACAAGGGACAAGAATGATCTAAAAGAAAAGGATTCCAAGAAGAAAATTCATGAATCAATTAGTTCATGAATTTGGCTACCTTGAAAACTTCAAAATTGACCAAGGGGAAGAGCAAGAGTTGGCTGAATGGTTCATCAGGCAAATACAAAGAATGGAAGCTTCCAAACCTATCCCAAGAGTTGCCCTGTGTGGATATACGTTTGGGTTGTTTAACGGGTTTTTGATAGTCCTGTTTACAAAGGAAATTTTCTGAAATTTTTAAAACCCTCTAAAGTTAAAAAAAAATATCCTCAACATTCGCGAACGAATGTTCCTAAGGGGGGAAGGATGTTACACCCCCTAGTTTCGCGTTCTGTCATGTCGTTAATGGATACCGATGTTCCGAGAAAAAATAAAACTTTATGAAAGGGTACTGAAGGTTTATGGCTTGTTTATGGAAATTTCAGAGTGTTGGGAAATTAAACGGATCGAAGAAACTATGTTTTGATAAAATCAAAAAAACTGGGCATTTTGACGGACCGTCAAAGTGCAATTCCAGACCGTCAAATAATCTAAGATTTTGAGATCTCAGTTGTGGATCAATGGTCTAGATTGATAGACCATCATAGTTTCCATCTTGATCCGTCAATTTTCCCTGGCAGTTTGACGGACCGTCAAAAGTTTAATGGTTCGTCAAATTACGGCGGCGGAAAATTTTACCGGGTAAAATACGGGTCCAATTTATTTGGTCCTCATTTTTTCCCATAAACCAGACTCCAAACGCTCTCTAAACCCTCTCAATCACACTACACTATTCCTAGATCAAATCCAAGGAAAATCACGCTAGATTAATGCAATAATTCCCGTTGTAATCGCAAGAATCATTATCTCTGTGTTTAAGTAATTTTGGAAACCTTTAAAATTGGGGGAACTTGTGTTCTAACAGTATTTGGATACATAAAGGTATGAATTTATCTTCTATCTATATTTGTGGTTAATTAATGATTCGGAGTAAGTTGTGAAAGGATTTTCGTAATCGAAACCCGTAAAGCCATGAAATCATTGTATATAGACTTGTGGTTGTTTTGAGAAAGATATGAATTGGAACTGATTAGTTTATTGATTGTTGGTGTTGTAAACCTAAGTAGGTATGTTTCGGAGAATCGTGGGATCAAAATATATAAGTACCCCTTGTTAACAAGCTTAAGAATCCTTTGTGTTTAAGGTTATCGATAAGATGCCCAAATGAAGTCTCTTATTTGGATATGGATTCGATATTGATATCGACCATTTTATTGTTATTGATAACTACATGTAACGAGTACGAGGGCTTGTAAGGGATGGTAACTTCAAGGACAAGGTATGTAAGGCAACCTTCTTTCTTGGCATGACTTGATACGTCGTCTCTACGAATAGAAATCTCTAGGCGAAATGAAGTAGCAAAAGGTCTTCTTTGAAAAATCGATCATAAATCTTGAGTACTTTCTTGTCTATAGCATCTTTCAGGTTATATAATTTCCAAGTGTTCATATCAAGATTCTTGAACGTAGCGTCAATATAGTCGGGGGATAACGATGATAGATCACTTCGGCTCTATTTGTGATACCTATTAGAGTCTATCTTGCATTGTACATATATATATATATATATGTATTTAATTTCTTACCGAGCCATGCTATAGTCGGCCAGGTATGATACGTAGATGTGCATCCATCTGTAGTTGGTTTGATATTACTAAGTCCCATATTAGGGTCGGATACGACCGAGTCCTCATAGAGGTAGGGTACTATATATGTGTATTATGATATGATTTGCTCCACAGAGTGGCATGATTGTTACAAACATGCATACATATGTGTTTTTATTGTGATAGAGTAGGCCCCCAAAGGTTGTTATGAGTTTCAGGTTGACTCTTATGTCCATATCTCTCAGGTTATATCTCATGTTTACATATGTTACCGTCCTTACATATTCAGTACATCTTTCGTACTGATGCCCTTCTCCGGGGCATTGTGTTCATGCCCGCATGTACGGATAGACAGAGCGGCATTCCTCCTCATTAGGTGATCTATTTAGCTGTGATTGTCACACTCCCTTCCCTCGGAGTTGCATTACACGGGTCTTTAGGTACCATTACTTATGCTATTAGTGTTTTGGGGTATGTCGGGGTGTTGTCCCGAACTGTCGATATGTATGTATGACTCTTAGAGGCTTGCATGTCGTGGCCTTGTCGGCCCTTTTTGTTAGCAGTATACTCATATTGTGTCCTTGTCGGCCTTGGTTATCTGTTCATATGTATATATCCTTCTAGGACTATTCAATGTGAAGGTTATCTTTCCATCTTGTCATATATGGTTAATTGGAGGCCTTGTCGGCCAAAGTTTCATGTTTCAGGGTTCGGATACAATAGTGGTATGCTCAGGCCTTCGGGCACTGGGTTCCGGCCACACCCCCAAGGTTGGGGTGTTACTTTACTTTGGAATGACTCTTGGTCGACTCGACGATTAACTCTTTGGGACACCTTTTTTCGGAGGCTTATGATATTATGGATAAGCAACCAACCAACAATGTCTATGAGTACAACAATAACAAGAAATAACTCCCGACAAGGGATAACGATATACGAATAGAATGAGGCTTTCGTCGTTTCTTTTGAAAATAGTAAACACTTTGGATTTCATGCTTTTGAAAAAAGAGGATAGCCTTACATACCTTGTCCACGAAGCTACAACTGTTCCACAAATCCTCACACTCCTTACATATGATTATCTATATCATATAAAGGGTTGATATCAATAACGGCTTCATATTCCATAGGGAAATTCATTTAGGCATTTTATCGGACAACTTGTGTTCAATACTTCATAAGGTCGATTCTAATTCAAATTTAACATGTATTGGTCCAACAACCTTCATCTTTACTCCTCCTCATTCCTACCATGATATCCATATTGTTGCAACTCCATCTAGTAGCTTAAATCAAAGGAAAACAGCCCATACAGCATGAAGGAAAAGAAGTTAGCGTAAACCACGAGATTCTTTACGTTGAACTTAGGTAGTTTACCCTTGGATTTGGTTACAAGATAATTGAAAGCCTTTTAAAGGAGTCTAGAAGAGGTTTAGGGTTTGTGTGATGAAACAATAGGGACCCAAGGTCGAGATTAGGGTTTATATACAAAGAGGAAAAATTGAACCACCCATTGATACGATGCAATTGTACGGTCCGTATAATCAGACCTGCAATTTGAAAATTTGCTGAGAAAAATATTGTGGGGGATCCCAATTTGTACGGTTCGTACAATTTTGTACAGTCCATACATTTTGGCCGTCAAACTTGGAAATTTTCTGATTTCATCGAAATATATTTTCTTCAATCCGTTTAACCTTTATGCACTCTGGTACTTCTATAAATAAGCTACAAACCTTCATTATCCTTCCATATGGTCACATATCTTTCAAGGATATCGATATTAATCGACAACACGACGGAACGTGAAACTATGAGGTGTAACATCAAGAGTGGAAAAAAGAGAGTTTGAGTTGAGGTAGTGAATGAGTTGCCTCAACAAAAGAGAGAAGCATTTGAAAATAAAAAGAAAGACGGAAAGAAAATTGAGAGAAGTGAAGAAAAAAAAAGTTTAAGAGTGTTTGCTTCTTATTTTCACTCTATTAATAATCCTTCATAATCTCCTAGTTGTGATATCTCTTTTGTAGGTAAGTTTGAATATGAAGTCATCATGGAATAAACAATGAAAAGCCTCATACCTTTGAAGATCAAGAGTTGGCCGAGACACCCACTACTTCTTCAAGTGTTAGAGTGAGCTTTAATAATAAAAATAAAGGTAAAGATGGAATTTTAGGAGCATTTCAAGATAAAATGTCTAACCCAAATATATTATTTCCTATAAGTAAGCTAATGAAAATTTTAATTTAGGTGAAAGTCATTCTTCTTTTGAGCAAAATGAATCTTTTCTTTGTGAAGAAAGTCATGTTGAATGTTGTAGTCAATCACTAGTTGAAGTTACTTGTGCAAATCATTGTGATAATGTTCTTGAGTTTGATGTGTTTTTGACTAGTGTCCACACTTGTGATGAATTTGGAGACGTAGAAAGAGATTCTTTGTCTGCATGTGATGTTGTGGATTGTGAATATTCTTTATGTCAAATGAATGCTCTTATTATTGATAATGGTGTTGAGGAGTTACTTTGTGATAAGCTTGAATTTAAATAATGTGATTCTCTTGAAATTGTTTGTGATAGCCAATGTGTTTGTGTTTATATGCCACTAGGTGAGGAAATTTGTTAATTATTTAGTAAACATCAAGTTAGTTGGTTATTTTGAAAAGAACGAGAATTTTGAGTATGATTCTCCACCTTTATTTAATAAAGATGAAAATGAGCTTTTTGATTCTACTTTGATTTCATTTGATGATATTCATGATGTTGGTGGTAGTGTGTGTCATGTTGAAGGTAGTGATGGCTTATTGCATCTTGACTATACTTCACTAGTTTAGTTAAAGTGTGGGACTAAAATTATTGATTCTTGTGAGCTTAAATTGTTGTCGACTAGTGATGTGAGAACTAATGAGTTTGAAGGAGAAACAAGTGAGTCGTTGAGTATACATAGTGTTGTTCATCATATCCCTTGTTTCGTTCATAGAGATCATATCATGGGTAATCGTGTGAAAGAAGACATTTGTCTTTTTGAGAGTGAATTTAGATGCTTTAATTCTACATCGTACATTGATTTTTCTCTCTTTAAAGACAATTTTTATTTCAAGATAACATGACTTTTTATAATGATGAGCATAGTGATATGTATTGTGAAGCTGTTGATGTAGCAACTTTTGAAGGCTACAAGGTATATGATAATCCACTATGGGATACGATGTGAGAAAATAATAATGAGCCTACAAATGAAAGTGAAGTAATTGATGCTAGCCTTAGTATTAATTTATTTACTTATTGTACTCCACTTTTCGAAGACACATTCTTGTTGGGTTATGCCAATACTTCTTTTCTAAAATGTGGTGACAAGTTATCTAAAGATTGGAGTGACTTACTTAAAGAGCATAATTTGATTTCATTTTTTTGATGATGATTTCTTATTGGTGTTTTGGGGGATGTTTATAGTGATTCTTGATGTTGTTGGGGGATTAAATTTTATTTTTGATTCCGGGGATATTTCTTCCTGTGTTGGCATTACTTTGAAGAATTGTGATAATCTTTGTCTAGTTGTTGTTCCAACTCCTTTCTTTTGCAAGGTTTGAATTCGAGGATGAATTTTTTTCAAGAAGGGGATAATGATGCAAATCGAGGTACCAAGGTCAATATCAAAAGTGAGGGTGTGGGCTACTTTGGGTCTGAAGACTTTCAATCACCTCCAAAGAGCTTAAAGTATCATAAAAGAGTTATTAAAAGAGCATGAAATACTTAAAAAGATGTCAGTATGAATAATTTACCAAATATGTAAGGCAGGAAATGTAAGTAAAGGCAGTAATGCAAATAGAGATGAGGAGAGATAATCTGTAACTTTGAAATGCCACTGAGGGTGTATGACATGCATGCTTTCGTTTAAAAAATATACATATATATAAGCCACACCATGGGGCTGCATCATTATCATCAAGCCGCTCTTTGGGGCTAAGATCATCATAACGTACCCAAATGCAGTGGTGTGCACATATAAGTGTCATACCCAGCCGACTATAGCGCAGCTCGGGGTGGTAAAATAGATACATTTATATACAATGCATGAAAAACTCAAGGAATGACAGTCTAAACCTTTTGGAATGACGTAAGGTCGGTAAACCTCCAAATACATTATGTGAACTACTTTGTCGACATATGATATTATAAGAATCAAGAAATACCATTGACATATGATTCACATGAGAAGCCAAGAATCAGAACGTACATGGTCATAAATCAACATATGTTTCCATGGAAGGAACAACTTGAACATTTTCTAGCTTCTAAGAGTAAAGCATTTATTAGAAGGACATTCGTTTACGTTACATTCATCGAATTCGGCCAAAATAAGGAAAGGGGTCAGCCTTACGTACCTTATAATGTACTGCCACCCACAAGTTAAGTTAATCCCGCAACTCCTTAGTCTACAACAATGGAAACAATAATATCGTCACAATACGAGTGTTATAATTATCGTATTGGAATGATACACTTTTTTTCTATATCAAATCGGGAAGCATCTCCCCTGTTTTCATAACTTCCTTCAAGTTCAAGACAATAACAAAACATCCCAACAATAATAATATTCTCAACAAGCTCTTTAAACAATTCAACAATCACGAAGAACGGCGAGCTTGGTTTTACGATTAACAAATTATAGTTTTAAATACTTCTATTTCTTTATAAATATGTCCATAGCAGCAATAACAACCTACATGAGCTACTGCACCAATTTTCTAGCCACAACATACCTTAAAACACCTTCAATATAGTCCCACAAGTTACTACAGCTCAAACATGATTTCTCCCTAAATATCTCACATGTTCTACCTTCCACAACCTTGAACAAACTTGCATAAACTCAAACGTAGGAAAAAGAGGTGAAACCTTACCTCAAGAACCTTATAACATACCTTACACGAGTTTCCTTCAACATGAAGAATCCTCCAAATCAGCCACACAAAGAAGAAAACCACAAGCACCACGGAATTCTGAGCTTCCTTTTTCGGATTTTCCAACTCTACAAATTAGCTAAAACTTCTACAAGATCATACCATGAGAAGGAAGTACAATCATATATTAAACCACCCAAATCAACCTTCAACACGAGATGGAGCAGTCCACAACTTCACCACAACAAGAAGAAGAAGGAAGAAGTTGTACGTGATTCCCGACGCCAAAATCACGTTGTTTACTTGGGATTTCGCCATTGGGTCATGCAGTAACTTTAGGAGAGAGATTAGGAGAGCTTAGGGCTTGATTTTGCGGTGAAATGAGGTGAGGATCAAATTAGGGACTTAAATAGAAAGTCCACCGTGACATGTGGGTCCCAAAGTGGTTGAATGTGCAATCTCGCAAAAATGTGAATCACTCTACTTTGATGTCGTATCAATGAACAATTTATTGCATTGGAAACTAGACTCGTAGACCTTCAATTTCGTGGGTGGATCAACTCGTGAGTCCATGTATATTGGAAGAAAAGATCTTCAACATTTGACCCAAATTTTCAGTTAATTTATGAACGTAACTTGCGACAACTTTTGCCGACTTTTATTTTACAACTCGCTTGACTTCAAAACTTAACATATGACTATTAAACACTTCAAACACCTTAAAACACAACATACTTAGCATATTAAGGGCATATCTAGTATTCAGAGTTTGCCTCGATTTGGTACCGCTCTCGCGGCCCGCACCGAAACCGTGCTTTACCCCTAGATGTCCAGTCAACTGCTGCGCCTCAACGCATTTGGGGGAGAACCAGCTAGCTCTGGGTGCGAGTGGCATTTCACCCAGCCGTAGGGGAACCTGTGGCTGGATTGAATCTTTCGCGATGGAAATGCACTTTTCCCCCAACTTTAAACACACTTATTTTACCCCAAAATTACGGTTTATAATATCTTTGACTCGTTTAACATACAACCCTCACAATACTTTCTTAACACTTATTTTAACCCATCATTATCTTTGCAAAGGTACTTAACCTCTCTGACTCATATTAGTTCACTTATGATGCATTATAATATGAAAATATGTGGTGTAACAGCAACGTTAAATCAGGCGCTTATTGGTAGGCAATCCAACTTTATTATTTTTATTTATTATATTCTTTTTTGTAGTGTTATTTTTATTTTTGTAGGAGTTTGAGCATGGAAACAAAGCCATTGGAATGATGCAAAATCATTCCACACAGTTGGAACTAAGTGTGAGGTACCCGTACAAAGGACTATATCTTATTGGGGGAAGTCTGAGTACCCCAGACGATGCTAAACTATAGCCTTCGGCCTACCAGGGAGTCTCTTTTACCATCTTCTATTTATAATGTACATTTGGGACAATGCACAGTTTTAAGGGTGGGGTGGGGGGATTGTTTGGTGGTTTCTTATGCTATTTTAGTTAAGGGATTAGTCTTTAGGATGAACAAACAAGTAAAGAAAGGAAGAGCTCTAGTGTCATAAACTGTGTGACATGTTTTATGTTGGGGTTTAGGGCTAAGCATGTGAATTGTATACCTTCTTTAGATGACTTTAGAATTTTTGTGATCTTTTTTTTACTCTAAAGGCTCGATTTTTTACTTTTATTATTTCCTCCTCTGCTTGAATTATATTTATTAATTGTTCCCTATTGCTTTAGCTTGAGAGTCATGACTGAACTATCTGGAGTGGATCATGTGCATTGTGTGAAGTGAGGTTTAGATGATAATCTGTGTTATCCCTTGTTAGTCTAGAACTTTCCCTATGTGGTCAAAGTGAAATAAAGAAGTCGTGACAAATTTAGGAGTTGACATAGATATTTCTTTGATTAGCCTTTTTATCCTTCTTGTGTACCAGGATTAACAATATACCTCATCAGCCCTTTTGAGCCTATAAAGCATTTTCGTTGGCACCCATATTATAAGCCTATATCCTTATGTTATTAATTGATTCTTTTTTAACCTTTACCGCTAAAAGCACTTAATTTGCAAGAATAAGCGCTAGAAAGAAGTATGGAACATGGATAGTTTTTTAGTGCAACTAATGAAAAGGAGTGAAGAAAAGAATAGTTTCATTAGCTGGAAAAAAAATAGAAAAAAATATAAAGGAATATTACTTTGTTTAATAGATAGTGAAATTGTTTATGTGTGATGGGCTGAAAATAAAAGAAGTCTTGTGATCTGGGGCTATAAGAAGTATGCACTTGAAAGTAAAGTAGTGTTCTGTATAAAAGTGCTTAGGAGGGTTGAGTCACTATTTTCCTAAATGTATCATACCCGTTCCATAGCCTACATTACAACCCATGAAAGTCCTACTTGATCTTAGAGTTGACAAGCTTAGATTAGTTGAGTCCTACACTACGTGCAAGCCTATGGTACGACCTTGGGAGGCACATGATTTTTCTTTGAGAGAGAGAGTGAATTTTTTCTATATGTGAGTCCTTAAAATATATTTGAGTTCTATTTGAGTGAGTGGACTGATTTCTCTCTTGGTTCGATTGGTGAGGGCACACGATTCACAAAAGATTTGTGAGGTACTTGGTTATTAAGTTGGCATAGCAATCAAGTCAAGAATTAAATAGGAGGAAAGTCAATCTTTGAGGTTAAGATGTTAGGAGAGATTATTTGAAAATTTTAAATAGTCTTGGCATGAAAAGATTAAAGAAAGGTGTTTATATGCATATGCTAGTTTCTAAATGTCGATATAATCCATTGTCAATAGTTGTGATGTACGATCATGCTCAAGAGTTGTTCTTTGCCATGATGTGAATTTTTGAACTTGCTCGATGATGAGAAAAAGTCTCTGTGTGAGGTGGTGATGTTCGGATAAAATGCATATATTTAGTCATTATTTTGCCTCACTTCTTAGTAATTTTATCGTCATTTGAGTACAAATTATATTGCTTTGAGATTATTATGTGTTTTGTATGTGTAGGAAGATCATTGGACAAAAGCGATTGGAAAAGACCTTATTTGATGCAAGTTTAGATACGAAAATAAAGATCGGAGAATCGTCGAGCACGCCTATCATGCTCGCCTTGCGAGCAGCTTGACGAGCCAAGAAGTTTAGCCCTCGCACAAAATAGCGAAGCGAAGGAATAGGCAAGGAAATTGATGAGCTAGGCTAAAAACAAGCCTGAGAGGGATCGTCCACATCCTTGCCAAGCGAGCCTTAGACGAGCCAAGAATCAAGAGAAAATTTACAACTGGCTACGCTCGCCAGTGATCCTTGCGAAGCGAGAGTTTAGACGAGCCACAAAAAGTTTTTGTAATGAATTTGGATAAGTTTATTTGATTCCCTACACATTTTAGGTCATATAAATACATCCTAAGACACATTATTTTGGGGGATTTGACCTTAAGGAGAGCAAGGAGCCGCCCTGGAGCAAGGGGAAAGATTCGGCAACAAGTTTTTCCTTCTTCCTACTTTTTGTTGTTAGTTATGAATTTTAGTATGGTATTTTCACATACTTTTATGAGTAGCTAATTTTCTATCTAGGATTTTGATGGAACCTTTTGTAGGATGAATTCTTATACGGTTTTATATAATTGAGTTGTTGGATTTTTCTACTTGTTCAACTACGTGCTTATTTCAGTTGATTGAATGGCCATCAATTAGTTGTGCCTATTTATTATGTGTTGCTCAAGAGAGAATGCATATTTAGGTAGTTTTTGAACAACGTCACTCCTAGATATATGAGAGATCAATATTGTAGGTTTAAAAGGTGGTTTAGAGATAACGAAGTTTTGATGTGGTCATAGTGAGCGGTGAGAAATTACTAGCTAGGGTTAGTTCGAGAGGATAACTCCAAAAAATTGCTATAATTGATCGAGAGATAACTGAGGTAAGTTAAGTGTTCATGATCCGTAGAGAATAAATCGGTGAGATTATAGATAACGTAGCAAGAAGGATTCCGATAATTGGGAAATCATAACCCTAGGCCTATTTAATCTTGAATTCAACACATTCCTTCATTAGTTAATACTTTTTACTACTTTATTATTTTTTTAGTTAATTAGTTAGAAATAATAATCTTAATCTTTATAATCCAGATTATTATTCGAACTTATTTTCTTAGTAATATTGATGTACAGTTATAGCTAACATTAGTTCTCTGTGGGATTCGACTCCGAACTTTTAGACCAGATTATATTTGCAGCAACCACTTATCCTTTTTAGGACTAGAGTTGGGTGTGATCATGAAGCCAAAGAAAATGGGCCAAGCCCAGCACATGCAATAAACAATCATGAATAAAGGCTTAGACACATATGGTATTGGGCTCAAGCCCAACATAAATCTCATCAGAAAGTCCCAGAGGATATACATGGGAGTATATTCGACCTGTATACCTGATATACCGAGTATACTTGATACACAGTCAATATACTCTGGCGTATATAACACAGATTCTTATCTTATGGCAAAGAAGAGGAGAAGCAGTACCTGATTGGAAGTTACAATTAGAGGTTCAAACAAATGTATACAACAAGACAGCAACTATATTATGCACAAGATGACAGACACTTTCATGATATCTCCCAGGTTAGTAGGGAAAGCTAAGAAAAGCATATTGAGGGCATCTAAATTGGTTAACATTGTCACTGTTTTTAGGCTAGTATTTAGGAGGAAAACATGATATTTAGACAGGTCTTATTCTTCAAAATTCACACAACACGCAGAGAAAAACAGCTCATTCAACCACATGGTCACATTTAAAGACCAGCAAGCTAATCTTAATCTAGTTAACCACATACTTTCAATAATCAAACCTTAGGACAACATCTAGTCACCTTGACAAGCCTATAAATGCTACTATGGTTATGTTTTCCAATTAGTTCATGATGCGAAATTCCCACATATAACATTAGTGGAACATGTATACATACAACAATTCCAAATACTGACCTAACCAAGTTGCAAAGAAACTAGTTCATGCATTAGTATGGAGATGGGAAGCAGGTTATCAGTATCAAGCTAAGGTACTTCTCAAGCTATTTCAAAGGCACGGTGTTCAATGTATCAATTAGAACATGAGACTGATGCAGAGAAGACACAACATTTCAAGAAAAAAGGAAATATACTTGGCATCTAGCACTACAAGAATGAGCAAAACCTCAAGCCTAAACTCAAGGTCCTAGTTCCTATTCCACAGAATCAGTTGCAGACAGTCAAATTAAAACTTTATAACTAGCTTCATAAGTGAGCAAGCATGATTCGAGTTTATTTTCTCATTTTAGACAAGGCACAGACCAAATGTTAGCATGGCAACTTAGAATTTCAAGTTTTTACGTAAACAAATGTTGAACTAAGTAACTAAACTTCAAGTTAGCAATTTTGGCATAGATACAAAAGTATATGCAAACCAGTTACTTAACATGACACTCTGACACCATCCTATATCATTTTGAGGCTCTTAAAGGTTTAACATTCATTCAAACTAAACCTAGGTGCAAGTAGACATGGTTATGCATGACATTTGAGACTGAAACATGTAAAATAACCTAAAACAAGAACACATAGAACAAGCTCATGTGAAGGCATACAGAGAGTTACTTGGTTCAAGATATTAGCAGGGGTTCTAAGATAGACATCTACCAACTCACACAAGATAAACATACTATCATTTTAAGATTCATATTGACAAATACTTAGCTAAGCCTAAACAAACATTCATAGATGTAGAAGTGCAAACTTACATAATACAAGAACTGGGCTAAAGTGTTCTAAAGTTCATCTTAACCTAAGCTAAGTTCAAATTCAACAAGTAATGAGCATAGAGTAACACAATATGAACACAAGTGAGCAACTCAGATACCAGACCCAAACCACCCTAATATGCACATGAATTAGCAAAAATATAAGCCAAAACAGATTCATTAGCATTGAAGGACATCCTGAGTTCATAACTACCTTATTTTCAACCATTTTGTCCTTATTGACACATAACAAGCAAGCTAGAGTAAAGTCACTTCCATTTTAAGCTAAACTGATCTCAGACCAAAGCATATGTGTCTCACAAGTTCAAACTATCTTGTTACCTCAGGAAATCAAGTCAAGTTTTAGCATTTTAATCAGATTCTAGCCTATGTTTACTACTAAGTTCATTTTAAGGCATATTTATGCCACACCAGACCTAAATTGTCACTTAACAACAAACTAAATAAGCATGCTTCTTGTTCAAAATCATTAAGCAATAATACTATTAAGAACATTTTATTTTACACACCTATATTAATACTAAACCTACCTAAATAGTATGTGATGACAGTATTTGGGCTAAGCACAATCATTAATCAGTTTGATGCATCCTACAAGGTATCATATCTAGTCTACTTCTTAAACTACCTTAAGATTACTTACTGAATACATTCATCTCACAGAATTAAACACACAGGATCATATAATCATTTTTAGCAAACTGTTATATGCATTTTTTTAATCTTAACTAAAACACATAACCAACCATAAGAGATAGGAATTTACTTAAACAAGTTCAAAATCATACAAACACACTGGGAATCACATAATTTAGCTAAAACTTAATCAAAAGACATGATAAAATTAAAGGAAATGGGAAATACCTCTCTTAGTGGCAGCCTAGGTCAAGGTCGGGACTTGTTCTTCCACTCCACACTAGATCAACACTCACACACAAAGAAAAAGGAAAGGTTTTAAAACTAAGGACCAATTTCAAGACTAAGGATTCCACCAAAGGGTTTGGAAACCAATTCACTCAAAATTAGTCGTATTTAGATCAAAAATTAGCTCTTAAGAATATAAAAGCTCAGAATATTCAATTCGGGACCTTCAAACTTCTGACACTGAGAGGGTGGGGTTCAATTTATAGAACCCCCAAAACCCTAGAATTTGAGATTGAAGTCGGTGTGGGAGATCATATTTGGGGGGGAAATTCCTCCCAAAAGCTGCTCAACCAATCACAGTGCATTATTTGAAATCAAGTAAGACAAATCAATTAAAATCTTAACAGAAAAAGCAACGAAGAGGAGAAACCTCACCTTGGTGGGGGTGGGGGTGTCTCTGCGGTGTACTGGTGTGATAAGGGCAAGAGAATTAATTGCTCTTGCCCAAAATGGACGAGCAACTCTACAAAAGGCGTGCGTACACTATCCATTGCCATTTCCATCGTTTAGGAGAAGAACATGAATCCATAGGGCTTAATCGCGATTGGGAAGGAGAAATGGGGTGGGTCGACTGGTACGCGTAATAGAAGAGGGATTGGGCTCGGTCGCGATCTAGTTGGGCTGGACCCGACCGTCTTTAAAAGAAAAGAAAGAGGCCCAATTTCGTTTTAAATTAAAAATAAATTTTATGATGATATTTTGCAAATGGGTCATTTTTAAAATGAGGAACTGACCAAGATCTTTTCAATTATAGCCAAATTAAATTATAAGGTTCAATTTGAGGTCAAATTTGATATAAATTGGAAATTAAAATCCTGCAAAATCCTTTTAATTTAAAATAAAATGACTTGAAATTGAGATGTAATTTAATTATCCTATTTAATTAAATATTTTTCCCAATTTTAACAGAATAAAATATTTATCATTTTTAAATTGAGAGATTACGCAATTAATTGCCCAATTATCTGTACTTTAATTTTAAAAATTGCAATTTGATGATCAAAATAATGTAAAAATAAAATATAATATACAATAAGTATACTGGATGATATTTTGTCAAATAAAAATGATAAAATATTCTCAGAGTAATTTTGTAAAATTATTTTGTCTTGTAACAGTATATTTTACTCCGTCTGTGACGCGAAAATCCTGAATAATTAAATAAAATTATTGGAGGGTAAAAATTAGGTATCAACACATGGTTGTTGGTTGCTGGTGGAGAGAGAGCGTAAAAAGATAGAGAGAAGATGGAGAGAATTTGTGGGAGTAAAGTGAGGAATAAAATGAAATAAGTCAGTCTCTTTAAGGTGTCACTTTTGGCTGACCCCCCTTGGCTGACTCCACTCTCTTTTGCCTTTTTAATTTGGTCCTCTCCCTTTTTATAGGTGATGTACCTACTTGTCACTTACTTAACCTAGAAGTTTGTTGATTTTCTCTAAATACGTTTATCGTTCTCACTTAATAAGTAGGACGTGAAACAAGGAGGATGTGTAAGTTAATAGGACGTGTAAGCAAGTAGGATGTGTGGGCAAGTATCTCGAGCACATAAGACATCTAGGCAAGAAGATGAAACACCTAGGTGAAGCTAGTTGGTCGTCTACCTTTGTCCAACGTCTCATTCATTTTATGAATCTCACCTACTTTCAATAGACTTAACATAATACATATACTTGGACCCTTAGGGATGTACAACCATTATACGTTTCAAATACCTTACGACACATTTGCAACACTTTTTCAACCCAACATAAACTTAAAATTGATATTGTTTCTCCGAAACTACATCGACTAACTTATGACACACCTTATCATAGAAATGTGGGGTGTTACATCCCCCCCTAGGAACATTCATCCTCGAATGTGGACTGTAACTCTAGGCACTAACGCATGATTTGCGCATCTAAGGCATGTCTGATATGATAAAGAGCTTGTGATTACTTATCGCTTTTAGTCTTACGCATACAAAGAGAAATGACCTCTTAACATTGCTCTATTGCACGATCTAGAATGTGAATGAATGGTAACATTTCCTAAATGCCTTGTAGCCTCTCAATTATAAGTGTGGCGCGCAACACACCCATAAGTGAGACTCTACTAGACACACTTCATAGACTTATTAGGACTGAACTGCTCTGATACCACTATGGCACTCCCCAAACTCGAATGGGACAGACTATGCTCTAGATGCAACTACTATCAATCCATACAACTGGTATAACATAACTTATGCGACACTTGAACAATACAAATGATTTTTATAAGTAAATTTGGTTGATGGCTCATGACATGCAACTGAATACAAATGAACCCACATACAATGTCTATGAAACCTCTATGAATACCTAATACTGAACAACTGATACATATGTCGGGACAGGGCCCCGACCTACGCGTAATCTCTATACATGAAGACACTAGACCTGACTCAGCCCTAGATAGAAGTGGAGCCTACAACATCGTCGCTAAGCGTCTGCAACACCTAGCAAGAATGTCTATCAACCTGTATATCAAGATCTGTAATGTCAAACATACCGAATGTAGCATCCCTGGCAAAAATGACATCAGTACAAAAATATTGTATCAAATACATAAGATAGACATAATAATCATATGAAAGAACATCAAGTATAAAGAGAGATAGGGAAGAATCAACCTGAAACTCTGAATTTTCCACTGAGGACCATGATATGCAATAATACAATATATATGCATGTATAACTCCGTCAAAAATCATGTGCGTATATAACGCCATAGGCCTTTGCGGGTGTCATCATTCTCATTATATATATAAACCGCTCTTTGGGGCTAATCATCATCATAATAATAATAACCAACTGATCAGTGGTGCCATACGTATATATATAGCGCACACTAAGTGCCTTAGCCACCGATTATAGATCGAGTGTGAAGTCATAGACCTGAAATACATTCTGAACTTTTTGGAGTGACGTAAGGTCGTTACACCTTCGGCTATCCTTATAAAGCTACCATATCAATATGCATCTCAATATGAGTCAATAAAATAGGACATGACATGAATCAATAAACCTTTTTAATAGGATGGACAACATAAGCACTTCTAGCTAATATAAATAGAATCATTTTGAAGTGACATTTGTATATGTTTCGATTATATCGGATATGCCAAAAGAAGGAAGGTTAGCCTGAACATACTTATTGTCCTTAATTTGTTGAAACCGTGAACTTGGGTATACACTTTCTTTAACGTATAAGGAGTAAGCTTATTATGAAAGGGAGTCTAACGCTATCAACAACACAAGAAAGTCTATATAGAAAAAGAATAAATGATAAGACTTCATGTCGTTGGATACGATAGGGACATAGCAATTGTTCTACGATCTTATTATGATACCTTCAGAAACCATTATCTAATCTTGTGGACCAACCTACTTTGTAAAGACTATGATCATCTATGTCAATGTGGTTTATCTTAAAAGAAGTTTATACCCCAACAATTGTAATCTGAATGCTTACGACATAATTTCTCTTACTTTCCGCTCTATAACCCTTTAACAACCATCCGAATACTAACCATATAATGGCTTATAACCATACAACTAGCATTATGTGATAGGAACTTCCGGTAGGACTTTATCTTACTACTTGTGAGATGGACATACATACTTACTTTACTATACTCCTTATTGATGTTGTCACACCCTAACCTCGGGAGGTGTGGCTGGCACTCGGTGTCCTAAGGCCCAAGCGTACCAATCATAAGGCATATAGAGGACATAAACATATTTGGGCCAACAAAGCCTCTAATCAATAATTGTCATGCTATACAACATAACGACCTGTAAGCAGAAGATATCCAACAAACATATATATATACATACTAGGCCAACGAGGTCTTCAAGAGTATAACAGGCTATCCAAAAAGGGCCTACAAGGCCTCACAATACAACTAACCATAAGACTCTAGTCAACAAGCCTCTAGATATGATATAGAGTAACCATAGGTCAGGACAGGACCCTGCCATACCTAAAATGCATATATGTACAACCACCATCACCTACCACGACACTAGACAACTCCGGAAGAAAGGAGTGTGACCACCAGCTACTGGATCAAGTCTCCTAGTGCGAGGGATCATCTGAATATCTATCAGTACCTGTGGGCATGAAACGATGCGCCCTAGCAAGGGATGTTAGTACAAAATAATGTACTGAATATGTAAGGAAGGTAAACCATAAGCAAATAAATAATAAGTGTGATAGAGGGTAAAGAAACCATATGAACCTCGGGAAGCCATTGTGGGCATATGCAATGCATAATATCACTGAAAACCAGTTATGTATATATAGCCACACTTTGGGGAAATGTCAATATCATATTGTACCAGGCCCTAATATAGGACTCAGTGTTATCATACCCAACTACAGTGGTGTGCACATATAAGTGTTGTACCCGATCGACTATAGCACGACTTAGTGTTGTAATATATATATATATATATATGCATGAATGACCTCAGAAAACCCAATAGGGACAGGACGGGGTGACACAAAGTTGATAACCCCCCATCAATTGTTATGGAACTCATTTACAGCCAATATTACAATTCATCATGAACTCAAGATCAATAATATAGCAATGACTATCAAGAGATATGATACACAACCATGACAAGGGAAACGAACCAATGGATTTCAATAGAATATGAAAAACCCTTTCGACAAGGAACATATGAATATCATAGGACACATGATATAACAAAGATATTCAAGAAGAGTGACAAATAATCCCAACAAGGGAACAAATCCAACAATCTCAATAGATTACAAGGAGACACTTTTGACAAAGGATATACGAAGATCATAGAACCAATTTCACAAGTAACGAATAAACACACCATCAACGATCCAAGATAATCATGCTAGTTTTTTTCTAGGAGTAGGAGTTCTTACGAAACATTTGAAATGATATCATCTATCTTTGGATCATGCCGATAATAGAATAAAGAAGGTAAACCTTACATACCTCATTGTTTGGCCAACGCAGCTCCTTTGACGTCTCACTCGTCCTACAATAAGGATAATATGTATAAAGATCCAATCAATAGTTTCAAGATTTCATTGTTGGGACAATCCATCGAACATGTAGCACGCGTGTCTTCTCCTACTTTGTTTTATGGCAATTCAATTACTATCCTCCCTTCTTCATTAACTACAACTTAACCAAGATTAAAACAACATACTCCATAGAATCCAGCCATATCTATTTGACGAATTTAATCAATACAGCCCAACTACATCTCCTACTAGCTCAAATTCTAGGTTGTAGTTTTATTATTCAAAAACCTTTACTAACAAGCTAATAATCTCAACACAAGCAATACTTACCTTACATAGTAGCCACAAGTCCCAATCCAACCATATCTTAGCTCACAACAACCCTCCATCAACACTTCAACATCATAAAGGAGGATGTCATTCAATTTGGCTAGCTTGGTGTTGAACCTTGAAGAGAGTACTTTGGATTTCACTTAGAACCCTTAGAGATCTGTTTGGGGGACCTTAGAGGAGTGGAGAGGTGAAGTGTTATCGAGAATGTTCAAGAAATGAGGCTTTACACATATTTAAAGAAGCAAAAGTCAGCCACCGCCTCACATCCGCGATGGGATCTGCGATGCATATGCCCATATGCGGCCGCAGATCCTAAGGCATCTCTAAGCAGTTAATTTTCCCTTAGCCTATGCACATATGCTCCCCAATATGCGGGGCATAATCCATATGGGATGCAGAAGGCCCCCACACTTTCAAAACTGTGTCAAAACGTGCGTTCTTTGGCTTGCTTAACTTCTATACTTCCCGACACTTTCATTAAACTAGTTTTCAACCTTCGTTATCCTTAAACAGGACCTTATACTCCCTTGGAAACTTGCATCACCCGATGACGTACCATGATGTAAAGTTACAAAGCGTCGTAACTCCATCCGACTTACATTAGTTCGCTCACAACATAGCCAATGTGAAGTATACAAGTTCAAACGACTAAATGTTCCTTGAACTCTTGTGACCTATTTAAAGGTTTTAACTTTATTACTTCATTTATATACTTAAAGATGACCATTTTCTTGGCTTATGTCGCCTACCTTACGACGAACTCCAAGTATGAACGTACGGGGTGTAATAGATGCTTCCCGAACCTGTACTCTAACCCTTTATATTGTCTTATCCTCATAAAGGATCTAACGTTCATACCAATTAAATTCACCTTAAGTATGCTTCTACGTCTAAGGTCTAGTCACATACAGATTATTAACATCGTGTTCACCTTAAATAACAACTTGCACTACCTTTAGTCCTACTTCGCAATCTGGCAATAGTAACTCATCATATGGGGAAAACTATAACCCCATAGTGACACTTAGTAACTTAACCTTAGAGGTAATATGCTTCGAGGGCAACCAAGCATGACCACCTAATGCATTTCCTTATTCAACTACACAGTTCGTCAAGTGAAACTAATATGTTTCCTTAACCTTTATACGACATAACTTACGATCACTTGAATGTTATCTACATAATTTAACTTAAGTAACTTGCTCCATCAACAGTCACCAAGGGATAACATTTGAAATTTGTAATACAATTCATCCTAAGCATCATCCACCTTAGACATCATTCTATAATCTCACTGATCATACTTTGTAGTCTATCAACATCATCCCGCTTAAAGGGTAACTTAGTTATCACCATAATGATTCTCTGGTCAATAGATTTCTCATCCATCGATCGACTAGAAACTATCACCAAGTAAGTCTCCTTCACTGAAACTATTAGCCACTAGGAAACACAACTATCCAACATGCAAAGCTCTAATTTCATCACCAACTAACGGTCATCACGCTATGAAAGTACTTTTGAGGGTACACTATGGCTCGTACTTACTCTTAGTAGGAACAAGGGGTTGCTAATACACTTATGAAACGTAACTCATCGGGGAAATACCAAATGCCATACATGAAGCTACTAAGCACATAAGTAGAGCAATGCTTCTAATCATCATTACGCTACCGGGGATCTTACGAGGAAGTCATTGTGGCTCATATTCACTTTGTGAAAGGAGTACATGACTTAATAGACATAAGTATCTCGTATTGTTGAGGTGACATCAGATAGGAAGAACTTCAGGCTGTCAAATACATGAAATGAGCACCTCTAGAATACTTGACAGCCTTAAGTTCTAAGACTGAATTCTAGACTTAGGGGAAACTCTATTCCCTTTATTACAACTCAATACTTCACCTTGGGGAGTAATACATTTGAGTAACAAGTAATTTTGGTCGCATGATATCTCTTAGGAAACTCTTAAGGCTCAAAACATAGAATTACGACACTTGAAAGCTCTAAACTTCATAGTTAACATAGGAAGAAATTAATTCATGTCATGCCATAATTGTGAGTGAAGGAATAGCCTCACGTACCTTTATTTTCAATCCATCAACAATAGCAATAGAACCAACCCCCTTTGCACTTAAACTACAACAAGGAAAACAAGACTAGTATCAATAAGAGGAACACACCAACTAGCTTATGAGCGACAAACTTATTCTACAAATATTTCTACGGCGATTATCCAAGCCTATCTCCTTTCTAATCCTTGCAACACTCTTAATAACATGTGAATACAAGTTCAACAACACTTCCAGCACCTGCATACAACAAGAACAATCCCAACATGCTATACAACACAACTAGTAATCTAGCTACATCAATCAACCTTCAACATACCAACTAGCTAATGAGCGACAAGTTCATTCTATGACAAATCAGGTAGCATCTCCCCAGTTTCTTATACATTCCTCTGCTTAAAAACACTAACAAAAGCCATAAACTACATCTCCAGCACCTTTATACAACTAAATCATCCCCAACATACTACATAACACGTCCATCAACTCATCCATAACATTCACCCATCAATTCATGAACTTGTAACAACTAAAACACATTTAAAGCTTAAACTAACTTATACAAATGATGAAGAAGTCTCCAATCCGACAATAAAGTGGAAGGAACTAGTTATACTCATACTAGGAACTCTCCAGAGGAAGAATCACTTCAAAATCTTGAGCTATAGAAAGGAGAAGGGGGATTTTTCTTGGTTGTTTCATCAAATGAGGAACACTACTTAGAACCCTAGAGGGATAAGGAAGTGAATGCCTTATAATTCGAAGAGAGAGACAGAATATTACCTTGAGTTATGGAGGAGGAAAGAGAAGCATCCATGACTGTCATGAGAGCTTAAAGCTCAACATAAATAAGATGGAAAAGGAGAACGTTCATGGATATTGGTTGCTGGTGGAGAGAGAGCATATAAAGAGAAGAGAGAAGATGGAGAGAATTTTTGGGAGTAGAGAGGAATAAAATGAAATAAATCAGTCCCTTTAAGGGGTCACTTTTGGCCGACCCCCCTTGGCTGACCCCACCCCCTTTTTCCCTTTTAATTTGGTCATTTCTTTTTTTAGGTAGTTGATGCACCTACTTGTCACTTACTTAACCTAGAAGTTTGCTGATTTCCTTTAAATACATATGTTGTCATCTCTTAATAAGTATGACGTGAAACAAGTAGGATGTGTAAGCAAATAGGACGTGTAAGCAAGTAGGACGTGTAAGCAAGTAGGACGCGTGAGCAAGTAGCTCAAGCACATAGGACGTCTTAGCAAGAAGGTGAAACACATAGGTGAAGCTAGTAGGCCGGCTACCTTTGTCCAACGTCTCATTCATTTTATGAATCTCATCTGCTTTCAATAGACTTAACAAATTACATACACTTGAACCCTTAGGGTTGTACAACCAATATACGCTTTAAATACCTTACAACACATTAACAACACTCTTTCAACCCAACATAAACTTAAGAATGATGTTGCTGCTCCGAAACTACATCGACTAACTTGCAACACACCTTATCGTAAAAATGTGGGGTGTTACAACTTAACCTGGTTGATACATTTACTTTTCGATAATGCTAAAAAAGGGAAATTGAGAACAGTTCATGTACTATTTTGGAATTGAAAGGAAGAAGTGATCAGATGATCAGGCACATATATTACATATGATCAGGTAATATATGAAGAAGAGTACCAAAGCTATTGGTCCTGAAGAAATAGGAAGTTGTACAAATATAAAGAAAAAAGTTGTACAAATTAAAGTTGCACATACTTAAATAATGAAAAAGTGTCTTGAAGAAGACATAACCTGGTCCTGTTTTTAGAACATGGTCCTTACACTTACACTGAAGAGATGTTTTGAAGAAGACATATGGACATGATTAGGTTCTTACACCTATCCATCTAAAGGGTTTCAATGAATGGAAGGTAATGCCCTACATAGACTTAAGTGAGATCAGCATATCTTACTAAGTCAGCTAGATTAACTAGAGTTGGTTCTTAGGGGAATATTATCAACATAAAAGTTGTTCCTAAGGGGGAAGATGCACATGAAGAGCATATGAAGAATTATATAGAGTGCACATGAAGAAGTATGAAGTTGTTATTGGTTTGTCATTATCAAAAAAGGGGAATTTATTGAGTTGATTTGATCTAAATATTAATTTAAGATCTTATGAAGCTTCGATGATTGACAAATATTATACAAGTGACAATCATAGTTTAAGAAGTATGGATAAATATGTATAAGAACCATGTCCTTAATAGATCTCCAAGAGGAACCTGTGAAGTCGGCATCATGGATGCAGAAATGTTGGAAGAACCAGGTCCTTCAGACAAAAACTGTTGTTAGGTCTATGCGGAAGAAGTTGTTCCACGCGCACAAAAGGAAACTTTGGAGAACTGGGATTAAGTCTTAATTCTATAAGGAACACAAGTTCAAGACATGAAAATAATTAGCTTAGGATTAGGAGAAGTTCGTTGTACGCGTGAGTACAAACCAAGTCAAACAAGTATCGATTTCTTGAATTCCTGAACCAAGTTTTGATTAGATTTGGAGAACTACAAGTGGTTATTCTACTCCTATATAAAGCACAAAATTGGAGATTTACCACATACAAGAGAGAGAGCACTGTAATAGAGAGATATTTATACAAGTAAAGAAGGATCGACTACAATAATGAGAAGAACTTATTCCTGTCAAGTGTTATTCATACTATTCTTGAGTTGTGATAGTTAGATTTTTGTGGTCTTAAGTTGTACACTAATTCATTCTTAGTGATTTATATTAGCTGTTGGTTTTGTATTCTAAAGAGCTTCATAGACTTAGTAGAGTCTTGGAGGAGTTGAAGAAGGTACCAACAATTAGTGAAGAATTGTTGAGGATTGGGGTAGGGGTTAGTTCCTTAGGTGTTGTAATCTTATAAGTTTCTCAAGTTATAATGGAGAGTTTGGGGAAATCCTATAGGACATACATTATGATTTCTGCCTCACATAATCAAAGAGTTTTCCACGTAAAAATTCTTGTGTTGATTTACTATTCCACAATTTCCTTCTTGCATTGTAATCACAGAAAGAACCCGGTTCTTTCAGTTTATAGGTGGCAGCAAAATACCAGTTGTGAATTTGTTCTCTTTTCTGTAATTTGCTTAGTAATCTTAATTTGAGTTATTAAGATGTTACTAATCATTTCTCTTATTTCCGTGTATGTGAAATTGGGCAAGTGCTTGAACGGTAAGGGGCAAGTAGAGAAGATCGCCCATAAACAAACTAGACCACTGTAAACAATTGTTGTTGTTGGTGAAGCAGAGAATTCCCAAGTCTTGAGTTTGTTGAGTTCCTCTTATATTCTATGAGTAGCTCGATGTGATCCGTTTGGCAAACTGATGGATCTTTTATTGGATTTTGCAGAAAAAGTTGCCATCTTTTTCTCTGTTTTTCTTTCCTTTTACTTTGAACTCAAAACTTGGGGATGAACCAATACTATTTTTTTCTCCTTTAATCATCTAACCAAATATACTAATGTCCGACTCCAAATCATCCTTCCACCCAGCCCTCGCGGTTTCAAACATCAAAACGCATGTTTCCATCACCTTAGAGATGGAAAATGTTCACTATGCAACATGGGCGGAACTTTTCAAAATTTGTTGCCGCTCTCACCGGATTCTTCACCATATTATTCCCCCGGAAAAAGGAAAAGAAAAGGTATTAACTACGGAGGTGGACAAAGAATTGTGGGGCACACTAGATGCCATTGTTCTAGGTTGGATCTATGCAACAATTTCTTCGGATCTTTTACATACGATAATGGAGCCGGATTCTAAAGCGGTTGATGCTTGGAACCGCTTGCGAGATATTTTTTTATGATAATCAAAATTCTCGCGTCGTTACGTTGGAACAAGAATTCTCCACAATTGACAGGATTTTCCAAACGTGTCGGCTTATTGCCAACGCCTAAAAGTGCTAGCCGATCAATTGAGGAACGTTGATGCCACGATCACCAACAATCACTTGGTTCTTCAACTTGTCGCCGGACTTACGGAGGCATATAGTGGGGTTGGAACACTAATACGACAAAGCAACCCTCTTCCTTTATTTTATCAAGCACGCTCCATGCTCATGTTCGAAGAACAAGGTTTTTCCAAAAAGGCCGCCACCGTCAATAATTCGGCCATGCTTGCCACCTCGACAAATGAAGGTAATGCTAATTTTAATCAAAATAATCGAGGAAAAAAAGGGCGTAATGGAAATAAAAATAAAAGTGGATATCGAGGTAACAATAATAAAAATGGAGGCCATCGGAATTCCGACGGCACCGGAAAATCCGGCGGTAGGAACAACGGTGACAACCGGTCCGACCAAGCGATTATGGCGGGCGCAGGCCCGGGCACGGAATCGGGCTGGCGTAGCCACACCGGGGCCCCCACCCGAACCGGGCTCGGCCGATCCGGTGGCCCGGCCGGTGGCCATTTTAGTTCAGCAACCCCACCGCCGGCCCGGGTCGGGCCGATCCGGCGGCCCAACAGTGGCCATTTTTCATTCCAGGGGCAGAAAAACATAACTGGGCCAGGTAATTTTCAGCAGGCCCACTTCACTCAACAGGCAGGGAGCAGTTTGGCCTTACCATAGTTCAGTCCAACCAGTGAATTTGGACATCAATCCACCGACATTGAGTCTGCGATGCATACGCTAGGATTAAATCCACCGGATAACAATTAGTATATGGACTCCGAGGCCACGTCTCATATGACGTCCTCCCAAGGTAATCTTTCGTCCTATTTTAATTTGAGCAAACCAAATGGTATTATTGTCAAAAATGGTCATTCAATTCTAATTATAGGTTACGGCTCCACCAAATTATCACCACCAAACCCTCCACTAGCCTTAAAAAATGAACTTCATGCCCCACATTTAGTTAGAAACTTGGTGTCTGTTAGAAAGTTTACTACTGATAACTGGGTATCCATAAATTTTGACCCTTTTGGATTTTTCGTAAATGACTTTCAGACAGGGACGCCGCTAATGAGATGTGATAGCCAGGGGGAGCTCTATTCCGTAACTTCACTTTTCCACCGGGCCAAGACACATTTTACTTTTGCTGTGTTTAATTCTAATTTATGGCATGAGTGTTTGAAACATCCGGGAGAGTCTGTTTTGAACTCTCTTAAACGCAATAATTTTATTTCATGTACAAGGACTTTTCATAAGTGTCAATCATGCCCATTGGGTAAGCATATTCGACTGCCATTTGTTTCTTCTGATTCATGCACTCTTATGTCATTTGATACTATCCATTGCGATCTTTGGACATCCCCTATTTTGAGCTCTTCGGGGCATAGGTATTACTTGCTCATTTTAGATGATTTCTCTAATTATCTTTGGACATTCCCTTTATCAAAAAAATCACAAGTATTTTCCACATTCTTGATTTTTAGAGCATTCATCCCAAAACAATTTGAAAGGGATATCAAAAACATCCAATGTGATAAGGGGAGGGAATGTAATAATAAGCATTTTTGGGATTTTTGCAAAATAAATGGTTTAAATTTTCATTTTTCATGTCCTTACACCTCTTCACAAAGTGGGAAGTCGGAACGCAAAATACGAACCATCAATAATATTGTTAGAACATCCCTTGTTCATGCTTCCATACCCCCCTCATTTTGGCATCATGCACTTCAAGTGGCCACATATTTGTTGAATATTCTACCAAACAAAAATTTATCCCATCAAAGCCCACTTAAAGTCCTATACCTCCGAGATCCATCATACTCTCACTTGCGGGTTTTTGGATGTTTGTGTTATCCCTTATTCCCCTCCACCACCATCAATAAACTCCAGCCACGGTCTACTCCATGTATTTTTTTGGGTTATCCTTCACATCATAGAGGTTACAAATGCTATGATTTATCCTCTCATAGGATGTTCATTAGTCGTCATGTCCTCTTTGATGAAATAACTTTACCATTTAACAATATTCACAAGCCTAGACCAACCACTTATGAATTTTTGGATGATGAAATAGTGTCATTTTTAACACAAGCAAAAGCCACGGTTACATAACCCGTGGTCGAACGATCCTTGGCCCAACCCCTGGTGATGAGTTTCGGTCGACTGGGCCCTTAACATCAAGCCCCAATTTACAACACTTAGCCTCCCAACCAAGGGCCAGTGGCGTCCAGTCCATGGGCCCAATACCCGCCTCCCGACACTCCTGAAATGAGGCCCAAGCTAGTGGTGTCCAGTCCACTGACCCACCCATGTTTTGCTCTATGACCCGCTACCCAGTGTAAGTCGCCCAGTCACCCGAAGTCAACATGGTATTGTTAAACCCAATGTGAAATATAGCTTACACACCCAAGTCACTAAATCACCATTACCCCGTAACCCTGTGTCTGCCCTACGTGACCCAAATTGGAAAATGGCCGTGGATGATGAATATAATGATCTTATTAAAAATAGGACGTGGGAGTTAGTACCCTCATCCATCTAATGCTAACATTATTCGGTCTATATATGGATTTTCAGTCACGAAGAAAAATCTGATGGCAGTTTTGAGCGGCATAAAGCTCGTCTTGTAGGTGATGGCAAGACACAACAAGTTGGCATGGACTGTGGGGAGACATTTAGCCCAGTGGTGAAACCAGCTACTATAAGGACGGTACTCAGTCTGGCCCTCCCCAAAGGATGGTCACTTCGTCAGTTAGATGTCAAGAATGCTTTTCTTCATGATCATCTCCATGAAACAATTTATATGCACTAACCTTTGGGCTACAGGGACTCCAGATTTCCAGATCATGTGTGCTTACTCAAAAAATATAAATCCTTATACGGATTAAAGCAGGCACCTCGGGCTTGGTACCAAAGGTTTGCAGAATTTGTATCCAAAATGGGTTTTTCCCACAGCAGGTCGGATAATTCTTTATTCATTTACCGTCAAGGTACTCATACTGCTTATCTACTTTTATATGTGGATGATATTATACTAACCACCTTATCCGATGATCTTTGGAAGTCTATCATGCCACAACTCAGTTCAGAATTTGCTATGAAGGATCTTGGACACCTGCATTATTTTCTCGGGATTGCTGTGACCCATCATTCTGGTGGTTTGTTCTTATCACAAAGGAAATATACCGCCGAGATTATGGAATGGGCTGGAATGTCTTCCTGCAAACTGTCAGCTACTCCGGTGGACACTAAATCCAAGTTAAGTGTTGTGTCTAGCAAGCCATTTGCAGATCCCACACTCTACAGGAGCTTGGCTGGGGCACTTCAATATTCGACATTTACCAGGCCGGATATCTCATATGTTGTGCAGCAGGTTTTTCTCTTTATGCATAACCCTATGGAAGATTATATGCATGCCCTCAAACGTATGGTGCGATATGTCAAGGGCATACTGGAGTTTGGCTTACACTTATATTCCTCCCCGGTATCCAAATTGGTCTCCTATATCGATGCCAATTGGGCAGGTTGTCCAGATACCCGTTGCTCTACGTCCAGATATTGTGTATTTTTTTGCGACAATCTAATTTCCTGGTCCTCCAAACGACAACCTACAGTCTCTTGATCCAGCGTTGAGGCAGAATATCGGGTTGTGACAAATGTCGTATCAGAATCCTGTTGGATTCGGAACCTATTGCTCGAGCTTCATTGCCTAATGTCCAAGGCCACACTAGTCTACTATGATAAAATCAGTGCGATTTATCTCTCGGGAAATCCAGTCAACCATCTGCGCACAAAGCATATAGAGTTGGATATTCATTGTGTTCGTGAAAGTGTGGCTCGCGGACATGTGTAGGTGTTACATGTTCCGACACGTCATCAGATAGTGTATATCTTCACTAAAGGGCTTCCGCTGATTTTATTTGAAGACTTTCGGGACAGTCTCAGCATCCGTCGTCCTCCCGCTTCGACTGAGGGGGAGTGGTAGAAGATATATTCTTAGTATTATTATTTATTATTGTATTTAAATGATAATTACTATAGAATATTCTAGATAGCTAGTCATTAGTATATAATCACATTTGTATGAAAAGAATAGGATAGATGAGAAGAAGATTAAGGTTACCAATCTTCTACCATATTTGTATATATTCTTATCATTTGTAAATGGCAAAGAGGAGGAAAATATTCTACTTACCCTAGAATTCTTACAATCTCCACAAAGTATAGTGTTGAGGGCCCTCTTCGTATGAAAGAAAGGTATGTTAAAACGACATTTGAATCTCCAAAGGTCAATGAGGAAGTTGTACCTGAAAAACTAAGAGGTGCTTTTGGCCAGGTTTTTAATACTGTGCAACAACTTCCTGTCCCCATTAGAATGCTCTGTCCAATGGGGTGAAAGTTCCTCTTGTGAGATTTCAGTATTTCTGTAGGATTTGATCTTTATCGTCAACTAAAACATACTTCTTACTCGATGCAAATATATTGTATCTTTCTCGGGGAGCTAAATCTATGATGTAGAGATATTGGTAAATGGGTAATGAAGTTTGACGTGCTTATATTACAAGAAGTGTGATCACGCCTATGAACATCTTTTAGTGACTTGCCGTTTTCTAGTATAATAGCCTAGTAGCACTTTAAATGTTTGCCAAATCTATTTGAAACCTCTTTGAGGTGCTGGCTATTTGAAGCCTCTCAATAGTGCCAATGCTCACATCTAGCATTGGTAAAAGCAATTCGAAGTTATATTTCTGCCTGCTCTTTCCTTCGTGCAAGACTTTTTAGGTTATTTTGATTCGTTGTTCTTATTAAGCTTATACTCTCATTTGTATCAGCCTCTGCCTTTCCAGAACTTGTTTGTACTTTAGCACATTGATGTTTCTTGAACTGTCAAATCTCGTCTATTTTGTTTACTTGTGCTTCTTAAAGGGTTATTGTTTTTAGTTCCTAGGGAATATCCTAATGTCTTAAAACCCAAGGAATAAACTGAAGTAGATTAGAAAGATAGCAAATTGAAGAAAATAACTTTTCTAGATTTATGATATTGCTACTGTTAGTCATTTATTTATGTTACTTCTCACTCTGGGCTGTTACGATGTCAGGTGGAACCTTCCAGAGACTTGTTATGGTTTCTTACCTTGATGACGATATCCTGGCGAGTCCTCTCACTATATTCTTTTTCATTCTAAGAGGCACCATTGCTTGAATTTTCAATCCACTGTTCGTATATAAGATTACAATATTTTCACACAAGTGCTGGAATACAGTCACCAGTAATTGTTTTAAGTAACTTTCTAGCTTTCACTAGATTGAAATTGAGAATAATTTTATGACATAGATTTTTCAAACTTCATATATCTAGACTATATATAATATCACAGAAAATGGTTATTGATTTTAGAATCTGCTGAAGTTTGAAAGTTATTCAGAGCGCTCAGATTGTTGTGCCTTCGAATGTTTGCATATAAACTATGAATAAAGCCAAGAGTTAGTTTGATGAATTGAACCTCAATATTTTTAATCAGACTCTAATATCTGCTGGTTGGGCGCAGATCGTAAGGAATACTGCAAGAGAACCTGAGGTTCTAACAAGGTTGGATGCAGGACCTGACCCGGAAAAGATAACTGAATACGAGAGTTAAGTGACTGTAGGCACAATTTGCGTGAAAAAAACAACTTTCTTTTAAAACATTGCCAATACTTTGTATATCACAATTTCACACCGTTAACAACTTGTAATGCCACAACGATGAGCAACGAACACACGGAAGGTAAGTAACAAGTCATACATGTTCCAAATATAATATTCACCTCGCCACAGTTGCAACACTCATGTTCCTCCCTTCAATAAAATCTTCCTTTCGAAAATGCTCCATTTAGATTATCTTTGGGAAAAGTTGTACAAGAATCTCCCGTAAAAGATCTTCATCTAATCATCTCAATTAAATAATGGTGATTTGATGTTGCCATTTGACAAACTGAGAGTCCTCCAACCAAGACAACATTAACAAAGCCCATAACTGCTGAGACATCTTTCTTCATCACCCTGAAGCAATAAGGTAATGCAAAGTGACAAACCTCTTGAAGACAACGAAATTAGAAGAATGACCAATGATTAAAGGTTTGTTTTCATGCAGCACAACAAGCTCACCGAACTCTTAGGGAATGCACATTCTCACGTCAGATGGTAATCTAAAAAGCAGAGTACTCTGCTTCTTGTCACTTTTTGTAGAGTTTTTGTATAAATATATGAAGAGGGGTAAACCTAGTATATTTTTGTTTCATTCTTTCGGCCAAGTGTTGGAATGGAGGAGAAGAAGAGCCGAAAAATGGTAGAGAGAAACAATTAGGATCTTTTCCTTAAGCTCTTTGATACCATGTAAGAATTCTAGGTAAGTAGAATATTTTCCTCCCCTTTGCCATTTACAAATGATAAGAATACATACAAATATGATAGAAGATTGGTAGCCTTAATCTTCTCCTCATCTATCCTATTATTTCCATACAAATGTGATTCTATACTAATGACTAGCTATCTAGAATATTCTATAGTAATTATCATTTAAATACAATAATAAATAATAATCCTAAGAATATATCTTCTAACAGAGATGATAAATTTATTCTCAATCGGCATTTATCAACAAGTATTTTCACACTTCTTCATATACGTATGATCAGATATACTAATAAAATTACTAACATTTCACCAAGATCTCAACCTATAAATAAAAGAAGAAACACCTTGAGTACTTGAGTAAGACTCAATTTCAAGAAATACGACTCAACTGATATTGACCGGCCTAGAACTAATTGCCAGCCTGAAAGAATCAGGGGCCAAGCTTAAGTCATTGCAAGGCAACTGAGCGTGAGCCTCTTAAGTTTCAAACTGAGTGTAAATCAAGAATCAACACATGATCAACCCAAATTCATTTCTGCTCCATTAATAATAAGAATATTAAGTAATGTTGACCCTACCTTATTAAAATACTTCTCATTTAAAGTTTTCAAATTACAGTGAAGACAAAATATACTAGGTAATTTCTTCCTATTTGTCTAAGCCTTGGTGGGCAGAATTACCAAATACCTACTAGTGGGAGGTAGAGGTGCGCGCGAGCTAAGAAAAAATACTTTTCATATAGAGCTTATTAAGACCTAGCATTTTGTTCATCATTTCCTCCTTATGTTAATATATGGTACTAATGATGTTGATTTTTATTTTTTTTGGAAACTGCTGACTGTGCAAGTCTAAAATTTGAGCTTGTTACTAAAGGAACATTCGAATTATAAGTCCTAGAGCTTTAAATTGTAATATTGCTATTGCAGCTATCCTGATACTTCACTCCACTAGCTGTGGAAATTTTTAGCTACACAAAATTACTTCGTGAAATTCTTAATTTAGATGAAGTACGAGAACGATTGACCTAAAATTGAAGAACTCAGAGACTTCTGTAAACTTTGAGATTGAACGAGCATGTATGTAAGTTGTGAACCTAATTCCTAGTGTGCTCAGTTTAACCTAAGCATGTAACCTTGGCTTCGATGTAGGCAGGTAAAAGGGAAGAAATTTTTGGTCACCCAGCATGAGCTTCCTAAGCTGCCACTTAGAGGCCATTTGGAAGACCGGACGAAATTTGCGCTTGTCTACGACTTCGAACAACTTAAGCTCATAGACCTTAAAAGAATGGTAGTCCCCCATAAAAAGCCAAGCTTTTTTATATCATTCCCTATCACTTCTACTCCCCTTAGCTTTACTTTCTGTTGCAGAAGTATATTCATGATACGAAGCAGACATGGCCATACAAATAAGGATTTAAATAAAAAAAGTGGTATGCAAATGAAAAACTGTGACCACCTTGTTTGCCGGTTAATAGCCTCAACTACTAAGTTGCTGTAATTAAGCTGTTTTTTAATGTTTCAGAATGTATTGTAATAATTTCAAAGTGTCAAGCTATGCATCTTGCGGCCGTTATCTCATCCCACCTGTTTTACTAGGTAACATGATCAAAACGTCATTCGCTTTCAAAATGTGTATTTACGGTGTACCAATTATCAAGAAATGTGAGGCATCAAGGGAGGAAGAAAGCAAGATATTTGGTACTGACCAGTTATATCACATCGCGGTCGTTTGGTTGGCCACATAAGAAATAATAATCTCTATTTCACATAACAAATATAACGTTGATTTGCAACACATAACTCTGCATTACTAATATAATCTTTGCATAACTAATATAACGTTTAGTTTCCGGTACAAAGTAACATAACTAATGCAGGATTCAATTTGCAGTATTAAATACAAATACGGAAAATTTGGTTATCAGAAAAATACAAATACAGCAAATTTGTGCAGGAATCTACAAAAAATTTCGTGGATGACAAAATGTAGAATGGGAATACTGTATTAGCAATCTGGATAAAAAGCATCTCCGGGTAAAATGTTGTTAAAGTAGACAATCATTGCATAACAATCCTCATATTATTATTCATTGCATAACAGTCCATAGGTTATTATTCACCGTTTGAAAATCAATACACTATGATTCACCGCATAACAATCCCTACATTATTTCCCTGCATAACTAGTTTGTGAACTAAATGACTCCTTTGTTTGTAGATAACATAAACAATAGTATTGTTTTATTTCCAACTCTCTATTTAGCATCGAGAAGATTACTTTCTAAATACTAGAGCAGGGGCTTTACATATCAAATTTCCTGACAAAGATAAATTACCGAATTTAGTAATTTGACTTGAAACAGTTCGAGAAGGTTCAATTGGCGAAATGAATTTCTTGATTCGCAGATTTATCGATATCAAGTTCGTAAAAAGAACCAAATTTTTGTTGGCGATTATTTATGATAAAAAAAAATGAAATTCTGAAAACTCCTCATCCATCCTTGATCAGCACATCCAATTTTGATAAATTTGTCAAAGTTGGAGGAATTCTCCTGCAACAGCATGATTCCGGTAGAAATATTATTAGCTGACATAATTCGAACTAAACTAAAAGAAAAACTACGATCATTCACTTCAATGTTGAGAAGATATCAACTGAAATAAGCATATTGGCTAAAAGTGAACAAGCATGCATGCTCAGGCCACTACAGTAAAGTGTGTACGTAAAAATTGGTGTATTCGAAAGGTTAACCAAAACAAATGATTTGCTGAGTCGAGAGATGACTCTCCGTCTTTAAGACAAAATTTCCCTGTATAGATGCTTTTACGGTGATGGACATTAGTCTCTCAAGATACAATAGCAACAATCAACTATACAAAGCAAATATAGATGATTCTATCGAAGAAATAAATATAGAACAAATTGTTGATTTTGCTTCTTTGTTTAGAACAGAACAGATGATCGTCTCTGTTTCTCTGAATATCGAAACATAAGTTTTCTGTTTCTGTCTCTGTGTTATATGTATATCGAAACAGAAGAGGTTTTTTGTTTTGTATATTTTGAACAGAGCAGACGAAAAGAAAAAGGTTTTTGTGTTTTGCGTTTTTCTTTTCTGAACATTATTGTTCAATTTATATTTGAAGAGGAGGATCCTTGCAATGTTTCTGAAATCTTCAGGGACCAAAGTATAAATAGGAAACACTTCAGGGACCAAAAAGAAAATATTCGGTAGACAACCCACAACCCACAGCCCGAGAACCCGAGACCCCGAAACACTTGACACGAGCCCGATCCCGGATCGAATGGGCGAGCGACGGCGGTGCGCATGGGGCTTAGCCCCGAACCCAAGCTCACCTAGGTCTTCTCCCTTCTAAACACATGGGTTACCCCTTGGGGTCCCAAACCCTTACTCAAACATAGAGTTTATATATTGCATAAACTCTCCATCTTCTACCAATGAGGGAGATTTGTCATTTTTGGCCAAAAACACTCTATCTTTTCATGTCTCAAACACCTTACATTGTGTACCAATATCTCTTTCATTTCTTAATGAAATTTGACGATACTTGGCACTAACATCATCTACTTACTTAGTAGATTAGGCATGTGTGAAGAAACAATATTTCCGACATGCGGGGCCCACGTATTAAGTCATTAAAGACGGGATAAACTCAATCCCACATTAGTAAATTTCCAACAATCTCCTCTTGAAAGAGAATTGGTGCACACAGGGTGCCAAAGTTCAGCAATCTTTCAGCGGAAAGATATTGCATCAGGAAAGGTAGCTTTCGGCTTAGAACCTTCCTTAGTCGATTACCATCGGATTTACTTACTACACGGTGAACGCGATGTCTTGAACCGTCAGTGTTTAGTGTAAACCAAGACAATGATATCAACACAATAACTCTCTTTATTCATTTCTTCTTATTATTTTGACCGTTATGGCCATGGACAACGCTTGGATTCTTAAGTACGTACATTTGAAGCAGTCTGTCTTCGCACTTAAATAGGTGATCTCCTATAAAGTATATTGCTCTACCCCACTCGCAAGTGTTATGAATCATTAAAAGTTTCATAAACTTATCCTTTACCCATTATGCAGGTAGCACTTAATGTCTATCGGGGAAATGTCTTTGGTGTTATACTTCTTTAAAGAATGATAATCCGAAGTGATCTTACTTTAAGTGAAGTGCTAAACTGAACCTCTATAGTTTAGTTTTCCCATTGAACCAAATTCCTGGGATCTTCAGTCAGTAAGGTTGGGTTACCACCATAAAGATTCTTATTGTTTGGGTTTTAAGCCCATTCCCCTGGACATGCAGAATATTTGATCTTTGGGTAGGCCTTTAGTTAATGGATCCGCTAAGTTATCCTTTGATTTGACGTAATCAATGGAAATGACACCCATAGTGATTAACTGCCTAACCATCTTATGCCTCCGACGAAGTTGTCTAGACTTGTCGTTGTACATATTACACTGTGCCTTTTCTAAAGTCGATTGTCTATCACAGTGAATCATCACCGAAGGTACGAGTTTATCCCAACAAGGGATATCCTCTAAGAAGTCGTGAAGCCACTCTGCTTCTTCTCCTACTTTGTCCAAAGAGATAAACTTTGATTCCATCGTGGATCGGGCGATGTATGTTTGCTTAGAGGATTTCCAAGACACAGCCCCACCACCAATTGTAAAAACATACCCACTGGTGGATTTGGTGTTCTTTATATCTGATATCCAGTTTTCATCACTGTATCCTTCCCGTATGGCTGGATATCTTGAATAATGTAATCCGTAAGTCGTTGAATATTTCAGATATCGTAGTATCCGATTTAGCGCCTTCCAGTGATCATTTCCAGGATTATGAGTAAACCTAGCCAACTTATTGATTGGATAAGCGATAATGGGTCAGGTGCAGTTTGTAATGTACATTAAACTACCAATGACCTACGCATATCGCTCTTGGAATGCAGGTGCACTACGATTCCTATCAATTCTATGATTCATATCCATTGGTGACTTTATAGGGGGACTGTCATATACATCAAATTTCCTCAAAACATCTTCAATATAATGAGATTGTGATAAGACCAGCCCGTCAGATGTTTTAGAAATCTTAATTCCTAAGATTACATCTGTAATACCCATATCTTTCATGTCAAAATATTATTTCAACATATTTTTGGTTTCCAGGATCAAGTTTAGGCTACTTCCGGTGATGAGCATGTCATCTATTTAAAGGCATATCATGACAAATGAGTCAGGGTTCCCTTTGACATAGATAAATTTATCACATTCATTTATGGAGAAACCTTTTGATAATAAAGTATTATCAAACTTTTCATGCCATTACTTCAGGGCTTATTTGAGTTCGTACAGAGACTTAATAAGTTGACATACTTTCTTTTCTTGTCCTGGAACCACATACCCCTCGGGTTGTTACAACTCTCCGTTTAGGAAGGTTGTCTTAACATCCATTTGATGTATCTCAAGATCACGCAAAGCTGCAATGGCTATGAATATCCTTATGGACGTTAGTCTAGACACTGGGGAGTATGTGTTGAAGTAATCAAGGCCTTCCTTTTGTCTGTAGCCTTTGACTACTAATCTGGCCTTATACTTGTCAATAGTTCCATCTGCTTTGTACTTTCTTTTGAGTTTCCACTTACAACCCAAAGGTTTGCTTCCCAGAGTAAGATCAACCATTTCTCAAGGATGGTTCTGCATGATGGAATCTATTTTGCTTTCTATAGCTTCTTTCCAAAGCGGTGCTTCTGGAGCTGACAATGCTTTCTTAATTGTGCTCGGTTCATTTTCAACCATATAGGTTAGAAAGTCTGGACCAAAGGTTTTGTCCTTTTTGGCTCTTTTGCTCCGTCTTGGTTCAACCTCTGGAAACCCTAAGTTCTGTAGGTCTGGAACATTAAGTTCCGGATAGTCAGTAACTTCCGAGTCCTACTGATCTGGAACGTCTAGTTTCGGATAATCAGAAACTCCCGGATCTTGTTGATTTTGAGCACTTTGTTCATAACTTCATTTGCGCGAAATTATTTCTTTTTCCTTTCTAGGAAATATTTATTCAAAGAATTCACCATTCCTTGATTCCATGATCGTACCCTCGTGGATATCAAGTACCTCCGACTTATACACTAAGAAGCGATAAGCACTACTGTTATTTGCATATCCGATGAATATGCAATCTACAGTCTTAGGTCCTATTTTGACCTATTTTGGTTTAGGTACTTCGACCTTTGCCAAACAACCCCACAGTTTCAAATATTTGTAAGTGGGTTCCTTTCTTTTCCATGCTTCATATGGAGTTTTATCCTTATGCTTATGCGGAACTCTATTGAGAATTGTGTTAGCGGTAAGAATTTCTTCGCCCCACAAGTTTTGGGCTAAACCAGAATTGATAAGTATATCATTCATCATTTTCGCTGTGAGTCTCATCAATCAGTACTATGTCATCTGAGAATAACATACACCATGGTACCTCCCCTTGGATTTGTTGCGTCAGTCCGTCCGTCACCAAGGTAAATAGGAATGGGCTAAGAGCTAATCTCTGGTGCAACCCCATCATCACTGGAAAGTACTCCGAGTCTTCTCCTACTGTCTATACCCTAGTTTTGGCTCCATCATACATATCCTTGATCGCCCTAGTGTACGCCATAGGTACACCTCTAGCCTCCAAACAGCTCCATAGAACCTCCCTAGGGACTTTGTCATATGCCTTCTCGAGGTCGATGAAAACCATATGTAAGTCTCTCTTCCTCTCCCTATACTGGTCCACTAACCTCCTAATAAGATGAATGGCTTCAGTAGTCGAACGCCCCGGCATGAATCCAAACTAGTTCTCGAAAATAGACACGCCTCTCCTCACCGTCATCTCCACGACCCTTTCCCAAACTTTCATAGTGTGACTCAGCAGCTTGATACCCCTATAGTTGTTGCAACTCTGGATATCACTTTTGTTTTTGTACAAGGGAATCATTGTACTCCACCTTCATTCTTCGGGCATTCGCCGTCTTAAAAATGATATTAAACAACTTAGTCAGCCACTCCAAACCTGTCCTGCATGCGCTCTTCCAAAATTCAATTGGGATTTCATCAGGTTTGGTCGCTCGTCCCCTGTGCATCTTGCGAACAACACCCTTAACCTCCTCAACTTTAATGCTTCTACAATACCCAAAATCTCGATACCTACCAGAATGCTCCAGATCTCCCAACACAATGTCTTCATCTCCTTTATCGTTCAAGAGTTTATGAAAGTAAGACTGCCACCTCTGCATAATATGCGCTTCCTCCACTAGTACTTTGTCGTCCTCGTCCTTGATGCACCTCATGTGATCCAAGTCACGTGCCCTTCTCTCCCTTGCCTTGGCTAGTTTGTACAACTTCTTATCCCCGCCTTTCTCATCTAATTCCACATACATGCGTTCAAAAGCCACCGTTTTCACCGCCATAACCGCTAGCTTTGCCTCCTTCCTCCCCATCTTATACAATTTCCTATTCATCTAATTCTCCACCTCATACTTGCTTTCTACCAATTTCGGATACTTCGCTTTCTTCGTTTCCACCTTCTCTTGAATTTTACCATTCCACCACCAGTCCCCTCGATGCCCACTACGGTTACCCCGCGAGACCCCTAGCACTTCTCTAGCTACCTCCCTAATAAAACTGGTCATCCTGTCCCACGTACCGGTCGCATCCCCACTACTCCCCCAAGACCCCTTGGCCATGAACCTCTCCGCCATCTCCTTTGCACTAGCCATGGTCAAACTCCCCCATTTGATTCTTAATCTATCATCTACAACCTTTTTCTTCTTCTCCATCTTGATCTCCAAATCCATCACCAAAAGCTTATGTCGAGTTGTAAGATCCTCCTTCGGAATAACCTTGCAGTCTTTACAAAGATCTTTGTCAACCTTTTTAAGGAGAAGAAAGTCTATCTGAATCTTAGCCACCGAACTACGGTAGGTCACCAAGTGCTCCTCCTTCTTCAGGAACCTCGAATTGGCTATCACCATCCTATAAGCTCTAGCGAACTCCAAAAGTAAGACACATCCCTCGTTCCTATCCCCAAGTCCAAAGCCTCCTTGCACGTTGACATAACTCCCTAGAAGTGACCCGATATGTCCATTGAAATCCCCTCCTACAAATAACTTCTCAGTGGGTGGTATACCTCCTACCACTTCATCCAAATCCTCTCAAAAACATCTTTTCTCCTCCTCGTCCAAGCCCGTATGCGGCGCATAAGCACTAATAATGTTCATAGTGGACCCTCCAACTACCAACTTAATCGTCATCATCCTGTCATTGACCCTCATCACCTCTACCACCTCATCCCTTCGCTCGATGTCTACTAAAATGCCTACCACATTCCTATACTTGGACCTACCCGAGAACCATAACTTATACCCTTCTACATCCTTAGCCTTAGGTCCTACCCATTTGGTGTCCTAGACACAGGCTATATTAATCTTCATCTTCTTAAGAATCTTAACTAGCTCTATGGACTTCCCCATTAAAGTCCCAATGTTCCAAGACCCTATTCTCAGCTTAGCATCTCTCTTACCCAACTTACCCCTCCTAAACCTTACCCCCATCCTCAATCGAGAACATAACCCTAGTCTAGAGGCAAGTAAAACCACTACGCCAAGAATGTTATAACTAAAGACAAGAGAAGGCAAAAATTTAACAAGGTTAAGGACAAAGAATCGATACGGGCAACTGGAGGTACCAACTCCTGTTGAATCAAACCTGATTGCCGGTGAAAATCATTGTTCACCGTCACTGTGTCCGGCACTGTTCACGCACTGTGCACTATCACTGTTTCTGTCACTGTTCACCATCATTGTTCACACACTGTTTGCCGTCACTGTTCACCGGAAGTTTTCACCTAAAAATCAAGCACCTGCGTATATCTACGAGAAAAAGAACACAAGAACAAGAAAAGGAACAAAAGAACAAAAACAAATGAAAATTTGTAAAAAAAATAAAAAAATTCCGTCATCGCCGGTGGTGGTCGGAGCGGTGTTGTTGTGGTCTTGCCGTCGCCGCCAGTGAGTGGTCGGAGAGGCACTGTTGGTAGGGTCTTACAGTTAGAAATGGGGGGTATATGGGGAGGGGCTGGTGATATTACCGCTGGGGTAGGTTAGAGAGAGGAGAGAGGAATTCTAAAATTTACATGTGCAGAGATCATTAACACATCTTCTTAAAAAATAGTGAAAACGTTTATGGTAAATTTTTGAGAATACATCATTTCACCTTGCACGCAAAATTCACTTTAGCAACTAAACTTAACTGGCAATTATATACCCCTAAAGAACTTACGAGTGAATTATTTTCCACCTTAAGTTGTCCAGACCAATTGAGGGCTGGGTGATGTTTGACACGCGCTGTCTTATTAGTCAACATCATTATTCTTTTTAATATTATTAATTATTGTATTACTTAAACTAACTGACCCAACCCCTTAAATTTAACCCGCCCCAACTTAAATAACCCGACCCATCCCAAACAAATACCCCTACTTCCTAAACTAATCGTCAAAACACCCAAACCGACCCCGATCAAACACCTAAAACTAATCATCAAAACATCCATACCAAAATCAAACCTAATCACACACAAAGATCATTAACGCTTCTCGTTTTGGAGTGATTTTGAAGATCATTTGAAGTGTTCACACAAATTTAGTATTTTGAAGTTATGGTTAGTGTAGAATTCGATTTTAAGGTTTTCCTTGGAAAAAACTTGATCTTTAACTTGTATTTCATTTTTTTGTAAAAATGGTAACTAAATATTATAATTTTTCATTTGTTTTTTAGTTTGAGACCGTCAGATTTGAAAATGAACGACGTGTTTGTGATTTTGAAGTTTCACAATGGAGGTACATTACAAAACACATCTCGTATTAAATATGTTGGAGGTACTGTTACCGATTGTTTTGATGTTGATGTTGATAAATTCTCATATTTTGAGTTTGTGGACTATGTTAAAGAAATTGGTTACAATTGTTCATCTTGTATTGTATAAATTAGATCACCTAAATGTCGGTATCTAGTAGAAGTTAAAAGTGATAGAGACATTATTGGTATTGTACCTCAATTAATAAATGGAGATATTGTTGAACTATTTGTGACTCACTTTATTGAAGAACCTGTTGTGGTCCCCTCTACTCTTCCACCTGTAGACCATGTGGGTGGGGAATCTATTGTTTCTTTTGATAAATAGACAAGTAATACTTTTGAGGGTAGTGAAGGTTTAAATGAGGAGGTTGAGGTAGGTGAAGGTAGTCAAACCTTTGGGGGTAGTGAAGGCTTAGAGTTTGAAGAGGCTACTAGTGTTGAGGAGGAGTTGGGTGGGACTGATGGTGTTGGGGAGGATTTCGATGGGACTTCAGCTGCTGCTGCAGCTACTACTACTTCAGTTGATGCTGATGATGATGTTTCTATTGTAGATTGTTATTAGAAAAGTGAGAGTGAAGCTGATTAGTCTGACAATGTAGTGATAGAGGAAGATGAAGAAGAAGAATTTGATAGTGATGTTCATGAGGATGATAGGATTCTAAGGCATGAAAAGGTGAATGTGAAATCAAAGAAGAAGAAAGAAAAGGTTAAGAGATCTGAAGGGATAGATTTAGGGGGAAAAGGTGTAGATATGGGACATGATGAGTATTTATCTAGGAATAAGAGTACCTTTGAAGGAAAAATAGGTAGGGATGAGCCATATATGATTTAGATGAACCTGTTAGCTTTGAAATAGATACAGATGATGATGATGATGAAGTGAAGGTGTGGTTGAAAAGCCTACAAGAAAGTCAAGGAGAGCAAAAAGAAATAGAAATAAGGTTATTTTTTTTATCTTACTTGTAAAGTAATAGTTTGAGAGACTGGTCTTGCATTTGAAAGTGTTAAACAGTTTAGAGAAGCAATTACCTACGTATGTAGTTCAAGAACATGTAGAGTTGGAAAAATATGTCAATAAACCAACTAGGGTGAGGGTAAAGTGTACTGCTAGTTGTCCATGGTTATTGTATGGAAGTTATGATTCTAGAACAAAAGATTTTATAGTGAATAATTACAATCTTGTGCACAAGTGCAATGGCACAACAAAGAACAAATTGGTAAACTCTAAATATTTGTCAGAAATGTACAAGGACAAAATTAGTTCTGAACCTGGCATTAGAGTTTTTGAACTGCAACATTTCGTAAAGAAGGAGTTGGAGGTCTATATTGGGAGGATTGTGGCAAGGAAAGCTAGAAACATTGTTTTACAACAAATCACAGGTGACAATGTGGAGGAGTTTAAAAGAATTTTTAATTATAGAGATGATCTTTTAAGGACTAATCCAGGCAGCACATATGTGGTTAGGTTTAGTGAAGAAACTTTTAAAAGTGGAGTCAAAATGTTTCAATCCTCTTATATATTTTTTGATGCTTTGAAGAAGACATTCAAGGTTGGTTGTAGAGGAGAGCAATTGGGTTTGATGACTATTTTTTGAAAGGTAAGGATGGGAACAACCAGATGCTACCACTGGCTTGGGCAGTGGTTGAAGTTGAGAACACTTATAATTGGAGATGGTTTGTCAACATTGTAAAACATGATTTTGAGCTTGGAGATGGGAAAGATTTGACAACTCTTTTAGATATGCAAAAGGTAATGTATTCTTTGTTATTCAATTCTGAATTTTTTCATTCTCTTTAAATTATGTTGCTCTACTGTCACCTAATATGTTTCAAATGTTGTTGTAGGGTCTTGATATAGCCATTAATGACATGTTTCGAAATGCAGAACAAAGAATGTGTGCAAGACATGTACTTGCCAATTTTTCCAAGAAATAGAAAGGTATAGAGATTAGAAACTACTTCTGGAGATGTGTTAAGTCTACATATGAACAAGAGTTGCAAAGAAATTTGGTGCATATGGGGAAGTTAGGGGAAGGAATAAATGAAGATTTATTGTATTACAACATAGATAGGTGGTTCAAGGTGTACTTTAAATTCTTCAGCTGTTGTAATAGTATTGACAACAACATGACTAAAATTTTCAATTCATGGATTTTGTGGCCAAGGCACAAGACCATCATCACAATGCTTGAGGAAATAAGAGTCAAAATGATGAGAAGGATAGGACAACTAAGGGTGTTTTTTGATACATGGATAACTGATATTTCCCCAATGGCCTTGAAAGTATTGCAAGAGAACACCGCAAAGTCAATAAAGTGTAATCTTGAATGGAATGGTGAATACGATTTTGAGATTAAGGACAGTTGAGGTAATACATTTATAGTGAATCTGAACAACAAGACTTGTACTTGTAGATCTTGGATGTTGAAAGGTATACCCTGCTATCACGTCATAGTTGCACTTCATTTCAGAAAATTGGAACTCGTTCACTAAGTTGCACATTAGTACACTAAGGAGACTTACCTCAAAACATACAACTCTTTCATTTAACCTGTTACTAATATCGAAATGTGGCCAAAGTCAACCAACCTCATGTCCTCCCACCTATGATTAAAAAATTGCCAGGTAGGCCTAAGAAATGTAGAAGAAAGGAGCATATTGAAAACAAGACAGGAAAGCTGTCAAAAAGAGGTGTTGAGATGACCTGCAACATGTGACATACAAAGGATCATAATAAGAAGGGCTGTCCTATGAATCCAAAATCTACAAGAGGCAGACGAAGGAGGAAAGGGACAACTTCCACTTCAACAAGGCAAGTATTGGTTCTTCTGCAGTACTAAGTGATTCTCAACCAAGGAGAGGAAGTGAAAGACCAAGAGGTTCTACAAAACAGGTAACAAACTTTCCTTGTTATTTACTACTTCATTAAATTTTAGAGTTTTACATAGGGAATAACTACTTAAATTTGAATTAGGCTATGGCTGCTAGAATATCTATAACTGGAAGGGCAAGAGGAGAATATTCTACATCACATGTATTACTTAGCTTGTTAAATTACTACTTAATCAATATTACAATTCTACTAAGTGTTGATAACTTAAATGTGACTTAGGCTTCTGTTGCGAGTGTATCAGTTACTAGAAGGGCAAGAGGAGAATGTTCTACAACACATATATTGTTAAATTACTACTTCATTAAATTTTAGAATTTTACTTAGTGAATAACTACTTAAATGTGATTTAGGCTACTGCAAGTGCATCTGTAACTAGAAGGGGGAGAGGGGCACCCTTTAAAAGGACAATAGTTATTGGAATGAGAGTGGTTCAAACACAAAGTGGTTTTAAAATTATCAATATAACTTAGCATTCTCTTTAACATACAATTTTTAGATTTGTTAATGCATGCAAGCAAGCCTAAGGGAGTTTTATTTTTGTTAATGCAGCCTGAAATGCCAAATGAATCTTCAACTATGCCTATGAATTCAACAGTAGTCACTGGGAGCCTTAGCTATCACAAATCAAGACGAGGAGGGGGTGAAATAGAAAGGAAGTCCAACTATAACACAACAAGGTCTTTAAGAGATGATAGGACAAAAGAGAATGAGAACAAGGGACAAGGCTGCTGAGTTAAATCATTTAAGTCAAACAACTTCATCAACTGCCTAGAAATAAAATGAAAAATTGAAGATGAAATAGTTGTTTTGTGTAAAGCTTTTGGTACTGGCTCTTATTCAGCAGTGACTGCTAATTTGATGTTGATTTTTTGTGTAACAATTATACAACTGTGTCTGCAAGTTTGATGTATATTTTGTAAAAACAAATGCAGCTGTGACTGCACCTTATTTAGTCTATATCAATTCTGCAGTTGTGACTGCACTTTTGCCTTGTATTGACAATGAAGTCTTGCAATATTAAGCAGTTGTAATAGCAATGTTTTGGTCTATATCAATTATGTAGCTGTGCCTGCACTTTTCCCTTGTATTGACAATGTGGTCTTGCAATATTAAGCAGTTATGACTGCACTGTTTTGGTGTATAATTTCTATTTAGACTTCACTTATTTAGTGTCTTCTTCTTACCATAATGGGCAGTGTCAAGATGCATTATACTAACAAGATGCAACCAAGTGTAGCAAAAGAGAATTCACAGTACAAACTTCATTAGACTAGGAGTACTTCATACAAAAACCAAGGTAGATTACAAAAGAGGTAAGCCAAGGTAGATTACAAAAGATACTATCTAATGACATGAAGATCCTAAGGCAACTTCATTGACCCTTTCTTCATATAGATGACCCCAAACCAATTAACTATAGCTTCAACACTACAACAAAACACAACAAAAGGAGTACATTCTCCTTAGTCCTTTGTTTAACCATCTTGCTCTTCCACTTTATCTCTCTTTATTTCATCTTCTCAAGCTCTCCTTCCAACTTCTCCAATTGCATCTCTATACAATTGTCACCTTGATTGGATGCCTTAGGCTTGTTAACTTCTTCAGAAGCTTTTCAACCAAATTATCATCTTTATTAATTGGTGTATACTTCTCAATATACTGAGAAGATTCCACCAAATGCTCAAGCTCACCAATTTTCTCAATCAGTTTGAGAATCACAAATTTAGACCTAGGATCAATGCTTTCTTTATCCCTCCAACAATAAAAGTCGTAACATATGGACCCTTTAATGATGAAAGATAATTAAAGAATTTGTGTTGTCAAAATGAATACAAATAAAATATAAATTTGCTTATTGAATCTTCAAATTACTCCGTAATAAGGATACGCCCAATATCTTCTACCGAAATTTCTTGAAATCCAAGATATTTTCATAAGCAGCACAAAACCATGGTTGCATTAAAATTCTTCCTTAAAAGCAGTATCATTCTCTTTCATACAAAGCTTAGTCAAGTTAATTGATCTCATTGTGTTTTACACAGTAAAAAAATTGAAAAATAAGTCGATAAATTGAAAAAATTAGTCAAGCTTTAGGTTTGATGAACGAAAATTACATAAATGAAGGAGCAATTTGGGTTGATTGAAGGTGTGAGAAAGAATAAATTTCATGGAGGAAAAATTAGGGCTGATTGAAGGTGAGGAAGAAGAGAGATTTTTAGGGTTCTTATTAGAAGTGGGTCGGGTGAGAGGTTGATTGGGAACGGTAATATTACCGTTACCCTAATTAAAAATGGTATTTTATATTAAAAATTTAATCATTAAATAAATTGAATAATGTGCTGATGGGCAATTATTTCATACGCGCACAGGTCTGGGCAACTTAAGGTTGAAAATGATTCACTCGTAAGTTCTTATGGGGGGTATATAATTGTCAGTTAAGTTTAGTTGCTAAAGTGAGTTTTGCGTGCAAGTTTAGGGGTGAAATGATGTATTTTCTCTAAAAAATTCTTCAATAAATATTTGTTAAATATATGTATTCAAACTAGCTACCTAACCTTAGTTTTAGGAATGATTTAGTTGGTAGGACCCCAAAAGTCTCTTTGTAAGTGGCAGGGCCCCCCTTTTCATTTTCATTTTCATTTATTTTGGATCCAGAAATTATTAATGAGGTGATTAGTAAACACGCGGGGGATTTTGTTTAATTTTAAAAACTTCTGGGTTAAGTTTCTAAACTTTCAAAACAAGCCTTTTTCCTTTCCATTTTCTTCATCGTTCTTTTTCCCTCTAACTCCAATGATCATTCAGCTTCCTCTCCAATGATCATTCAGCTTCCTCCTTCTCCCATGGCTCAATCCATCTCCAAAAACATATCTAAAGGTAGCTTTGGGAGCCAAAAAGCTATTTCTAGAGCCAAGATTTGAGGACTTCAGCTGAAGAACAGTTGCAGGTTTCAGAAGCCCTAATGTTTCCTATTTTGATTTCTTTCGAGTTCAAAATGGTATTTTGAATGTCTTATTTTGTGATGTTCTGAGTTTACAATCATTTTGGAACCCCAATTAGCTTATATTGATTATTTGTTGATTTCGATTTACAGTCATTGCCAAACCCTAATTATCTTTTATCATTTTTTTGCTGAGTTTCATTTGTGTTTTGCGTGTATTATTTGTTGATTCTTTAGAGTTTATAGTCATGGTGATGACAAGAAGATAAGCCAGATCAGTTGTGGAGAGTCGACTACAGGCCTTCTTCATCTGAAAAAAGGTTAAGAAATGAGGTTATTGACCTAGATCCCGACGTAGGTGAAGTTGAAGCCCCAAAGAAGTTAATTAATAGAGCAAAGAAACAACCAAAGGATAACATTAATGGACGAAAGAAATAACAAGAGGAGTTAATTGATAGATGAAATGAAGAAGCAGATGAGTTAATTAATAGACGAGATGAACCAGATGAGTTAATTAATAGACTAGATGAAGAACCAGATGAGTTAATTAATAGAAGAGATGAAGAACCAGATGAGTTAATTAATATACGAGATGAACCATAGGAGTTAATTCATAGATGAGATGAAGAAGAGGCAGACTCTTCGTCTCTTAATAATCTTCTCAAGGAGATTGATGAATTTGAATCTGAAGAAGAAGAAGTAACTAATTGCGATATTGGAGAAAAGGAATGTCTCGAATGCGAAGCTCCAAAAGATGAGGAGGTCAATAGTGATCATGTATCCGTGCCTGAAAAGTTCAAGTCTATAGCCGTAGAAAAGCTGGAAAGGCTCGGATTGAACTCATGTCTTTTAGAAGGCGTTGATTTCTCAGCCAGGATCATAGTAAGGTCTAGTATGAAGTTGTGGATTGACTTTAAAGTTCTATTTCAAAAATATAAACTTCTAAATTTGTTCTGTAGAACTTGTTTTGGTCACTTCTTTGACTTGCCCTCAGACTGGGATAGATTTAGTGAAAAGTTTGTTCATTCACTTCTTCTACAAAAAATTAAGATTCAGAAGAAGAATCATGAGATGCGATTTTTGATTGATGAAATGCCATGTTATTTTGGGCTGAGGGAGTTTGCATTGATCACTGGGTTGAATTGTGGAGCCTTCCCTAAAGGAAATGAGTCGAATAAGGTCCATAGAAAAGTGGGCAAGATAAAAAGTAAATTAGGTATTACGTAGGATTTTTTCGTGAAGAGCTTGGAAAATGAAACATAATTCAAATTGGACAAGCTTAAGGTTTCCTTGTTGTGATTTATTTAGTGTATTATATTGGCACATGACAATTCTAAAACAATTGAGACGAGATTAATAAGTTTGGTTGAATCATTGTTGCACTTTAACAAATATCCTTGGGAAAAGATGCTTTGATCTGGCTTTGTATTACTTGAAGAAGGTGGACATGTTCAAATTGTTTATTCAATTGAATAAAGATCCCACTACAAGACCAACTTACTGTCTTTATGGATTTTCCTATGCATTGCTCGTAAGTTATCCATACCAATATCATTTTATTATAGACCATTGGTATTCGGTTGACCCTATTATATGTTGCATTCCATTACAAGAATGGGCATGTGAAGCAATCCCTTTTGTTGGACGTAATGGTGCCAAATCAAGGGTTGTTCCTCTTCCAACTCCAAGGATGTTGACATGGCGCACTTCATGCCAATATGAACCTGATCCATTTAAAAAGAAAATACCTACTAAAGAGGTAACAATTTGAACTTAAGTCTATTAGAATGTCAATACTAGTACATTATAAACTACTTATTCAAAAAGAAAATACCTGATGAAGAGGTAACAATTTTAACTTCTATTAGGAAGCCAAAACTGGTACATTATAAACTAAAAGAAAATACATGCTTAAGAGGTAACAATTTTTAACTTAAGTCTATTAGAATGTCGAAACTGGTACATTATAAACTAAAAGGAAATACATGTTGAAGAGGTAACAAATTTTAACTTAAGTCTATCAAAACTGGTATATTATAAACTACTTATTTAATGAATTGTCTTGTTGTTTGTTTGTTGAACTTAAGAGGGTGCATCCTTGTCTTTACCCAACTATGTGTGAGATGGAGAAGGACCACATAAGAAATCTTGTACCTTAAGATGATGAGGAGGTGAATGTAGGAAAAGATGCATTAAGGGAGGAGATTGCTGATGCGACATAGATCAATAGTCCAGTAGAGCCCCGACAATGAAGGAATAAGATACAGGTGGATGAAGAAATAGATACATTGAGGGATAATATTGCTGATGCGACATGGATCAATAGGCCAGTAGAGCCCTGCCAACGACGTCTAGTAGAGCTAGAGCCTGTGACTTCTGGAGGTAGTGGATTTTGCAAGGAATATGATCGGAGGACGAATTTCGTTCTAGATAGAGTGACAACAATTGAGAAATCAATTTATGAGTTAAAAAAATGCATCAGACTACAATATAATTTGTAATATTGTAATATAATTTACAATATTATATTTGTTTTTACATGTTCAGATGGATTAATTGTGTTTTGATGTTACGTATTAACTTTGTTGTTGCTTTCATTACTGTCAATTTAATTTTGGAATAAGTTGTACATGCCCAAATAAATGAGTTTTCAGTTGCGTTAATTATAAATTGAGTGTATACAAATACAAGAAATAAAAACATACTCAAATCCCACAAGTGGATATACATTGAGTGTAGACGTTAAAATTTGGAAAATGCATCGACAATCGCGTACAACAGGTCTATGGATTATGTGTATATATTTTCTGCAATATTCTTCATGATTACACCTATGTGATACTTTCCAATATGGGTTTTCAACCACTAAACAAGGTAATGACTGTTCGTATTAAATGTTTGATGAGAAGCGGAAAAGACAATATATTTTACTCATAAATAAACCCCTCCATCTTGTAAGGGAATACAATATATTTTACTCCCTATAAATAAATCCCTCCATCTTGTAAGAGAGTTCATATCGACTCATTCAAAAAACTTTCTGAACACTCCAATACTACACTCCAATACCAAAAATGACAGCACCCCAAATTTTTTCTAATGGCCTTCCAAATGGTAATGTTAACCACCACCACCCCGCACATGGTCGTGACCCTCGTGTGGACAGTGTACTATGGAAAGTACCCATAGCTAGCGGTAGTAGCACACGACTCAGAAATCATGTGGTTCGCCTTCAGGATGAGCTGTGGAATGTTCGTCACATTGTTGTGACAAAGAGAGAAGAGAATCGGCGGCATCATTGGAGAATCAATAGGATTCTAGCTTCACTCCTCGCTGAGCGTGGAGAGGTTATGGATTAATACTACACCCCTCCCCTCCTTCACCACCACATTCCCCTCAACCTCCCCTCCCCCCAACAACCCCAATAGTTGTGGTTCCTACTTCTTTTTTGTTTTTGTTTTTGCATGGCATGTGAAAAATATGTTGTTTTGCTATTTTTGTTATTTTATTTGCATGCCATGTAAATCACCCTATATAAATATTAAGATAACGTTTTGATTTTATGGGTATTCACTTCTTTCCAGTCTATTTCTTATATTAAGCATTGTTGAAAAATGGGGAAAATGCACTGATAACTTAAAGTTCCACGCATAGTCACTAGACCTTATGTTATATTCTACTAAGCTTTGTTGAAAAATGAAAAAAGGCACTGATAACTTAAAGTTCCGCGCATAGATACTAGACCTTATTTTATCTTCTACTAAGCGTTGTTGAAAAATGAGGAAAACTGCACTGATAACTTAAAGTTCCACGCATAGACACTAGACCTTAGTTTATCTTCTACTAATCGTTGTTGAAAAAAGGGGGAAAACACACTGATAACTTAAAGTTTCGCACATAGACACTAGACCTTATTTTATCTTCTACTAAGCGTTGTTGAAAATTTGAAAATGCTCATTAATTCTTAAAATTATATTGGTTGGCATTTAAAAGGGTAATTAACGAATATATAACGTCATATTACTATAAACACCAATATTAATGGAAAAAAGGATTATTATGCACTGTTAACCGCTACACATAGACACTAGACATAATTGTATCTTCTACTAAGCGTGTTTGAAGTTGTTACATTAAATGGGTAAATTTTAGTTATGTCACCAATTTAAAGTTGTTATATATGATCATCACAACCAATATCAATGAAAATATCAATATAAAACGTCATGTTAATATAAACACCAATATCAATGAAAATATATATGATGTTCACATATAGTTATGTCACCAATTTATAGTTGTTACATACGATCATCACAAAATGGGGAAAATATGCACATTAAATGGATAAATTATAGTTGTCACCAATTTAAAGTTGTTATATATGATCATCACAACCAATGTCAAAGAAAATGTCAATATTAAAAGTCATATTAATATAAACACCAATATCAATGAAAATATATATTATGTTCACATATAGTTATGTCACCAATTTATAGTTGTTACTTATGATCATCACAACCAACGACTTTCACTAGCATATTATTAACATTACTCAATTAGTGTCATTGTTTAGATCATTATAATGTTGTTTCACTAATTGCATGATGACTACATATTATTTAGTAAAAAATATAAGTTTAAAATTTTAGAATTAGTTCAATTCTTGTTTAATAAATGTTTTTTGGTTGAAAAAACATGTGTCACATTGTATATTCTACTAATATTTTGTAGGTGAATTATAAACTAAAAATTCAGAACTCACAAAATATGTGTCACGTTGTATATTCTACTAATATTTTGTAGTTGAATTATAAACTAAACGTTCAGAACTTGCAAAACATGTGTCACATTGTATATTCTACTAATATTTTATAGGTGAATTATAAACTAAACATTCAGAACTCGCAAAACATGTGTCGCATTGTATATTCTACTAATCTTTTGTAGGTGAATTATAAACTACACGTTCAGAACTCGCACATAACTCCAACGATAACTTTTTTCAAACCCTACGTCTAAATAACGGTAATATTTTCATTATAAATACCCTAATTCCCAGGTTTTTTACCAAAGAGTAAATAACCGACATTTTATTATAACGCCAGTGAAGATTATTAGAAGCGTCATTCATTAATTACTAAAATGTCACATAATTCGTCATCTAACATGTATGCCACACAAAAGGGAATATGCAGGTGTGGTGATTTAGCTTCCATCAGGATTTCAAAGACCACAAAACCATGGAAGAGAGTTTTATGGTTGTGCGAAGGGAAAGATTAGTATTTAATTTGCTTTACGTCTGTTTTAACTTGATACACTACTAATTATTTTATTTTGATTTGTGCAGAAAGAAGATAGTGGCTGCGGTTATTTTAGATGGGTTGATGATGATACCCCATTCATTGGGGAGGAGAAATTTAATCTACTGCATAGGCTCCACAAAGCTGAAGAGCCATTGGGAGAAGTCAGAAGCCTCTTCTTGGAAGAGGAAGCATTGAGGACTGGTTTAAACATCAAATAAAGGAAGCTCAGACTGAGAGAGATCAAGTAAAAAAGGAATTGAAGGCAGCAGAAACGTAGAGGGATCAGACAAAAAAGGAACTGAAGGCTGCTGAAATTGGGAATCAAAAGATGAAGAGGAGGCTGATGTGTTTAGTGTCATTTTAATTACCAAATGGATTGTTTCTGGTTCATTTTGACTGTGTTTTATTTTTTAATCAATTGTCAGCTTATTTTACTTTATGTATAGATCGAATGCATTCATCCAAAAATGAAGTCAAAATGGCAACGTTTAACATATACCAACAATAATTATAGATGGACCAACAACGGATATACATTTTACTGCAACCATAGAAAACAAAATGGCAATAAACCAATAGACCACTATAGTCATAGCAAACAAAATGGCAATAGACCAATAGACCAACAACATATATACATTTTACTCCAGGTTGTTTGCATAGGGAGCATTTATTTCTTCTCTTGGCTAGTTTCTTGGTATTACTACTTTCTCCCTCCAAGAAACTCGTCTTACGCTTATTACTCTTTCGACCCGGTTTAGGAATGTATTTTGGTGGGGGAACTTTTGCGTCCTACATATATGAAGGAATCATCCACTTACTTTTATGAGGAATTTGGACAATATCACCATCGTATGCTTTGTAGTATGAATCTGTTAAATAATATGCAGAAGAGTGGTTATAGACGGAGTCTCCAAATATATCTGGGTACCTCTTACTAGGAGCTGCTATGGCATGTGGGCATGTGAGCTTGTCCACGCCTAGAACTCTATAAGAACATGACATAGTCAAAAGGTTGACAGTTGCGTGGTCGTCGTGTCCGCACGCGGTGTACTCATTTTCTTTTATCCTTATGACAACTATCTTTATGCTCGTTTCCATTCTCTTTCTTATCTTTTTCTCAGCACGAGGCATGATGCGGTTGTTTAATATGAGTATATTCTTTGCTAAGGTATGCCTTTCATTAAATTTGGTAGCAAACCTCGTATTAATGTCGTTGAAAAGGGCAGCTATGGGAAACTCTATCTCTATTAGAAGCATTAAGTTGAACGATTCAACAATATTTGACCGGGAAAAATTCCCTGCTCCATTTATCAAATCCAACTTCATCCCCAAGGAAATCAATCAAATTCGGTAAAACACATTGAATTTCACTAAAGTGATCATTCAATGCCTCTGCGGTATACGCATTGCTATTCTGTAATAGAATTTCTGGAAGGATCCATTGTGGAACCTCCCATGCATTCTTTCACAAAGATGTCTTGTGCAAACACAGTGCTGAGCATTAGTGTAAACCTCTTATATTGCCTTCTTGATGTTGCGGTGTCAATCAAATATTATGCACAAACCTAAGCTTTTAGGCACAATTTCAAGCAACTATTGAAAAAACTAATTTTAAGAGGTATCACACTCCAAGTCAACCACACACCAGGCAACTGGGAAAACATGGTTCTCCACATTTTGTGCCACAATAGTCAACAAAACACTTCCATACTTACTCTTTAAGTGTGTTCCATCAACTGCTATGACCTTTCTCATGTGCTTAAATCACCTCATCCACGCTTCAAAATCCAAGAAGTAATATAAGAATCTCTCCTCATTATGAAATTGTAAGTTTTTTTTGGTTACGAGGTTTGTACTATGTACCATCCAACTGTAAGGGATCAACTTTGAATACCCATCAACCGTTGACCCCCTTACCAATTTCTTAGCAATTACGCCTACTTGATAGGCCTTCTAATAGCTAATTTTATAGCCAAAGCATTCAAGTACTTCCTTTTGGATTTGTTTGGGCAACATGTTGTATGCCTTGCTACTACAGCTGATGCCTTTGAAGTTTAGTGGCAACGTGTTGTATGTTGCATGTGTGCATGTTATAGTACACAGTTATAATAAACCTAGAACTTGTTACGTATTTGTTGTGCGCAGTCTCCACTTGGAAGAATCATCAATACATCTAGCCAAATATTTGTCTGATTTGTTCTTCCAAGCATAGAAATTGAAGTGTGTCTTCAAGAAAACTAATGATAGTGCTTCCACTAGCGTACGCTTGTTTTTGAAAGTGTCGCCACTCTTAAAACTTATTCTATCAACATAGTTATGGTTGCTGGAAGCTAGATTTTCCAAATCATATCTATGAACATTATCAGGACAGTATCCGTTAGAGGTTCGCAAGGATCTTCATAGATGTCATTGTCCATTAGAGGTTGGCAAGGATATTCATCAATGGTTGGTAAGGCTGACCCAGTAGTATTGGATGTCCCTGATGAATTCGCTGCTGCTGATGAATTTAGACTTTCAAAAATCCTCTCCTTCAAACTTACATATAACCTAGGCCTGGAACCATCCTTATCAACATTCATAAGATATAGACGGACTTGATGGTCATTTATGATGTAGGTAGACGGTAGTCCCTTTTTAGGAGCATCAATTATGTAGCTAATGGACACTTCTATTGACACGGGTTCTATATTATCAGACAGAATAACGCTCCTCAATAAATCATCATAGTTGTAATAAGTATCCAATTCAACAGGTTGGATGTTTCGTGGAGAATTTCATTTCCAGGCGGTTTTAATACATACCCAGCTACCATCAAAATCACCAGCTGCTATCTTTTTTCCCTTCATAATAAACTTAAATTGGTGGTCTATACTAAACTTAGATTACCAGAAATTATAAATTTAGAAGAACACGAATTAAAGCTTACAGATCACGAATAAGAGCATACAGATTAGGAATTAAAGCTTACCAGACCAAACTATAACCAAAAAGAGTAATTCCCAAGCCGTAAAATCCATAAATAACCACCCAATTCGGAATTTGTTTTCAAAAGCTTCAATGCGATTAACAATGACAGCTCAAAAAGAAGGAACCTGAGGAGAAATGGAGAAGGAAAGCTCTCCTATGCTAGGGTTGAGATCAAAAGAGAGGAGAAGAGCTGATTTGGGAGCTTCAATCGAAGAAAATGGCGGGATATGGAGGAGACGAAGGGGGGAAATGATTTATAATAGTTTTTATTTTATTATTTTTATTTTTTAAATCATTGGACGAAACTGTATATTTTTAAACTTGGGGGCTTATTTGACTCCTCAATAACTTCTCTCCACTTAATTAGCCTTAATCCTAAATGGGGTCCTCCCACCATATAATTTAAACTTATAGCCCAAATTCCTAAAAAAAAACTAAGTTGAGATCCTGCAATCAAACTTTCCCTAATTTTACATATATGTATATCTTTCTTTCATGTGTCAGGGGATATAGTTAGAGAGTGTTAATATAATTGTCCGTTTAATGTCAAGGGACAAAAATTATATAAAAAATACATTTATAATTTAAGAAGTAAAAAACATGATTGAAAGAACTCATAGAAAACAAAACTTCTAACATGATTTTACAAGTATAAATAATTAAATTATATAAAAATAATTATGAGATGTAAATCAATTCTAACCTCTTAATTTTCAAACAATAAAAGAATCACAATTTCTTAAAATATATTACTATCATATTATGTAATTTACCTCCCTAAAAGAATATAATCAATAAACTTTATCAATATTATAATTAAAACATCACTCCTTCATGAATAAAAATAAAACTACTTTCAAATAGCGAAATAATAAAAAATAATTTTGAGACATATGACCAAAACATGGAGACCAATGACAAATGAAGATGTAATATTTGGCTATGTATTTTTTTTAAAAATGTTAAGTGATATTCACCCTCACAGTGTTCTCAAATAGTAAATATACAATATTACGACTTGTTATTTGAGTTACTCTCAATCTTCTCATTTCTATAGATGAAAAAAATTACTATGCATCATTCATATTTAAAGAATTATAAGGGTCAATAGTATTAATCTAGGAATTTTACACATAATTGTGTGAGAACGGTTAGGCGAGCATCAAGCGTTGGGCGTTGGGCGTTAGGCGTGTTTAGGACGTACAGTCAGACACTTAGGACGTAAGTCTCACAGAACTAAGCCCCACTCATGTATCTCGAGGCGTTTTGCCAGTTCCCCATCCCGAGATGAGCCCAGGAGAGAGTCCCAAAACTTCCTTTTAAAACACTGATTGTAACAAATTTAAGTATCTAAATAGATGCACGCGTGGAAAAGAAAAGTTTTATTTTCAAAAGTTGATCACATTTGACTAATTAACAGGTGAAAAGAGTTGTGTTTTCTTTCCCTCTTTTCCTTTTGGATTACAAAAGGTGAATTTTTGATGGAATAATATAAAAATATGAATATATTGACAGCAAATTAACTTGAAGGAACTGAAGAGCAGCATAAGACATGTTTTGTTGTATTTTGTTAAAATAAATCCTTATTTTTCTCCACCGCTAAAAAATGCTTCTCTATAAAACCATCTAATCCATACTTTGTGCAGCTGCAATCCAAGAGGCCTCCTTCTTTAATAAGCAAAGAGAAATCCAGTTATACCTTTATTTAGGCAGGCATGATCATGAATCATGAAAAGCGTTACTTGCTCTATTCTTTCCTCATCTCAGTTTGAATTGAGACATAGTTGTTATTGTCATATATATTTTTATTAGGTTCTTTTCTTTTTACTTTGTTCTATTTTTCATTTGGGATTTCTGGACATTATCCAACCCAAAAGTGACCACTAGTCACATTTGGGACGGATCCAGATTATATTGGTTATATTGGTTGGATGTATTACTAAGAATAATACGATTATCCAATTATTCATAAATGATACAGTGTTTCACTGCTTATAAATTCTTGTATTAGTTTTATGTTACACCTCGTGTTTTCGTGCGTCGTCGCTATCGTAACGCGGCCAATATAGGCTTAAAAATGGTAGGACCCCTCCATCAGGTTTATGAAGGTTTACGGATGTATTACGTATGTTTCGGAAAGGTTTAAGACTCATCGAATTAACGGAAATATGTTTCGACAAAAATTGATAAAAAGGGATTTCTGTGGAGCATTCTGTGGACCACATAATAGGTTTGCGGACCGCACTGTGGAGCAAAAAATTTATCAAAAAAATTAAACTTTCTGGCAATTCTGCGGACCACAGAAGGGTTCTGCGGGCCGCAGAACAGGCCGCAGAATGGAGGCGGTGACCGACTTTTTGAGTTATTTATTTGATGGCTTCGTCCTTTTTCCTCATTTTCTCGATCAAGACTAAACCTAAGCACATCCAAACATTCTATAAACATTTCTAAAAGGTTCGCAAGTGAATCTAAGTCGAAACCACTTAAATCCCTCACCAAAAGTGTTAAAGATGGTGAGAAGAGCACTCATTTGGTATTGTTGATGAGTTGTGGATTCTTTCAAGTTGAAGGATATTGTTCTAAGAGTCTTTCTTGCTGTGTTAATATGAGTACAACACATCTTTGATTGTGTTTGAAGTTTCTACCATGTTAGTAAAGTTGTTTGGACAAGAAACTACAAGATAAAGCTTGAGGTACTTGTATATGTTATTGTTTTGATATGGAATCTTGTTGTGAGTATTGTTGGGCTGACATAGTATGAAGTTGTTATGCTATGGGGATGGAGGAAAGTAGTTGAAGGATATTTGTTGGGTTGACACATGTATGAATTTCCATATAGAAAAGTACATGAAATCTAAGCCCGCTAAGTGTTCGATGAAATGTCTAAATGAACTTTCTTATAAGTAATGAATCCTACATTGATACAAATCCTTCGTATAATATAGATAATAGTATGTAGAACGTGAGAGGGCTCATGAAACATAAATAACTTCATCGATAAGGTATGTAGGGCTAATTTCCTTCTTGGCATAAATTGATATGAACACTTTTTCGAAATGATTCTCTCTAGAAAGAAGTTCAAGATTTCCATGCCCCTTCTTGTTGAAATTTTTCATGTTCTTGATTATTCCTTGTTAATCGTATTTTTCATATTCCAATGTCTCATAATGGTTAGCTTAAAGTTGAAGAACGTAGCGACAATAACGATAGTCGGGGGATAACGACAATAGGGCAATTCGACTCTGTTGTAATGTCCCTTGAGATTGGTCCTGCATTGCACTTATATATGTATGTATCTATTTTCTTAGTGCGTCGCGTTATAGTCGGTCGGGCAGACACTTATATGTGCATACCACTGATCAGTTGGACAGATATCACCGTGTCTTATATGGTCGGACACTTTATTATGAGATTACCCCACAGAGGAACTTGATACGATACTATATGGCCCCATAGAGTGGCCAGATTTTACTTACATGCCTATATTCATGGTTGTGCCAGTTGTATGCCCTCAGCGGCCAGTTGTATGCTACAGGTTGACTTCTATACCCTTTTAGTTTGTGTTATGTCTCTTGTTTACATATATTACCTGCCTTACATATTCAGTACATCTTTCTTACTGACGTCCCTTTCTAGACGATGTGTTCATGCCCGCAGGTACAGATAGACAGGGAGACGTACCTCCCCGGTAGGGTGCCTGTTGATTGTTTCACTCCATTTCTCCGAAGCTGCCGTACAGAGTCGATAGGTACTGTTGTATATATTTCTAGTATTTGGGGTATGACAAAGCCCTGTCCCGACCAGTTGATGTATCATAGCACTCTTCGAGGCTTGCTGGCCATTATTTAGTGTGTATTCGTGTTGTTTGGCCTAGCCAGCCCTCTTGTTGATTGACAATACTTCTGTTACGGCCTTGTCGGTCTCATTTATGTACATATATTGTTGTTGGGCCTCTTCTGCTTGCATGGTGTCGTTACATTCTTGTCATGTTATTGTTATTTGGCGGCCTTGTCGGCACATGCTTGGTGTCAGAGAGTTCAGGTACTATCGTTGATTCGCTTGGCCTTCGGGTGCCGGGTGCCCGCCACACCCCCAAGGTTGGGGTGTGACATTTTGTTACAATTAGTGTATATATAATAACTAATTTAATGTGGGTGTGTTATATCGTGTAATTAGCAAAAATATTTTAACTACTACTTGTTTAGTGTCAGTACTTAATTAAGAGAACAAATAAAGGAAATGGTAATAGCTTCAGTCTGCACCCGTCAGAAGTCAACTGACCAAATACAATTTTGAACTACTCAAACCACGAAGACTTTTACTAGATGATAATAAGAAAGAATGGAACTATCACAAGTACACAACTAAAGCTTTGATGAAAGAAATTTTCTTCATGTTTTCATTTAGTGAAAACGCTGGAGTTCTTTCTATCTTGAGGAACAGACCACGTTCTGGTCTATTTATCTGCTTCTCAGGATTGCATATGAAAATCCAGAGTGTAGGCATGGATTTCAGAAGGGCTTGTTCCAGGCCTGGAAACAATTTTCACACATTAGCAAGGAAAAGGGATAAAGAAATACAATTTAAAGATAAACTCTTGGCAGAACAAAAGCCGGGTTAAGAACTCCATCAAGAGCTTACACCAGACACTGTAGGGCAGTTTCAAGCAACAACAGCCAGATAGACCTTTCCAGGTCTAATATTTAGGCTTTAGCACTCAAACATCCTAGTTTTCAGCAAGTGCTCAACCCTTGAACTCAAACATTGGGATTGGAAAACAACTTATTATTAAAAAAGAACGGACTAATGGGGGAGTAACATGTATCTCAACTTGAAAGTCAAATTGTTGCAGATATATTCTCCAAGGTCAAAATGTGCTTCCCTACATCAGTCAGATGCATATTCTTCTTCTGAGAGGGATAGGGTTATATACTACGCAATGCATGTCAATCTAATCCTTTATTTTTTTTTGGATAATAGTGGTATTCGAGTCAGCCTACGCACCTCGATTATTCCACCAGTACTTGTCGTCCCACCAGCATAGGTATCGGATAACTCTATCGACCAAGGTTAGACAAACAAGAGAAATGACCTAGCCTTATTTGTCTTTGTTGGATTTGAACCCTGGTTTCCAAGGTTTTCTTCCACCTCATTGACTACTAGGTTGCACCCTTGGGTGCTCAGCAAATCCAGAGTTCTAATAGAGGTAAAAAAACAAATGGGTACTCTACTAGCTCAAGCCACCCCAATTGAAGGAGCCAAGAAGAATTGAAAATATGAACTTACCACTGTTTCTAACAGACAGACAGTTAACTACTCTAGACTAATTTAAGCTTCACCAAAGATTAGGATAGGAAGAGGGACCAAATACGGCTCCACTTAGGGTTGGGGTTAGTCTTGCAAAGAAATGTCAAACTGACAAAATAAATTGCAATGTCAGAGAATCTAATTTGAAGCGCAACAAAGTGAGAAATTAATTTGAAGGGCAAGCGTAAAAATGCACAATCACCACCAGTGCAAAGCATACTCATAGTGCTAACGTTAATCAAGTTACTATTAGAGGATCTTCTTTCTTCCAAATCAAAGGATATTGAAAGAGAAGATAGTCAAATATAACTATGATTCACAGCTTGCTAAAACCAGAAGACTGATAGTGGACCCGCTCCAGCAAAATAAGAAATATACAGAGATGTTTTAGCCAACAATCTAGTGACCAAATATAAGAAAGAAAGATACAGTACCACTGCAGCACAGCAAATGAAAAGAAGATTTATAGTTTGGGATATCTCCTATTAGTTACTTCTTCAAACAAATGACATTTCATCTTATTAGTTGAGTTATAAATGCTAGTAAAATGGACAATGCTCTCTATTCTATTGTTATACACGTTCAAACTCATTTCGCATACTTTGAACAACAGACCTAAGTTGCTCGGACTCGGATGCAGTAATACAATACGGGTGCGGATCTCAAGGTCGGATTCTTCCTCATGTAAATTTTAGGATTTGGGGGTATGGATTGTGTGCGGATATATATGTTAGGATACAACCAACGAATATATATTAAGACATATAAAGTATATATCTCAATTTATTTAGAGGGTGTTTGGATTGACTTATTTTAAGTGATTTTTGTCTTTTAAGCTCTTTTCTACTTTTTGAGGTGTTTGGGTGAGATAAAAAGTGCTTTTAAGCACTTATTTTTAGGTTAAAAAGGGTACAAAAATAAGTCAAAATCCAAAAGTTGGGTAGGATCAACTTATGGCTTTTTGCTTTTATCTTATAATTCACTTTTAGAAAGCCAAACACCCTCTTAAGCTATTGAACTAAAACTCATAAAATTTGATTCTTTATAAACACCTAATATTTAATTCATAAGATATCTTGTGTAATAGAAAAACATACTCATACTTTATGTAACTATATGTATATGACATAAACCTAAAAATCAAACCAAATACCAAATTAATTTATACATCTCGGTCATAGATGTAGTCAAAGCACCGAAGGTAAGTTGACCAAATCCAATGTGGATCCCACACCCACACTCACATCCATGTTGTGTCGACACGGATGCGGAAATAATTTTAAAGAGTCCGAGCAACATACTACTAAAGCTTAGCGGAGGATCTATAGAACTAAGTGAAAACTATAATATATGGTGACCAATATACCTCTTGTTAATGATGCCATAATGAAACTTTGGTATTCCAACTTTAATATCTTCAATGTACTACAATCACATGAAATAAGAGAGATAAAGTCACTTAAATTTAGAGAGAGCAGGCAAATGAACAAAATTGTATTCATAATTTTATTATGCACAAATATAATAATATATGTTGTGTGTGTGTGTTCTTTAAAATTAAATATTTAACCATGTAGCATAAATATATACCAGCTTCAAGGTTACCAGCATTGATGAAAATGCTAATGAATCAAAAGGAATATCATTAAGCTCAAAAAGCTGACATTCTGATGATTCTGGACCTGGTGAAAAGTGGGGATTTTTCAGTTTCGCCAAAAAAATCATGTACGTCTGCAAAACAGGAGGAAAAATAAGTATCACCAATATCTGTCATAATTCATAGAAGGTACATGTCATTTGCAAGATATATATACTTACTTGGCCTATCAGAGGGATGTCCAATTGAGCAAAAGGTGACTGAACCTCTACTTCTGCATTTGCCTCTTCCCAGGTTTCCCTAATTGCTCCCTCAGCAGCAGATTCACCAATCTCCATGTAGCCAGCTGGGAGCGTCCTGCCAGTACAACATTATTTTAAGATAAACTTACTATACTGGAATTCGAAGTACTTCAGTACTCTCTACATTTCTGAATGCTGGGAATTAATAGAGAACTTTCTTAGGGAGGTTGTGGGTGAAAGACCTCCCTTCTCACTAAATTCTGTTGGCAGACACATACCAAAGTCCATATGATGGGTGAATTTTCCGCCTGCACATTAATATCTTCTTATCATGCTCAATAAGGCAACCAACAACCTGTATTTGAGAACGAACCGTTACAAATATTACCCCTTAGTAAGATGCAGGAGAAAACTCTGTGCTCGATGTGTGTTGTAAAAATGAATAATAAAACCAACAACAGGAGAAAGAAAGATATTAATTCATGTGGCTACTATGAAAGAGAGTATTTTTGGTCTTGCGACCTCAAAGTTCATAAAAAGAGCAACTATATGCCATGGGGTTCAGACTAGTGAACAACTAGAATTACTAAGATTTCAGTGGGGGGCTGCTCTCGGAGAGCACCCTAGAGCATTCTTCCTGGGGGTGTGCAGCTCAAATGGGTAAGAACAAAACAGGGTGCGGATAGTCTCTTTAACCTCAGAGTTACAAAGACCAAGCAATTAAAGGATTTGACCCTATCTGGTAATAAACATCTATACATGCTAGATAAGATTCTGTCCTTTGCATTACCATCCTTTCTTCCACTCACTCTTTTCATCCCGATTATCTTTTATCCACTCTCTTGGCCAATACTCTTTACTCTCTTTGCAGCGCTATCTCAACTAGCTAGCTATCTTTTGTATTTCGCTGTCGCTTAAAAAATTGTGCTGCACTGTTGTGTCCTGCCAAACGTTGTATATTGATTACTAAGCGCAGTTAGGCATATCATCCTTTTATAAAGGTGGTGTACGGTTCAGCTTGCATGCAACTCGACTATTTCATCGTATACCTGATATCTCCCATCAATACAAATACCGGGCAAACTCTGCCTACCAAAGCTTAGGCAGATGGAAAGAAATAATCTAGTGTTTTTCTTGTCTCAGCTGAGATTTGAACCTTCATATCTAAGGTTTGCACTCACTTCATTAACTGATGGACCACACCTTAGGATATGGTTAGGTGTATACATAATTAAAAACTGTCCCCTAAATCAAAACGGAATATAGAATAATAAACAAATTCCAAGCATAGACTTAATAATTGAACCATGGTCACCAAATTCATTTGGCTGGGTGATTATAAACTGGTTCTAAACAAAAATGGATATTCCCACTTTCAACCATCAATGCTAAATTTAACCACCAACCATGTAGGCAATGAAAAGACAAAAGGTAAAATAATGTGATCATTACAATTGCAATAGGTAATATTTCAATAATCAGTCTTCATTTGATTCATGTAGACTCTGAAGATAAATGAAATCTTACCATTTTTGGATTGTCATAGGTAATCTTCCCACAGCGAGTGCAGATAGCTCTCACCTTTTCTTCACCATCAGGTATTTCATGCTTTGTTGGGCCTCCACAAAACTGGCAGAAGTTGATCTTACGAATGTTTCCCTGCAGAATCTTTGAACTGAAATTGATCAGGGAAAACATAAAGGAACTAGAACAATTTATGAAACACAAAAACAGCCAATTAGACAAGAGAAGGATTATAACAACTCACAGTTGAGTGGATTGAAACAGATGGTCCTTGTGGGTTTGACTTAGAATGAGTTGAAGACATTCGAAAACGCACTTGAGAAGCCGGCAATAACAAAGAAATGGGTTTTCTTATTAAGGAATTTGGTTGAGGCTTCCTCAATCTATAGGAAGAAGATGCACCCAGAATCTGTATGGTTTTGAGCATTTTTTTTCTTCAATAAGATGACGCTACCTATTGTAATAGCTACCTCATAGCAAAATCTAAATTTGAAACTTTAAAGTGAAGATTTTTTGGTGAATCAATGGGTCAGTTGTGATTTGCCATAACTGGTTTCAGTGGATTTGACTGACTGATGAACATCCCCTTCACCAAATCCACAATAGGCAAGTGTGAGACCCCTGCTAGTTTTTATTTGGGATATGACCCCAAGTGTTTTAATTATTAGGTGACACAACCTTAGAATTACGGTTAATTAAGTGGAGATAAGTTATTAAGATGTCAAAATAAACCCTCAAATTTTAAAAAATATTTTTATTCAATTATATGAAAAATAAAATTTAATAAAATAATAACTATTATTAATTATTTTTTCCCATCAGATTTTTCCCATTGAACTATATCTCATGTTTTTCATAAAAAATCAAGCTCCCAAATCAGCTATTATCCTGTCTTCAACAATAGCACATTTCCTTTCTCCTTTTCTCCTCGTGTTTCTTCTTTCTTAGCTGTCATTATTGAGGCGAGACTGCCATCGTTAAACCCATTGAAGCTTTTTTTAAAAAACTCCGTTTTAAGTGGTTATTTTTGAGTTTTACGACTTGGAATTACTCTTTTGAGCTCTGTTTGGTTATAGTTTGGTCTGATAAACCTTAATCCTTTCATAAGAAAGCTTTAATTTGTGTTCTTCAAATTTTATAATTTCTGGTTAAGTTGCGTGTATTATAAACCAATTTCTGGTAATCTGCGTATATTATAGACCAATTTATGTTTATTATGGAGGGTAAAAAGATAGTTGCTGTTGATTTCGATGGTAACTGGGTTTGTCTTAAAACCGCCTGAAAATGGAATTCTCGACAAAACATCAAACATGTTCAATTGGATAAGTATTACACCTATGATGATTTGATAAGGAGCGTGATTCTGTCTGGTAATCAAGACCCTGTATCGACAAAAGTGTCCAGTAGCTACTTAATTGATGCTTCTAGAAAGGGACTGGATCCTACCTACATTACGAATGACCAGCAAGTCCGTCTATACCTTATGAATGTTGATAAGGATTGTTATAGGCCTAGGTTATATGTAAGTCTGAAGGAGAGGATTGTTGGAAGTTCAAATTTAGCAGCTGCAACAAATTCATCAGCTATAGCAAATTCATCAGGTGTAGCGAATTCACCAATCATCGATGAAGATCATTTGCAATGTCCAATAGACTATGAATGTTCTGATGATTTTCATGGAGATTGTCACTCCCCGAAACATGGTTTGGGCGAAACACAGTACTCAGTGCCTAACTGCATATAATTGAGCGAACCACATGGCTGTTGATCAACATGGGCATTAAAACATACATAGTAATGATTTAAAACATGTAAACTAGATACTGAAAATGTAGTCTGAAAGTTTATTGCGGAAATAGTGAAAAATAGTAATACTGACATGTCTGACACACTGAATTAGTCTAGTCTATGAAACCTTTATACACGAGTCTGATTGAAAACTGTCTACCAGGCCAAGGCCCTGTCATACCTCTATCTCAAAATATAATACTGAAATAATAGAATGACACTCCGAATGAGATGGGGCTCACCAAGCAGCTGATGTTGGGTCAATCCTACTGAGTTGATCCGTCGTCCTAAAATTCAGCACCTGCATCGTGAACTGAACATGAAATACCGGACATGAAATACTAAACTAATTATGAGTACTGGGGCTTTAATATGCTGAATATTCTAAACTATGACTCGTGGATATCAAGAACAAGTCCATATTGATTACGCATTGAGTTCATAACGATCAAAGTGATCATTATGAACAACTATAAATTTCTAATCTTGAGGGTAGGCATTCTAGTCTTTTCATAAACTAGGGCGAAATTCTCAAATTCTGAAGTAATTCACAGTAATCTTGACAAACGAGGTGTGGGGATGATTAAGGATGTTCCAACACGTAGATAGAAGCTCTACATACCTTAATCGCTCCATTACGTATCTTAAAAATCAGAACTTAGGAGTAGAAACCCAAAGCTTGAACCTAGAATCTTAAGTTGGGTTTATCTTGAAAAATCCTAGGTTAAGAACATTGAATTCTACTTAGAATTCATTATGATTGCGTTAGAATTGCATAGAATCACGTGAAAAATGCTTACCTTGGTATAGGAAGATGGCAGGAGGAGAAGAACTTGTTCTAGGGATTGAGGGAATGAATGAAATAAAATACTGAAAATCGGGTATATATAATGTTCAATCATCGAGGAATTTTACGACCCGTAAAATAATTACGGTGGGCTTTAAGGCCCGTAAAACTTTGAGGGCCCGTAACTCCTACCGTAATCTTTAACAATGACTTGGATTTTGGGGTTTGTTTTACAGTGCAGTTAACGATCCGTAAAATATTTTACGGTTCGTATTTTTGGGCGTAAAACTAAAGAATGCTGATTTCGTCAACTTTCTAATTCTAACACTTCCCATTGGGTCTTAAGTCCCTGAATCATGAAAATTACTTAGTCCGATGGTACGAAATGTTACAATATCTCCCCCTTAGGATCATTCATCTTCGAATGATGGGTCATGGTTAAGAATAGTACTAAACCTAAAACGTGACTGACGAAAACATGAGAACGCTGAACTTGTCATGAGCACACTAATATTGAGCTGAATACTGAACTAAATACTAGACTGTATTACTGGATTGAATACTAAACTGAATTACTGAACTGAATACTGAACTTAATAAGAGGTACGTATGTAAAGGTTAATTACCTTTAATATTTTCTGCTTGTTCTTCAAATAAGTGCGGATATCTGGAATTCATGTCCTCTTCGGCTTCCTATGTAGCCTCCTCAACATTCTGACTTCTCCACAACACTTTCACTGAGGCAACTTTCTTAGTTCTCAGCTTTCGAATTTGACGATCCAAAATAGCCACAAGGATCTCCTCATAGGTCAAACTATCCCTAACTGTAATGGAGTTGATAGGGATACCCAACGACGGGTCCCTATACACTTCCTTAACATGGATACATGAAAAACTGGATGAACAACAACTAAATCATGTGGCAATTCCAGTTTATAAGCCACTAGACCAACTCTCCTAAAAAATCCTCTAAGGTCCAATGTATCTGGGACTGAGCTTCCATTTCTTTTCAAATCTTATGACACCTTTCATAGGCAAAACTTTCAGAAAAACCCAATCATTAGCTTGAAACTCCAAATCTCTACGCCTAACATATGAGTAGGACTTTTGGCGACTTTGAGCTGTTTTCAAACGTTCCTGAATCAACTTGACTTTCTCCAAAGCCCGATAGACCAAGTCTGGTCCTAACAATTCTTCCTCACCAGTTTCGAACCAAGCAATTGGCGATCTACACCTTCACCCATTAGAGCTTCGAATGGTGCCATCTATATACTATCATGGTAACTATTATTATAGGAAAATTCAATAAGATGCAAATGATCATCCTAATTACCTTTAAAATCAAGAACACATGCCCTCAACATATCCTCAAGAGTTTGAATAGTATGTTCTGCCTGGCCATCTGTCTGAGGGTGAAAAGTTTATGCTGAGATTTACCTTTGTACCCAATCCTTTCTAGAAGAACTTCCAAAAGTGTGCTATTAATTGAGCACCACGATCTGAGATAATGGACACTGGGGTCCTATGAAGCCTGACAGTTTCTCGGATATACAACTTAGCATAATCCTCTACTAGATATGTGGTTTTGACTGGCAAGAAGTGGGCTGATTTAGCAAGTCAGTCCACAATCACCTAAATTGAATCATGTCTTCGGAATAAGCGAGGTAGACCTTTTATGAAGTCCATATTTATCATCTCCTATTTCTAAACAGTAATATCAATGTTCTGAGCTAACCCACCAAGCCTTTGGTGCTTGACTTTCACCTGCTGACAATTCAGACACTTTGCTACAAAATCTGCCACATTCCTCTTCATATCATTCCTCCAATAAATTTCCTTAAGATCATGATACATCTTGGTAGAACCTGGTGAATAGAATACTTGGAATTATGTGCTTCTGACATGATTCTCCCTTTGAATCCATCCATATCTGGTACACATAATCTGTCTCGGTACCTCAAAGTACCATCATCTCCCCCTTGTTCAAAAATCGTAATCTTATGCTTGTGAATCCCCTCTTTCAGCTACAATAAATATGGATTATTAAACTACTTCATCTTTACCTCGGCTACTAAGGAGGATTCAGACTTGTTCTAAACAACGACACCACTATTTTTGGAGTCCATGAGTCGAACTCCTAGACTGGCTAGTTGGTGAATCTACTTCATCATGGTTCTCTTTTTTCATCAACATGAGCTAAACTCCCCATAGATCACTGACTAAGAGCATCGACCACCACAATTCGAGCCATCTCCTCTGTCTAAGATTCAACTCCCACTACTTGAAAATATACTGAAGGCTCTTGTGATATGTGAAAATGTCAACGTGTACTTCATACAAATAGTGATGCCATATCTTGAATGCAAAAATCATAGATGCCAATTCTAAGTCATGAGTCGGATAATTCTTTTCATGAGACTTAGGCTATCTGGATGCATAAGCTATAACCTTACCATGCTGCATTAAAATAAACCCAAGAGCAACTCCTAAAGCATCACAATAAATGACGAACCCCTCGGTTCCCTCTGGCAAAGTCAACACTGGAGCAGAAGTCAGTCTCATTTTAATTCCTCGAAACTATGCTCGCAGGCATCTGACCACTGAAATTTGACTTTCTTATGAGTCAATCTGGTCAGGGGAGATGAGATGGAAGAAAAACCTTTTATGAAACACTTGTAGTAGCCTGCCAGACCCAAGAAACTCTGTATGTCTGAAGCAGAAGTAGGTCTGGGCCAATTCTTAACAATGTCTATCTTCTGAAATCAACCTGAACACCTTCGCCTGAAATTATGTGGCCTAAGAATGCCACTCACTTAAGCCAAAATTCACACTTGGAGAACTTAGCATAAAGCTCGCGATCCTGAAGTGTCCGCAATACTATTATAAGATATTCTGCATGATCAGTCACACTACGGGAATAAACTAGAATATCATCAATGAAAACAATGATAAAAAGGTCAATATAAGGCTTGAAGACCCTATTCATAAGATCCATGAAAGCAGCTGGGGCATTGGTCAATCCGAACGACATGACACAAAATTCGAAATGACCGTAGCAAGTTCTGAAGGCAGTTTTCAGAATATCAACTTCCTTAACCTTAAGAGATGGTATCCTGATCTGAGGTTGATTTTGGAATAACACTGGGCACCCTGAAGTTGATAGAATAAATCATCAATTATGGGAAGAGGATACTAATTCTTAATGGTGAATTTTTTCAACTATCGGTAATCAATGCACATAAGCAAAGACCCATCTTTCTTTCAACTATCGGTAATCAATGCACATAAGCAAAGACCCGTCTTTCTTTCGAACAAACAAAACTAGTGCACCTTATGGTGAGACACTTGATATAATGAATCCCTTATCAAAGAGATATTTCAACTGGGCTTTTAGTTTTCTTAACTCCGCTAAAGCCATATTATATGGAAAAATAGATATCGACTTAGTGCCGAGAAGTAGATCAATTTTGAACTCAATCCCCCTATCGAGAGGAACTCTGGGAAGATCTTTCGGAAAGACATCTGGAAATTCATTGACAACAGGTACCAACTAAAGAGTTGGGGTCTGGGTATCTGCATCCCTAACCAGAAATAGATGGTAGATATACCCCTTTGATATCATCTTTTTGGCTTTAAGATAGGAGATAAACCTACTCATGAGTGCTACTGCATCACCTTCCCATTCTATGATTGGTTCACCGAGAAACTCAAATTTTACAATTTTGGTTCTTCAACCTATTGTGGCATAACATGACAACAACCAATCCAAGCACATGATTACGTCAAAGTACCATCTCTAACTCTACTAAATCGGCTATGGTAATGCGGTGATAGAATTTAACTGGACAACCCCTATATACCCGCCTGGCTATAACTGACTCACCAACTAGAGTGGATACCTCAAAAGCTTCGCGCAACTTTTCAGGTTCTATCCCCAATTTCTTAACAACAAAATGGGTTACATATGACTGGATCGAAGATCCATAAGAGCATAAATATTAAAAGTAAAGAACGTTAATATACATGTGATGACATCTATATGAGCCTCTGTGTCCTGACGACCGGATAAAGCATATAGGCAGTTTGGATCTCCGTTTGTGTTACCAGACTTAGCAGCACCATGCCCTAGTTGGGCCTGAGAGTTGCGATTGACTACTGAATTAGTGGACTGAGCTACGTTACCCCTAGTAGCATGCCTTTCTAATGGGAAATCCCTCAAAAAGTAACCCTGCTGGCCACATCTAAAACAACCATCCATTCCTGAATGATACACCCCTGAGTGCCTCTTACCACATGTGTTGCAAGTAGGATGCTGGAAACCCTGTGGCCCATGTTGAACTGTGACTGTGAGCCTGCTGCTTTGAAGTTCTACCTCTTATTATCATTCCTGAATTTCAAGGCTAGGGCTAGGGCACTGGCTGAAGATAGAACAGGTCTTGATGACCTATTTTTGAAGAACTATCTGCCTCCATTTGCCCCATGACTGAAGTGACCTAAAGACTTGGATCTTTTGTTAAATTCTATGTCATTCTCTTTCTGCAAAGCTTCATCTTCCTATTCCTTTAACCTGTTCTCATTACCTTATATGAAATAAACCATCTTTGTGATAGTCATCTCTTTGTTCTAAGATGTAATATTAGCTGTATTATACAAATGGGGATCAAGACGATACACAAAATGCCTAACTCTGGCCCTCATGTCAGGGACCATCTGTGGAGCATACTTTTCCAAAGAGACAAACTAAAGATAGTACTCCTGCACAATCTTTCCGTTCTGGTTAAGCTTTTCGAATTCAATGACCTTTTACTCCCTGACCTCAACTGGCAGAAAGTGCTCAATAAAACATCAACAAACTCATCCCAAGTTGCTGAAGGTGCATCTTTCCCGCAGGACTGTTGCTACGACTCATACTAGATATTGGCAATATCTTGAAACTAATAAGCTCCCAATTCTATTGCTTCTATATCAATAACATGCATAACACGAAAGATGTTTTGCAGCCCATCAATAAAATTATATGGATCTTCCTTCTTGCAAGACCCTGTGAACACTGGAGGGTCCATACATAGAAATTCATGAGTCTTAGAACTAGATGACTCCCCATTAGTTCATGTACTTGAAGTCATTCCTTGACGTTGGGCTTGAGCAGCCACAAATTGGGTGAGCTGAGTAGCTCCCCTAACATCAGAGTCAGTAGAACTAGGCGACAAAACTGGGATTTCCGCATTCCCAGTGGTATTAGGTGAGGGTGTTATACCCGAATTGGCTCTTTGAGCCTGAACATCCTCCTCGTGAGCGGAACTAGCAGTAGCTCTTATGCTGGTAGTTGATTTCATTTTAGTAGGAATTTTCTAAAATACGTAATACACATGAGTTAGAAAGATGTCCTAAAAGTATAGCTCTAACTGCACAATCTAGAGTATGAAAGGAATGAGACAATTCTAGATGTCTTGGTGGTTAACTATTTATACGTATGGGGCCCTCACACATATAGAAGTGACCCCACTGGATACGGTTTCATAGACTCCCTAATACCCTTGAACCTAGTACAATGATACCAAGATTTATCAACCCATGAACCATGGTCTAGGCAAAACACGACACTCGGTGCTTAATTGTATGTGACTGAGTGAACCACATGGCTGCTGAATCAACATAGGCATCAAAACATACTATAGTAATGATTTAAACTATGCAAACTGGATACTGAAAATGTAGTCTGAAAGTATATTGCGGAAATAGTCTAAAAATATCATAAGTCTGAAAAATAGTAATACTGACATGTCTGACATACTGAACTGGTCTAGTCTATGAAACCTCTAAGCATGAGTCTGACTGAAAACTGTCTACCAGGACAAGGCCCCTGTCATACCTCTATCTCAAAATATAATACTGAAATAATTGACTGACACCTCGAATGAGATGTGTCTCACCAAGAAGCTGGTCTTGGGAAATCCTACTAAGCTAATTCGTCGTCCTGAAACTCAGCACCCGCACTGTGAAGTGTAGGCTCCATGTAAAGGGACATTAGTACATTTGAATTATACTGTATGTAAAATAATTGAAAGAAATAACATAATTGTGGTTGCTCGGGAAAAAGGGAAATCCAAATCAATAAACATATACTATACTAAATCTGAAACTGATAACTGAACAAGGAAGCAAATAATAAGAATACTCCGTGTATTGAAATGGAGAGTCACATATTTAATTGAAATAATAAATAATTGTGGCCTTAGGTCCAATATGTATGCATGAATTTATAGCCTCGGGCCTAAGCAATACGTATGCATAAACTATAGCCTTGGGCCCAACATGATCTATGGCCTTAGGCCCACAATACAGGTGCTTAACATGATACTGGATTACTGAAATATACTAATATGAAACACTAATCATGAAATACTGGACATAAAATACTGAACTAATTATGAGTACTGGGGCTTTAGCATACTGAATATTTTAAATTGAGACTCGTGGATATCAAGCACAAGTCCATATTGATTACACATTGAGTTCATAATGATCAAAGTGCTAATTATGAACAACCGCAGTAATCTTGACAAATGAGGCATGAGGATGATTAAGGATGTTCCTACACGTAGATAGAAACTCTACATACCTTAATCACTCCAATACGTGTCTTAAAAATATAAACTTTAGAGTAGAAACCTAAAGCTTCAACCTAGAACCTTAAGTTGGGTTTATCTTGAAAAACCCATAGGTTAAGAACATTAATTCTACTTATAATTCATTAGAACTGCGTTAGAATTGCATAGAATGGCGTGAAAAGGTTTACCTTTGTGTAGAAGAACGGTAGGAGGAGAAGAATATCGAACTAGGGCTTTAGGGAATGAAAAATGAAATAAAAAGATTAAAAATCGGGTATATATAATGTTCAATCATCGGAGACTTTTATGGCGATTTTTAAAGTCCGTGAAATAATTACAGTGGGCTTTATGGCCCATAAAACTTTGACGGACCGTAACTCCAACCTTAATCCTCAACATTGACTTAGATTTCTAGGGTCTGTTTTATGGTGCAATTAACATTCTGTAAACATTTTACGGTCTGTGTTTCTAAGCGTAAAATTGAAGAACACTGATTTCGTCAAGTTTCTAATTCTAACACTTTCCACTGGGTCTTAAGTCCCTGAATCATGAAAATTACTTAGTCCGATGGTACGAGGTGTTACAAAGATAACTGTGCAATGAACTATGATTGTCTTGATGATTTGGAGAATCATGTTTCCAGCAATAGTATCTATGTTGATGGAACAGGTGTAAAGAGTGGTGATGGTTTCAAGGACAAGGCTACTCTAGTGGAAGCACTTGGGTTAGCTTCCTTAAAGGCACGTTCAATTTCTAAGTCTGGAAGAACAAATCAGACTGTAACGTGCGTACATGCGGCATACAACACATTTCCACTACACATTCAAAGGCATCATGTGTAGTAATAGTGAGGCACATGATGAGTAAATTTGAAGAAGTCGCAAGGATCACTCCCAAACAAATCCAGAAGGAAGTTTATGAATAATTTGGCTATGAAATTAACTATTGGAAGGCATATCAGGAAGACATAGTAGCTAAGGAATTGATAATAGGGTCAGTGGCTGATGTGTATTCGAAATTGATCCCTTATGATTAGATGGTACATAGTACGAACCCCGAAAGCAAGACTGACTTACGGGTCAATAATGAGGAGAGATTCTTATATTACTTCTTGACTTTTGACGCGTGGATAAAGGGATTTATGTACATGAGAAAGGTAATAGTAGTTGATGGCGCACACTTAAAGGGAAGGTATGGCAATGTTTTATTGACTGTTGTGGCACAAGATATGGAGAACATGTTTACCCAGTGACCCTCTGTGTGGTTGACTCGAAGTGTGATGCCTCTTGGAATTACTTTTTCTAATAGTTTCTTGGCATTGTGGATAACAACTTATATTTGTGCATAATATTTTATTGTCACCACAACATTAAAAAGGCAATACGAGAGGTTTACCCTAATGATCAACACAATGTTTGCACAAGGCATCTTCATGAAAGAATGCATTGGAGGTTCCATAATGGATCATTCGAGAAATACTTTTATAGTGCAGCAAAAGCTTATACCACGGAGGCGTTCAATGATAACTTTAGTGAAATTCAACGTGTTGCACCGAATGTAGTTGATTGCCTTAGGGATGAAGTTGGGTTTGATAAATGGAGCAAGGTATTTTTCCCAGGGAACATATTTGAAGTGTTGACGTCAAACATTGCTGAATCATTCAACTCAATGTTTCTAGTAGAGAGAGTTCCCTATAACTGCCTTTTTCAACACCATTAATACAAGATTTGCTGCCAAATTCAATGAAAGATGTACCTCAGAAAAAATATACTCTCATTAAACAATCACATCATGATTGGGGCTGAAAATGATAAGGAAGAGAATGGAAATGAGCAAAAAGATAGTTGTAATTGGGGTAAATGAAAATAAGTACACCGCATGCGGACACGACAAATATACAACTGTCAACCTGTCAATTATGTCATGTTCTTTTAGAGTTTTCAATGTGGACAGGCTCCCGTGCCTACATTCCATAGCAGATTTGAATAAGAGGTATCCACATACATTTAGAGACTCGTTTATAAACACTATTCTGGATATTACTCCGCAGATGCATATTACAAAGCATATGAAAGTGATATTGTCCCAATTCCTCATGAAAGTAAGTGGATGATTCCTTCATATATGCAGGGCGCACAAATTCCCACACCAAAATACGTTTCTATGCAGGGTCGAAGGAGTAATAACTGTAAGAAGAGTGTCTTGGAGGGAGAAAGTAGTTATAGCACCAAAAAACCCAGGAGAAGAAATAAGTTCTCCTTGTGCAAACAACCTGGACATAAGAAAACCATTTGTAATCTGAATGTGTCACAAAATGAGCAGAATAGGTCACAGGTTGAGTATAATTCACAAAGTCAGCAGTGAATGTATTTCTGTTGTTGGTCTATTTATAATAGTTCTTGGTCTATTTATAATTGTTGTTGTTCTATGTATAAACCTTGCCATTTTGTCTGCAACAAATGTATTTCTGTTGCCCTTTGTTTTTTATATGCATGCAGTGAATGTATTTCTGTTGTTGGTCTATTTATAATTGTTGTTAGTGTATTTATAACTGTTGTTGGTCTATGTATAAACCTTACTATTTTGTCTTAAGAGTGCCACACATAGACACTAAACCTAATTGTATCTTTCGCTAAACGTTGTCGAAAAATGGGAAAAATATGCACTGATAACTTAAGAGTGCCATAAATAATTGATAATTGCCACACATAAACACTAGACCTAATTGTATCTTTTGCTAAACATTGTATAAAAATGGGAACAAAATGGAAATAACAGATAACTGCTACACATAGACACTAGACCTAATTGTATCTTCTGCAAAACATTGATGAAAAATGGGAAACATATGCACTGATAACTTAAGAGTGCCACAAATAATTGATAATTGCACACATAGACACTAGACCTAATTGTATCTTCTGCTAAATGTTGTATAAAAATAGGGAAATATGGAAATAACTGATAACTGCTACACAAAGACACTAGACCTAATTGTATCTTATGCTAAACATTGTTGAAAATGGGAAAAATATGCATTGGTAACTTACGAGTGCCACAAAAAATTTGTAACTTCCATACATAGACACTAGACCTAATTGTATCTTCTGCTAAACATTGTATAAAATAGGGAAAATTTGGAAATAGCTGATAATTGCCACGCATAGATGCTAGATTGAATTGTAACTTCTGCTAAGCGGTGTTGAAAATGGGGAAAATATGCATGCTATCTTTAAAATTGATGAATTAATTTTTTAAACTTATACTGGTTGGCATTTAAATGAGCATTGTAATGGCCCGTTCGATCATTTTTAACTAAAAAACTCTATTTGACTATTTTACCATTCCTGTAGACTATGTGTGGGGGTTGTGATGCACGGGGATGGGTGACATGGATGCTGAGGTCCATTTATATGAGTTTTGGATGAAAAATCCAAAATAAGAAGCTTAAAGTTTGTAAGTTTGACTCTAGGTTGACTTTTGAGCATATGGGTTCGTTTCTGGGTTCCTTCGCTTCCGATAGTTCCGGAGGGTCATTTATGACTTAGTCGAGTCATTTGTTCACTATCTAAGGCAATCAGATTTACTTTGTAGCTTGCTTTTTTAATTTGTGGTATTTGGATATTTTGGACAATTCTTTAGAAAAGTATGTCTTAGCTTGGTTAAATAAGAAATTCGAGGGCGCGAGCAAGTTTGTAGCATTGTTTACCTTGGGAGAGCAAGTCTGGTTTGTGACCGGGGGGTCTCGAGAGTGTTTCGGGTGTTTGATGGAAGTTAGAGTAGAATCCCATTTTGCTGGTGTCTAGTGTTTGCCCTTGCGGAGCTGGCTCACAGAAGCGGGCCTTAAGTGTTTGGTAAGACTCCACCTCTGTGGAGGTTTTCTTGCAGAGGAGATGACACATCTGTAGAATAATTTCCTCTTCTGCACTGAGGCGAGGTGTCAAGTGACTGTGCCTCAGCGGACTCCCTTTACTGCACATGCGGAGTCAATTCCATGGGAGCGGAATTACTGTTTCAGAAAACCTATTAAATGCCCTAGGTCAGAATTACTTTCTCAAAATATCTTATCTCGGTTCTAGAGCTGTCCAAGGGGGAATTCTTAAAGGTTGTGCCTAAGTTCTTTATTAGAGGTAAAAATCTTCACCCTTTGTGATTTTATTTCATATTTTAAGGCCTCTAATCTTTGTGTAGACTACAAATTGGGGAAAATGAGTTCTAGTCTTCATGTTAGAATAAGAGAGGATGAAGCTTTTATTTAAGGGTGTACTATGAGTTAGTTTATCTTGATATTGTGAATAAGTATTGATTTATGATAGATGATCATATTGTAGTGTTTGATTTGAATATGAAAACTCTTTTCAATTTGGGAGAAATTCTAGGGTTTAGAATTGGGGATTTTGTTCAATCTTGAAATTAAGGGTTTAATTGAGCTTAGATTTCTAATTAATTATAAGATGTAACTATTTAATATGTAATAATGCTTTGTAAGTAATAAAGTTTGGATTTTGGCACCGTGGGCTCGGGGTTGGTTTTAGATGTCTTTTGGTATGTTTAACGACTAAGTCCTTGTATTGAGTTTTTGTTAGACTATGATTACTACGAGGCGCTCCAGAAGGGCAAGGCCAGCGCGAAGAGTTGATTGCACGTAGCACCTGCTCGACTTTGAGGTAGGCTACAATTTCTTCTTATTAGACTTTGATAGAAGTACATAATTAGTTATAAATATTGAGGGGTATTGGGCGTGTTTAGGGGTCCCACCTTAGAGGCTGTGATGAATGCTTGGGTGGGTACCAGTGTTAAACCGTGATGATAGGTGATTTGAGGAATCAACCTTAAGTTGATTCTGACTGTTGTTGATTGGGCTCATCGCCATTATGTGGACTCGTCGCTATATTTGCTATTATTATTCTTATTCATCACACATGCTTTCTATATGATATCTTGATTGAACTTGGATTATGTGTAATTAAATTCTGAAAGCATGTGATATTCATCACTTACACTTGGTTGCATCTCATACATCCTGATTTTTTGCCTTGTATTTTCATCTGCTTTCATATACTCATGGTTCTAATGATATTATTATGAGAGGTATGGAAATGTTATGGGTCCAAGAGACCGGAAAGGTAAGAACACTTATGAGATTATTGACAACATTGAGATGATGATGATACGTGGGGGAGCTGGTTGCACGCCTGCAACAATTATTATTCAGCCAAGAGTTGGAATCGTTTAGAAATTCTAGAGGAGTATATGGACTTCGCGAGTCTCCCATGGCTGTGCAGTTCATAAAATTTGAATGCCTATATACTGGAGATGAAAGGTACCTGGCATATGCATTGCATTCATATCATACATACATCATTCATTGATTATCTGTTGATGGATAAAGTGTTTGATTGGTTATTGATGACTTGGTTGAATTCCTTGATTGAGAAGGATTGTGGTTAATCATTTGATATTTGAGATATTGTCATTGAACTCTTCTATAACTAGGTAACTTATATGATTATGAAACGTTATATGAACGGAGTGATTTGTTGATTCAGTGAACTATTATGTGGACAATGTGACTTATTTGGGTTATTGAACTATTTAGTATAGGATTATTTGGTGTCAACTTGATATTTATCTCTTTTTGCGTAGCTTCCATCGTTGTCGACCTATGATGCCTATGGGAGTACGTTGTGTACTCATACTACACTTGCTGCATTCTTTTTGGATGAAGATACATCTCCTTCTACCAGTTCGGGACCTCATATTTGAGTCTGAGCTGGTCGATACTAGTATTCAAGGTGAGGATTCTACTTTCCGGTATGCCTTGGATGCTCCTATCTCTTTCCTTATCTTTTACTTATGTTTGAGACACATGTATCAGAGTATTAGACTATGTTCCCTTCCTTGGCTTATGTATTTGACAATTATTCTTGTATTATTGACCAGATATATGGGGGTTGTACTTATGATTCTCAAACTTACCTTTACATATTTTATATGATGATCAGACATTTTATTTAAGTATTTTGTTATTTCCGCACTTCTATTTATATTCATATTATTTGATTGGGGAGTGGTTCACCTACAGGTGGAAAATGTGTATGTGCCACCATGATCCCTAAAAGGGGTCGTAACAAAGTTAGTATCAGAGCTTTAGGTTAAACAGTTTTAAATACAAGAGCAATGTCTAGTAGAGTCCTGCAGATCGGTGCGGAGACGTTCGTACTTATCTTCGAAAGGCTATGTGACATTTAGGAAATTTTATTTTCATCATTCCTTTCGTGCTAAGTTAAATCAAATTGGTATCTGACCTTTATTTTTATTTTCTCACAGATGGTGAGACCTCGTGCTAATGTGGTAAGAGAGAAGGCATAGGCTTCGGCACAAGCCATATGTTTAGTGTGCTTGATGGTTTTGCCCAGGAGGGCGTGCATCCGACTACTCTGGTTGGGTCACACACCAGAGTGGGATAGGAACAAACTCCCGAGTTACATACTCTCGGGGTTTAGCTAGCTGGTATGTCAGCGCCCCATACTGATGAGGTTCCGACACTTGAATTTAGTCCCCAGCCGATTGTAGGGACATCTCTGACCCGTGATAAGCGGAAGATATGGGAGCACATTTCCAACATGAAGCCTCCCGTATTCTATGGTTAGCCCAAGGAGTATGCATATGAGTTTATTATGAGCAGCCATGAGAGGCTACATACCTTGGGTATCGTCGAGTCGCACTGAGTTTGTTTTGTGGAACTTTAGCTTATGGGTGATACAAAACAATGGTGGAAAGGTTATGTTGATTTTCAAATAGCGGGCTTGCCTCTACTGTCTTGGGTTAGATTTTATCATATTTTTCAAGAGAAGTATGTGCCTCTTAGCTTGTATTTGAGCAAGCGTGATGAGTTCCAGAGGTTGGAGCAGTTGGGTTCGACAGTTGTAGATTATGAGACTCGTTTCCATGCCTTATCACGCTATGCAGCGCCGTTGCTACCTATAGAGGTTGAGCGGGTCAGTTATTTTATGAGAGGTTTGATTATTCCCCTTCAGTTGGCTACGTTTCAGTCGGTGACCTTTGAGGCTTCCTTTGAGAAAGTGTCCAAGCATGTGAGGATGGTTAAATCTGTGAGGGGCAAACTTCCAAGACATGAGTCCGACAAGAGGGCGAGGCGATATAGACAGTATAGTGGGTCTACTTCTCATGGTTATGGAAAATAGGGTAGATTCTAGCATTTGTAGTCGAGCTGACCAGTTCAAGCAGCCCTTCAGATTACAAATGGTGTCTTTGTGGGGCAGAGCGGTTATAGTAGGGGCCAGTTTTTGAGGGGTTCTCAGTCTCGGTATTCTGACTGTGGCAGTTATTCAGGTTCTTCATCTCTATTCAGCATCCATTAACAACCAGGACTTGTTAAAACTATAGTGAGATTAGCCATTTCAAGAGAGAGTATCCCAGATTGGTACCGAGTACATCCCGTGCACCTAGGACCACAACACAACCATCTAGGAGTGGTAGTCAGGTTAACATAGGAGGTTTCTAGTTAGGTCGTGGTGGGCATCAGACTAGTCACGGTCGATCTCAGATAGGGAGATATGGGGTTCGTTCAGGCCGAGACGGCCATCAGGGTACTCAGTCTATTAGGGGACACACTCATTGCTATTCTTTCCCTAGTAGGCCATATGCTGAGGCATCATATGCGGTTATCATATGTATCATCTTAGTCTGTCATCGGTCTGCTTCAGGGCTATTTGATCCGGGGTCTATGTTCTCATATGTGCCTGCCTACTTTTTTGTTGATTTGGATATGTGGTGTGATATGCTAGAGGTCCTTATTTGTATGTCTACACCATTTGGTGATTATATGATTGTAGATATAGTTTATCGGCTTTGTGTGGTTACTTTTATGGGGTATGATACATGCGTAGATTTGGTCATTTTAGACATGGTTGATTTTGATATTATTCTTGGGATGGATGTGTTATCACCGTACCATGCGATTCTAGAGTATCATGCCAATACAGTAACTCTAGCCATGCCTAATCTTTCAAGATTAAAGTGGAGGGGCGCTCCCAGCCCTGCTCCTAAGATGATCATTTCTTTCATCCAGGCTATGAAGTTGGTGGAAAAGGGTTGTCTAGCATATCTTGCTTATATTTGGGATACAAGCGTGGAGACTCTTTCCCTTGAGTTAGTTCCGATAGTTAGTGAGTTTATCGAGGTCTTACTGTCAGATTTGTCGGGTATACCATCATACAGGGTTATTGATTTCTTCTTTGGTCGTTAGCTGAGTACTCAACATATTTCTATTCCTCTGTACCATATGGCTCCGACAGAGATGAGAGAGAGCAACTTCAAGATTTGTTGAGTAAGGGATTCATTCGACCGATTGTGTCTCCATGGGCTGCTCCTGTGTTGTTTGTGAATAAGGATGTCACCATGAATATATGCATTGATTATAGGTAGTTGAAGAAGGTTACCATTAGAAACAAGTATCCGATTCCTAATTTTGATGATCTGTTCGACCAACTTCAGGGTGCTTTGGTGTTTTCGAGGATTGACTTGAGGTCCGGGTATTACCAGTTGAAGATTCAGGCCGAGGATGTTCCTAAGATATCTTTTCGGACATGTTATGGTCATTAGGAGTTCCTCGTGATGTCCTTTGGGCTTCTAATGCCCCTACAACTTTCATGGACTTGATGAATGGAATATTCAAGCCGTATTTGGATTGTTTTGTGATAGTATTCATTGATGACATCTTGATCTATTCGAAGAGTCGGGAGGACCATGAGCAACATCTGAGAGTGGTTATTGGGATATTTAAAGAGAAGAAGTTGTATGCTAAGTTCTCGAAATGTGAGTTTTGTCTAAGTTTAGTGGAATTCTTGGGTCACGTGGTATCCAAAGAGGGTATTATGGTTGATCCCAAGAAGATAGAGGCAGTCAGAGACTCTAGACCGACTTCGGTGACAGAGATTTAGAGCTTTGTGGGTCTTTCTAGCTACTATCACCAGTTCATCAATGAATTTTCTTCTATTACTTCTCATCTAACGCGTTTGACTTAGAAGGAGGTACCTTTCCAGTGGTTTGACGAGTGTGAGGAGAGCTTTCAAAAGATCAGTCTCTTTTGACCACAACCCCGATTTTATCTCTTCCGATGAAGGGGAAGGACTTTACCGTATATTGTGATGCTTCTAGGATTGGGTTGGGATGTGTGTTGATGCAGGAGGGTAAGGTTATAGCTTATGTATTGAGGCAGTTCAAGGTGCACGAGAAGAATTACCCTGTTCATGACTTAGAATTGGCGGCTGTGGTATTTTCTGTGAAGATTTGGAGGCATTATCTTTATGGAGTTCATTGTGAGGTGTATACCGATCACTGTAGCCTTCAACATGTATTCAACTAGAGAGATTTTAATTTAAGGCAGTGTCGGTGTATAGAGTTGCTAAAGGACTATGACATGACTATTTTGTACCATCTAGGTAAGGCCAATATGGTGGCGGATGCCTTGAGTCGAAATGCAGTCAATATGGGGAGTTTAGCTCATTTGTTGTTTTTGAGCATCCTTTGGCATTGGTGATTCAGTATTTAGCGAACCGTTTCGCGAGGCTTGATATTTCGAATCCGAGTAGGATTCTGTCTTGTGTTGAGGTGAGGTCGTCTCTGATGGAATAGATTAGGACCTACCAGTATGATGATGAAAAGTTATGCAAAATCAGAGATAAGGTGATGATCAGTGAAGCCAAAGAGGTTGTGATTGATAGTGACGGGGTATTAAGGATCAAGGGTAGATTGTGTGTTCCCAGAGTTGGTGATTTGACGAGATTGATCATGGAAGACGCCCATAGCTCTAGATCATTGATTCATCTAGGTGCTACTAAGATATACTATGACTTGAAACAATACTATTGGTGGGGAAGGATGAAGAGAGACATTGTTGAGTTTGTGTCAAATATGAGCACCAGTGACCCAATGATGTGTCTCAGAGGATGCCTATTCCCGAGTGGAAGTGGGAGAGCATTGTCATGGATTTTGTTGTGGGGTTTCCCAAGACCTTGGGCAAGTTTGATGCTACTTGGGTCATTTTTGATAGATTGACCAAGCCCGCGCATTTCATTTCGGTTCAGACGACTTATAATTTAGAGAAGTTGGCTAAGATCTATATTCGTGATATTGTTCATCTTCATGGTGTCCTTATTTCTATTATCTCAGACTGGGGTACTCAGTTTACGTCGCATTTCTGGTGGACTTTGCAAAAGGAGTTGGGTACTCGCTTGGATCTCAGTATAGCTTTTCACCCTCAGATCGATGGTCAATCCGAGCGGACTATTCAGGTATTGGAGGACATGTTACGAGCCTGAGTGATTGATTTTGATAGTCATTGGGCCCAATTCTTACCTTTGGCAGAGTTTGCATACAACAACAACTATCACTCCAGTATTGATATGGCACCATTCGAGGCTCTATATGGTAGGAGATGTCGATCTCCCATTGGTTAGTTTGACGTATTCGAGGTTCGACCTTGGGGTACCGATTTGTTGAGATACTCCTTAGAAAAGGTGAATGCGATTCTGGATAAGCTCCTGGCATCTCAGAGCAGGCAAAATGAGTATGCAGACCGGAAGGTACGGGACATGTAGTTTATGGTTGGTGATAGAGTTCTATTGAAGTTCTCACCCATGAAGGGTGTGATGAGTTTCGACAAGAGATGGAAGTTGCATCCTAGGTACATCGGACCTTTTGAGATTCTTCAGAGGGTTGGAGAGGTGGCATATGAGTTGGCTCTGCCTCTAGGTCTTTCAGGTGTCCATCCGGTCTTTCACGTGTCTATGTTGAAGAAGTACCATGCCGACTGTTCTTATATTATCTAATGGGACTCTGTATTGCTTGATCATAACTTGGAGTTCGAGGAGGAGCATGTGGCTATTTTGGAAGGACATGTGATGAAGTTGAGGTCAAAATGACATTGCTTCTATGAAGGTGCAATGGAAGCATTGTCCTGTTGAGGAGGCAACTTGGGAGACAGAGTCCAACATGCGGAGCAGATAACATCAGTTGTTTACTACTTCCAGTACATTTCCCCTTTTGTTTCTCTCAGTTCGAGGATGAATATTTGTTTAATTGGCATCTGATGTAACGACACATCCGGTCATTTTTAGCTAAAGACCCTTATTTGAATATTTTACCCTTCCCGTAGACTCTGTGTGGGGTTTGTGATGCAGAGGGATGAGCGGCACGGAGCCCGAGATTTATTTATGTGATTTTCGGATGAAAAACACAAAATGGAAATCTTAGAGTTATTAGTTGACTCAAAGTTGACTTCCGGGTATATGGGTTCATTTTCGAGTTCCGTCACTTCCGGTTGCTTTGGAGGGTCATTTATGACTTAGTCGAGTCATTGGTTTGCTTCCTGAGGCAATCAGATGTACTTTGTGGATTTATTTGTGAGTTTGTGGTATTTGGTTATTTTGGGCAATTCTTTAAAAAATTATGTCTTAGCTCGGTTAAAAGATACGAGGGTGCGAGCAATTTTGTAGAATTTTTTACCTTGGGGGAGCATGTCTGGATTTTGTCAAGGGGGTATTGTGTAACACCTCGTATTTTTGGGCTAAGGTTTGACCCGTACAATGAAAACATAATGGAACCAATATGAAGAGTATAGGGAGTGTTTTGAAAACTAATCAAGGCATAAGAATAGTCTTTTGGAAAAAGTATAGTCGGAAGCTACTCTACGAAGCATTTTTTAAAGTGAGTTTGTTGCAGGCCTCATGTAAACCGCATTTACAGATAAATGTATAAGATAGTTTGGAAAACTTCCTTCTTGAAATTTGTATCCCTTTGAATACCTTTCCATCCATTTAAGTCCTACATCAAACAGAGTTTTGTACAAAAGGTTATGGTTGTTTTACTGAGGACATGTAAAATGGAAATCCCGATTCTTGTATGATTAAGTTTTAAAGCCCAAGCCTTTATGATAACCTATAAATACAACCCTAAAATGTTTTATGTAAGGATTTTCGACTAGAGCTACTACAAACATATAAGGTGAGTTCTTATTCAAATCCCTATGTCAATTTTATTAAGTTAACACTAGATTACCATCGAATCATTATTTGGAATAGCTAGATTTTGGGAACATCCATTCAAGGTCGAATTTGGAATGAAGCTTTGGGATTTCTTCAAAAAGGTAATCCCCTCAATAATTAATGGATTATATGGAGTTATTGTTATATTTTATACATTTAATGGTTGGTATAATCATGAAATAGGATTGATTTAGATGCACTCTATCAAACGCAAAACCCTAGTAATTTTGCTATAGATTTTCCCTCTGACTAGCTAGATTCTTTGGTGTGTCCAATAAGTTAACCGTTGGATCGAGCCCAAATTTTAACTAAGTTGTCACAACATATAGGTATTAAATATGAATGGTGGAGATCGGATTTGGAAGTCCGAAGTAGTGCGGTTAGAGCTATGAACAATAGCTATGAAAATCCATTCCAATGCTCAAGGTTCAATCTTTGGATTTCTCCTTCAAAAGTTCAGATTTTAATTACAAGTATGAGAGCGAATAAGGTATTTATAACTTCTATCTATATTTGGGAACGTCTTTAATCATCCTCACGCCTCGTTTATCGAGATTACTGTGAATTACTTCAGAATTTAAGAATTATGCCCTAGTTCATGAAAAGACTAGAATGTCTATCCTCAATATTATAAGTTCATATTTGTTCATAATTATCACTTTGATTGTTGTGAACTCATCACGTAATCAATATACACTTGTGTTTTATATCCACAAGTCTCAATTTAGATTATTTAGCATGTTTGTAAATTAGTTAAAGCTTCAGTACTCATAATCAATTCATGAATTCATGTTCAGTATTTCATATCAGTATATTTCAGTATTCCAGTATCATGTTGAGCATCTGTATTTTTTGGCCTAAGGCCACATTTTATTTGTGCCCAAGGCCATAGTTATGTATACGTATACTTGAGCCTGAGGCCACAAATTTGTTCACACATATTAGGCCTAAGGCCACATTTATTATCATTTATTATTACAGTTAAACAGGTGACTCTCCATTTCAGTACATGAAGTATTCTTATTATTTTCTTTCTTGTTCTGTTTTCAGTTATCAATTTCAATTTCAGTTTCAGATTCAGTACAATATTTGTTTATTGATTTGGGTTGCCCTTTTCCCGAGCACCCCACATCTATTTATTCTTTCAGGTGCTTTACATACAGTACAATTCAAATGTACTAAGGTCCCTTGCATGAGACCTGCACTTTATGGTGCAGGTGCCGATTTTCAGGACGACGGATCTACTTAGTAGGATTCTTTTAGTATAAGATGATTGGTGAGCCCCATCTCATTCATGGTGTCAGTCTATTACTTCATTATTATATTTTATGATAGATGTATCCTAGGACCTTGTCCTAATAGACAATTTTCTGTCAGACGCATGTTAGAGGTTTCATAGACTAGACTAGTCAGTGTGTCATGCCAACATTTGTTTTCAGACTTACTATATTTTCATATAATTCTGCAATATACTTTCAGACTACATTTTCAACATTCTGTTTGCATGTTTCAAATCATTACTATAGTATATTTTGATGCCATGTTGATTCGGCAGCCATGTGGTTCGCTCGATCACATGCAGCTAGGCAACGAGTGTTATGTTTCGCTCAGGCCATGGTTCGGGGCGTGAAAAAGCTTGGTATCAGAGCCTAGGTTCAAGTGTCTTAGGGAGTCTATCAAATCGTGTCCAGTAAGGTCACTTATATGTGTGTAATGCGCCCACACATGTTAACAGTTGCCCAAAGACATCTAGGACTGTCTTACTTCTTTCATACTCTAGATTATGCAATTAGAGCAATACTTTCAAGACTTTTTCTAAATCATGCCATGGAGCCTAGATCAGTAAGTAACATCTTCTGTCCATCAAATTTCGAACGTATCGAATGCGCAAGCGACGAGAAGGAAATTCGAAGTCCAAGTTAGGATGACTACCTATTGGGGGTATAATCAGGAAGTGCATGTTGGTAATAGATGGAACTTGAGATAATATCGAAAGTGGAACAAAATTCATAGTTATTACAAACTAGATCATAACCCTTATCCGAAAGTTTAAAAGCAATTATCATGATTTATAGTTATTAGTTAACCAAAGTTACCAGTTATACAATGTTTCAGTTAGCAGAATCATAGTTATTCAGTACACTAGTGTTTGGTTGGGTGGTTATCACATTTTCAATTTTCAGTGTATCGAGATTCTTGTGACTTGGCTGGTAAGTATACAACATGGCCTATGGGAGCTAAAAGGAAGTGTATGTGAAGATGACTATAGTGAAATCTTTGCATGCTCTATGTCCGTGTTATGACCCAAGACTCGCCAAATGGGGCATGATGTGTTTATCAGGTGATGGTACCATTTGAAGGACAAGTTTCTGCATAATAGTATATGTATGTTCTATACCTTACAGAATAAGTTTAATTGGATTTTTGGACCATGGAGCTACAAGTATGAGAATGATAGTTCAGGTTTAAGACCCTACATGGAAGCATGTTATGAAGTTATCCACGGCAGGCATAAACTGCCCACGATAGTTTTGAGCAATAAAATAACCTAAGAGCAAATCACTTGTGATTCTAGAATGTCTCGAGTTTTCAAAGATGTATATTTTCTCGTATGACCCATGCACATGACTAAAAAAAGATTATGTACGGCAGGAGAACCATGAGTAGATGATATTGAATTTTTGGAGATAGTTTTAAATTATTTAAGTCTATTCAGATCAGAATTAGAGAGTATGACGTTAGTAAGTTACTAGAAGAAGTAGATATTACTATAAGATGATAAGATGTGATAGTTCCCTCTAAGGTTATGTGATTCAAGTGTTTATCCCATGTGTGTATAATTTTACATGACCTTAAGGTGTATAGAAAGTTGGGGTTTGATATTTCAACCTTTCATTTAAGATAAACGTAATTTCCCTAAGTTTGATCTATGTCTATAGCTCATAAAAGATAGTATACAATCGTAAAACAGGGTCGGATGATGAGATAAGTCAGAAATAATCTCAGGCTTCACTTTAGTATTCATGACAGAACTAGAGAACATGATGCTAGTTGGTGGATAGTAGAGAATAGTAAGTAAGTTTGAGTAGATACAGTGAATTAGCAATTTCAGCAAAGTTAGTAGAGGTACGATTTGATCTCCTTAGTTAGGTTAACAATGAGGAGTGAGTAGCAGTTTGGATACACCGAATTCGTGTTAGAATCCAAAGGGTTTAAGATAAACATAGAGTACAATGGCAGTGGAAGAAGAAATCAGCTAGGCAGTAAGAGAGCAAACTACAGAAGGATAGTCTTTTAGAGTTGTCACAAAAATGGATTTTCCCTAAGACTAGCAGTGTGAGCGAAGTTAAGTCGTTAAGATAGAATATGCCAGTAATTCAGTCCATATAAGTAATTTAGTTCCCTGTTCATGTAAGAAATTCAGTTTTCCCTAGTAAGGAAGATCGCTCAGAAGTAAGTCCAAAGATGAGCCGTAAGTGACGTAAAGTGCAAGGAATTGCATAAGTTAAGAAAAATTGGTTGGATCCCAATGGGAGAGGAGGATCCCCAAATATAGGATTTTAACCTTTGGTCCTAGAGAGAGATGTGTAGATTGTCAAGTAGTGCAGTTGAATATTCTTAAACCCGAAGGGTTAGCATGAGATATGAAGAACCTCAGTTCAGTAATAAGGGCATAATGAGATAGTCCCCATAAGGTAGTGCCATCGCACGAGACTCTATACTTCAGGGTGTCTGTCAAAGACTTAGTGCACAACGTTATTAAGAGTATTTCAGGAAGTATCTGAGAAAGATATCAAGTATAGGTAGTTTAGCTCATGTTAAGGCAGACAAAAGAATCATAATGAAAGAAGTTCTTTGTTTAGCAAACCTAGGAGTACAACTTTTAGACCCTGAGGATGGTAGAGTTGTTGTACAGAATCATCCTTAGTAGTTGAGAAAAAGAGGACAACAATTTCATGATCCCTATCTGTTGCGGCTAAATGATGGGATTCACAAACATTAACCCATGGCTTCCGAACAAGGAGGAGATGATGGTACTCTAAAATACCAAGGAAAATTTTGCGTCTCCGATATAGTTAGGCGCAAAGGGAGATTTATGGTAGATGAGCACAGTTTCAAATATTCTACCTACCCAAGCTCCACAAAAATGTATCATGACCTTGAGAAGGTGTATAGGTTGGATGACAAGAAGAAGAACGAAGCCAATTTCGTGGCTAAATTTCCAAATTGGTAGCAAGCAACAGCTTGTCATGACCCCTTTTTCAGGAATTATGGTGGAACCTACATAATCCTACCACATAGGCGAACCACTCCCAAATCATTAATATGATATGAATTAAGTAAAAGCGGAAGATAACAAAATACTACAAAAGTTGTCCCATACTATAAAGCGGAATAAGTAATAAGTCTAAAACATCAACAAATACCCCCAAAGATCTAGTTTGTAGGTACAAGAGCTCTAACAAATACAGAACAAGTCTGAGAATGGGCACGCAGGCCAAAACTGAATACATAGTCTGAATATGTCTCTCAAATGCGAACAAAAGACGATAAAATAGAGAAAGAGTATCTAAGGGTATGCTGGAGATAACATCCTCACCCTGAATTCCTAGAATCAACAACTCGAACTCTCAGCCACGTGGTGTTGCAGATGTGGAAGGTACTGAATATGCATCCAAAAATATATAACAAGTGTAAAATGAGTACACAACGTACCCCCGTAGACATCATAGGCCGACAACGACGGAAATATATAATCCGAGATAAATATCATGTTGACACCAAATAATCCTACACTTAGCATTTCAATAACCACGTATATCACATAATCACCAAGATGATCATAAAGTCAACAATATCTCAAATATCAAATAGCAAGAACAGTCTCTTTCAAGTTCACACTTCAACCAAGTTACGCAATGTCACCCAACGACAGTTTCCATTCACATTATATCAAGATAAGGCATAAAAATGTATGATATGAATGCAATGCATATGCAAGGTACCTTTCACAACTTGGTATACAATACATCAAGGTTTTATTATGATCTGTACACCCATGGGGGACCCACGAAGTCTATATACCGCTCCTAGCTAGCTGGAATTCGATACACAAATCTTACTAGAGCCCATAACTCATTTGTCGAGTCTCAATCATGTTGCAGGCGTGCAACTCTGCTCACCACATATAAATACCATCTCAAGTTCCATAATATCATATTACTCTTACCTTTCCGGTCTCTTGAACCACAATATATCCATACCACTCTCACATCAAGTCACAGAACAATGAGTGTATGAATGTAATGATAATACAAGGTAAGATATCATGCTATTATGAGATGCATTCAAGTATAGAGATGATATACACATGCTTTTAAGAATTCAAAACATATAAGCAAATCCAGTCAAATCAGGATATCGATCGAAAACATGTGTGATGAGTAACCAAATAATAAGAAACATGGTGACAAGCTCACATATGGTGATGACCCCAAATAAACAACAGTCGAAACCAACACAAGGTTGATTTCCCAAACCCCATCATTATAGTTCAACACCGGTACCCACTCAATCGTTTATCACAATCAGTTGAGTGGGACCCCCAAACACGTTCAATACCCTTCAATATTTAAAACTAATTATGTATTTCTATCTAGTCTCGAAAAGCTAAACCATAGCCTACCTCAAAGCCGAGCGGGAGAGCTACCAAGTCGAGTCTCTAATACAGCCTTGCCCTTCCTTCTTGCGTCACGATAATCAAAGTCTATTCAGACATATTACATAGTTAATAATAAGCTTAACACAATAAAAGCAAGACTTTAAATACCTATCCCGGGTCCACACCACCAACACTTAAACTTTAATACAAAAAAACCCAAGATTACATACTAGACAATCATATCCTTAATTTAATTGAAAATCTATTCACATTTGATCCCTCAATTGGACAATAATCAAAAGCCCCAATTTGAAACCCTAGAATTTCCCCCAATTGAAAACATGCTTTTATAAACAAATTAAGACTTATAACATGATATTCTAACTTATTCCAATCCTAATTCATAATATTAACATCATTAAATCCATATACCCCCATTAAAATCAACTATATAACTCTCTTAATCTCACCATAAGCATAACTCATCTTCCCCAACTTACATAATATGCCCACCATTAAAAGGACTTATAATCATAACTTAAACCATAAAAGAGAAAGAATCTATTACCTCAAGGTTGGAAATGCTCTTAGAGCTATGAAAAATACCCTTATGCGGTGCTGTTATCGAGATTAGCTATTTTGGGAATGAATTTTCTGACCTAGGAGTATATATAGGACACCTAAACAGTGATCCGCCCCAGCAGAATCGACTCCGCTAGAGCAGAGCCGCTGCAGTGGAAAAGCCTTCGCCATAGCGGATGTCACTTAACACATCATACCTCGCCACAACGAACCTAAATATGTTGTAGCAGAACTTCCCATTTCCCCATCTTTCGCTTTGGTGAGACAACCTTCCGCCAAGGTGAACCCACTGGAGTGGATACTGGTTCTGCCGTGGCGGACACCAGACACCAGTAGATGCAAAATAGCCCAAAACCTTTATCCAATACCCTAAACACTCCCGGGACCCCCAGACATAAACCCAACATGCTTGTCTATGGTAAACAGTGCTACTAACTCGTTCGTACTTTCACAAATAATTGAGCTAAGAACTAATGACTCGACTAAGTCATTAAAGACCCTCCGAAACTACTAGAATTGATGGAACCCAGAAGCAAACTCATCTAGCTAAAAGTCAACTTTGAGTCAAACTAACCAACTCTAAGTATTTCAGACTTGGGCTTTTCATCTGAAACTCATAAAATAGACCTCAGGATCTGTGTCACCCATCCCCGCGCATCACAAACTCCATAAAGAGTCTATGGAAAGGGTCAAACAAGAAAATAAGGGCCTTCGCAAGAAACAACCAGGTTGGTCATTACACAACCGATTCAGTAGAAGATATTACCAATTATATATTCAGATGTCAGACAGATCGCACTACTAAGACGCTCGAAGGTATGTTGAGCGCATGTGTCCTAGACTTTTAATGTAATTGAGGTGATCATTTGTATTTCATTGAGTTGTTTCTAAATATAAATATCATGCTAGTATCAAGATGACACTATTTGAAACCTTGTATGAGCGAATGTATAGATCACCTATTTATTGGTATGTAGTTGGCAAAAATAGAATTGCTAGGGCTAGATTTGGTCCCTGAGGCTGTTGAAAAAATTAAATTAATTTTGGAGTATTTGAAAATGGTTAAAAGTCGCAATAGTCCTATGCGAATGTGCGGTGCAGATATTCAGAGTTTCATGTTAACGATTGGGTATTTCTAGAAAGTTTTACCTATGAAAGGCGTCATATGATTTGAGAAGAAACAAAAGTTAGTCCCAAATATATTAGGCCATACAGGATTCTACGAAAGATCGTCAGAACCCGAAACTGAACTCATCTAGCAAAAAGTCAACTTTGAGTCAAACTAAACGACTATAAGTTTTCTAGACTTGGGATTTTCATATGAAACTCATAAAATAGACCTCGGGATCCATGCCACCCATCCCCTCATATCACAAACCCCACAAAAAGTCTAAGGGAAGGGTCAAACAAGTAAATAAGGGCCTTTAGCAAGAAACGACCAGGCTAGTTGTTAGATTATATACCAATTAAATAATGTTTGTCCTCAAACGGAGAAAAGCAACATGAGGAACATATCATATATCTACTCCGTATATCAGAATTGATCTCTCAAGTCGCCTCCTCGACATGACGATGCCTCCACTGAACCTTCACTGAAGCTATCTTCTTTGATCTCAACTTGCTCACCTGCCTGTCTAAAATAGCCATAGACTCTTCCTCAAACTCTAGATTCTGATCAAGAAAAATTGAGTCCCACTGGATAATGTATGAACCAACGACATGATTCTTCTTCAGCATAGACACATGGAAGACTCGATAAATGCCTGAAAGACCTAGTGGCAGAGCCAACTCATATGCCATCTCTCCTACTCTCTGAATAACCTCAAATGGTACGTTATACCTCGGACTCAACTTCCCCCTCTTGCCGAATCTTATCACACCTTTCATGGGTGAAACCTTCAGAAGAACCTTGTCACCCACCATGAACTATAAATATCAGACCTTCCGGTCCACATACTCCTTATGTCTGCTCTGCGCTGCTAGGAGATTATTCTGGATCACTCTCACTCTCTCTAAGGACTCCCTCAACAAGTGGTACCATATCGATACTGGAGTTATAGCTGTTGTTGTACGCAAACTCTGCCAAAGGCAAGTGCTGGTCCTAATGACCACCAAAATCAATCATGCAGGCCCGTAACATGTCCTCCAATACCTAAATAGTCTACTCGGACTGACCGTCGGTCTGAGGGTGAAACTCTATACTGAGATCCAAGCGAGTACCCAACTCTCCCTCCAAGGTCCGCCAGAAATACAAAGTAAAATGAGTACCCCAATCTGAGATAGTAGAGATAGGAATCCCATAAAGATAAACAATCTCCCAGATATAGATCTTAGCCAACTTTTCTGCATTATACATCATCAAAACTAGAGTGAAATTAGCGGTCTTGCTCAATCTGTCAATAATAACCCAAATCGCATCAAACTTGCCCAGAGTCTTGGGAAATCTCACAACAAAATCCATAAGAAATCTTGTCCCACTTCCACTCTGGAATGGGCATCCTCTGAGATACACCACCTGGACGCTGGTGCTCATACTTGACCTACTAGAAATTTTCTCACCGGGACACAAAATCAATAATGTCTTTCTTCATCATCCCCCACCAGTAATGTTGCTTAAAATCAAGATACATTTTAGTAGCACCCGGATGTATTGAATACCTAGAGCTGTGGGCCTCCTCCATAATCAATCTAGTCAAATCTCCCACATGAGGCACACACATTTCACCCCTACTCCTTATAATGCCCACACTATCAATTATGGCCTCCTTGGCCTCGCTACTCATCACCTTATCTCGAATCTTGCACAATCTCACATCATCATACTAGCGCGCCTGAATCTGATCTAAGAAAGATGACCTCACCTACACATATGCAAGAATCCTACCCAGATTCGAAAGATCTAGCCTCATAAAAATGGTTGGCTAGTTCTGGACCTCTAATGCCAAAGGATGCTCAGAAACAACCAAACAAGCTAAACTCCCCATACTAACCGCATTCCGGCTCAAAGTATCTGCCATTACATTGGCCTTGCTCGGATCATACAAAATGGTCATGTCATAATATTTCAACAACTACATATACCGACGCTGCCTAGAATTCAAGTCCCTCTAATTAAATATGTGTTGAAGACTGCGATGATTAGTAGACACCTCATAATGGACACCATAAAGATAGTGCCTCCAGATATTTAAAGCGAACACAATAGCAACCAACCCCAAATCATGAACATGATAGTTCTTCTCATGCACTTTCAACAGCCTCGATGCATAAGTGATAAACTTACCCTCTTACATCAGGACACATCCCAACCCAATCCTAGAAGCATCGCAATACACCGTAAAGTCCTTCCCCTCTATCAAAAGGGATAAAATCTTGGCTGTGGTCAATAAAGTCTTGAGATTTTGGAAGCTCTGCTCACACTCATCAGACCACTAGAAAAGAACCTCATTTTGAGTCAAACACGTTAAGTGAGAAGCAATAGAAGAGAATCCTTTGATGAACTGATAATAGTAGCTAGCAATACCCACAAAACACTGAACCTCTGTCATAAAAGTCGGTCTAGGCCAGTCCCTGACTGCTTCTATCTTCTTAGGGTCAACTAAAATCCCATCCTTGGACACCACATGCCCCAAGTATGCCACCAAACTCAACTAAAAATCACACTTTGAGAACTTAGCATACAACTTCTTCTCCTTTAAAATCCCAAGAACCACTCTCAAATGCTACTCATGGTCCTCTAGAATCTTCGAATATATCAGGATGTCATCAATAAACACAATAACAAAAGAATCCACATACGGATTAAATATCCTATTCATCAAATCCATGAATAATGTGGGGTATTTGTAAGCCCGTGACATAACCAAGAACTCATAATGCCTATAATGAGTTCGGAAAGCCATCTTGGGCACATCCTCATCTCGAATCTTCAGTTGGTGATACCCGAACCTCAAATCAATCTCTGAAGATATAGAATCACCATGAAACTGGTCGAATAGGTCATCAATACGCGGAGTTAAATACTTTTTTCTGATAGTGACCTTGTTCAACTATGTTTAATTAATGCATATACGCATAGTGCCATCCTTCTTCTTCATTTATTGGTTGGTTAATTATCCACAATATCATATGTTACACCCTATAGTTTTTGTGTTCCGTTGTGTCATCGATGGGTACAGATTTCCCTGGAAGAGGTACGGCCTTATGGAAGGGTAATGAAGGTTTAAGACTTGTTTATGGAAGTTACAAAGTATTAGGAAGTCAAACGGATCAAAGAAAGTACATTTCGACGAAATCAGAAAAATTGCGCATATAGACGGCTGAGTTGACGGACAGTCAAATTGTTTGATGGAGTATCAAAGTGACAAGGTGAACGTTCAAATTCTCTGAGATTTTGAAATCTCAGGAGGCAGATTGACGGACCGTCAATCCCACCATCAAATTGTAGTGGTGGAAAAATTTTCTGGGTTTAAATACGGGTTATGTTAACTCAGTCCTCATTTCCCCCCAATATTAGTTCATAAACACTCTCTAAACCCTCTCAATCATATTATATCATTCCTAGATCAAATCAAAGCCAAGATACGTGAGATTAATGCAATAATTCCCGTGGTAATCGCAAGAATCATCTTCTACATATTAAATCGACTTTGGAAACCCTAAGTGATGTGATGAATTGATGTTGGAGGAAGATTTTGATGTGTGAAGGTAAGATCTAACCTCCTTTATCTATAATTGTGGTCAATTAATAATTCAGAGTAAGTTGTGGAAGGATTGTCGTAATCAAAACCCGTAAACTTATGAAACCATTATATTATCACTTGTGGGCTGTTTTGGTTGAGATAAGAATTGGGATTTATTAGTAAATTGATTGTTGGTGCTGTTGTTTGAAATTAAGAGTGAATATTGGGGTTGAATCATGTTGGTAAAGTTGTGAAATTGAGGAAAGGAATTTGGGAAGATGATGGGGTTGGTATGAATAAGAATCCATGATAGTATAACCCTAGAATTGCATGTACGCAAGTTGTTCGATAAAATTCATAAATTAAATCTTCTATTAGATATGAGTTCTCTATGTTGGGCTTACATTCTTCTCTGTTATTGAATGATCTTTTCTATGACTATCGATACGAGCATGTTATCGAAAATATCCTATTCTTAGACGATTAAGAAGACACTTGGGGCTAATCAACTCTTTGATTATTTATGTATCCATCGATCGTTAAGTCTACACTCTGTCATTGATATTGTTCCCTTCTATGGCTAAAACAAGCGTAGTACTTCATGATTAAGAAACTGAGGTAGAGAGTCTTCTTTCTAAATGATGGTTGCAAAATAAAAGAGTATACAAGTCCACATAAGAGTAGTCGAGGGTGAAATGACCTGACGTCACCCTGACTAAGTGATGAGTCCATAATAGGTTTGAATATGGATCCTATATGTATACATATGTACTTATGTTGCCCATAGGCCCTATGGCATTATATATGCAAATATACATATATGATTCTGCTAATATTACCCACATAGGCCTATGACATTACATACGTGATTTAATATATATATATAGAATATTGCCCACAGAGGCGTATGGCATTATATACGCGATCGAATCCTTATATATACCCACATATGAGTTTAGTAAGACATGTATGAGGTTCCAAGTGGTATTTCTGACTTTTTTTATTATTGTTGCTTCATTTACTTTTGATTATGCCGTACATATTCAGTACATGTTTCCTACTGATGTCCCATCTGGGGAACGATGATCATGCCTACAGGTATAGATAAATAGGGTGACACTCCTCCTTAGTAGGTTGCTTGTCCAGCTATGATTGTCGCACTTCTCTCCCTCAAAGTTGATGTATAGGTGTCACTAGGTATTATTGTACATATGACTAGTATTTTGGGGTATGACGGGGTCCTGTCCTGACCGTTGACGTATTATGCCACTCCTAGAGGTTTGCAGACTTGTGTACAGTATATGTAGTTATGTCATGGCCTTGCCAACCCTGTTTGTTAGTGGTGTAATCTTCTAGTATCCTTGTCGGCCTTGAGTATCTAAATGTATATATGTTGTTGGGGATCTTCTGTATGCAGATTGTTATTTATTCTTGACTCATTATGGTAAGTAGGAGGCCTTGTTGGCCTAAATTGTTCATTACAGGTCCCATGTACTATCGATGATCCGCTCAAGCCTTCGGGTGCTGGGTGCCAGCCACCCCCCAAGGTTGGGGTGTGACATACTTAGTATTAGAGCAGGTCTATCCTAGGGAGTCTGCAAGCTGTATCTAGTAGAGTCTTGTTTATGGGTGTGTTGTGCACCACACTTATAAGTAGGAGGCTACAGGATATTTAGGGTGGTTACTTTTCTTCCTAATCTAGATAGTGAGATATCACTAAATTGTAAGTGTTCACTCTTAATCCCCACTTGTTTATGTTCTCAATTATGCCTACTACTACTAAACAATAGGTGGCCATGTGAGGAGTAGATGAGGAGACAAGAGAATGTGCCAGTCAAGAACCACCCACTAACCCGGGTAGACATGAGCACCAAGATAAGGCTATATCTCGAGACTCCAAGACTCAACCCCCACCACCTCTAGAAGGACAGGGGAGAGCTGATGTACCTCATATTCCTCCTCTAGTTTCCCCCGATAAGGATCTAGTTATGCAAAGTGTGGTGCAATTATTAACTCAACTTATGGCCTCTCAGGCCAAGTGACAGACTCCTGGTACTTTTGATAGAGCTATCAGTGCAAGAGTTCGAAACTTTATCAACCTGGATCCTCTAGAATTTACGGGAGAAGACCCTAATACGGACCCATATAACTTTTGAGATCAGATGCAACGTACATTTTGAGTAATGCATGCTACATATGTTGTGTCAGTAGATGTGGCTTCTTATTGATTGCGTGATGTTTTCGTGACCTGGTTTGAGACTTAAGAGTAGACTCGGGGATCCCAAGCCCTACCCATGGGCTGGAGGGAGTAATCCAAGGCCTTCTTGCAGTGTACATGACAGTCGATATTCGACGAGCTAGGCGAGATAGGTTCTTACATTTGGAGTAGGGTAATATGAGCATACCAGAATACAATTTGCAGTTCAATTCCTTGGCTAGGTACGCCCCTACAATTGTTGCTAAAATGAGTGATCGGGTCCATTAGTTTGTTAATGGTTTAGGGCCACACCTAGTAAATTAGTGCATGACAACTTCTCTAAATCCAAATACAGATATTTCTCGGATCCAGGCTTATGCATAGAACTTGAAAGATCAAAAGAGGCAGGAGTGGGTTGATCGAGAGTGAGATAGGGGACAACATAAGAGGGCCCAATCCGTAGGTAATATGAGGGATGTTAGAGGTGGGTTCGGGCCATAGTTTCCCAAGCACCCATCTTATCTGACGGCTAGTATGCCATCATAGTTTTGGGGCAAAATTGTGATAGGACCATTTATTCTGGTCAGAGTCAGAGTTCACGGGTAGCAGGCTCGCAGTATAGAGGGGATTCGAGTCAGATAAGGACACCATTGCCCTGATGCGCTCAGTATGGCATAGCCTATCCAGGGCAATGTCGTCGAGAATTAGATATATGTTATTCTTATAGTTATCCAGGGCATTTTTCTAGGGACTCCCCGACGAGAGATGAAGGCGGTATGGAAAATATGACAAGGTCCATAGCAACTTCTTCTTTATCAGGACGCCCTCCTGGGCAGCACATGCAGACCGCAACTAGTAGAGATAGAGGCAGAGGCAGGGATGGAACAACTAACTCAGGCGGTCATCAGAACCGCATTTATGCACTGTCAGGATGATAGGATCTTGAGTCATCTACGGACATGGTTATAGGTATATTATCCATTTTTCTCTATTAATGTATATTCCTTGATATATCCGAGTTCTACTTTGTCTAATATTACCCCTTTTGTTGCTGGTAAATGTGGAAGAGAGCCTGAAATATTACATAATTCATTCGAAGTGTCTACGCCTGTGGGTGAGCTGGTAATTATTAGACGGGAGTATACGAATTGTGATGTAAAGATTTGTGACCGCCATACTTTAGCCGATTTGAATGAACTAGAGATGGTGAAATTTGATGTTATTATGGGAATGGATTTGCTCTCCTTTTGCTATACTAATGTTGATTATTTGATGAAGATCATTCGCTATAACTTTATATGCTATCCCATCCTTGAGTGGAAAGGCAATGTTGCAACACCCAAGGGTAGGTTTATTTCCTACCTTACGGCTCGAAATATTATCTCAAAAGGATATATTTATCACCTTGTGCGAGCTCAGGATACGGAGGCAATGCCTCCAACTCTTCAGTTAATTCCTGTCGTTAGTGAATTTCCCGACGTATTCTCTGATGAACTTCTTAGTATTCCTCTTGAAAGGGAAATTGAATTCGCTATCGACGTACTCTCAGATACCCAACCTATATCTATTCCTCCATATTGAATGGATCCTATAGAGATAAAAGAATTAAACTCTCAGCTGAAAGATCTTCTAGAGAAGGGATTTATTAGGCCTAGTACTTCTTCGTGGGGTGCTCCAGTGGTATTTTTTTGTAAGAAAGACGGTTCATTAAGGATGTGTATTGATTGCCCTCAGTTGAATAAGGTAACCATTAAAAACAAGTACCTGCTCCCCAGAATCGATGATTTGTTTGATCAATTGCAAGGTGCTAAGTATTTCTTGAAAATTGATCTTAGGTCTGGGTACCATCAATTGCGGATGAAGGTGAAGGACATTCCAAAGACCGCTTTACAAACTAGATATGGCCATTACGAGTTTCTTGTTATGTTTTTTTGGTCTGACTAATGCGCCGACAACCTTTATGGATTTGATGAACTGGGTATTTAAGTCGTTCTTGGATATGTTCGTAATAGTGTTTATTGATGATATTCTGGTATATTCTAGATTAGAAGTCGAACATGCGAATCATTTACGAGCGGTATTATAGATGCTTCAAGACCGTGAGTTGTATGCCAAGTTCTCCAAATGCAAATTCTGGTTAAACTCTAATGCCTTTTTGGGCCATATTGTTTCATCAGATGGTATTAAGGTGGATCATCAAAAGATTGAAGCCGTAAAGAATTGACTGAGGCCTGCGAATCCTACCAAAGTACGTAGCTTCTTGGGCTTAGTAGGATTTTATCGGAGATTCGTGTAGGGTTTCTCTTCTATCTCCACACCTATGATGAAGCTCACACACAAGGCAGTTAAGTTTCAGTAAACAGATATATGCGAGTGTAGTTATCAGGAATTGAAAAATAGATTGACATCCGCACCTGTGTTAGCTCTACCTGAAGGCACTGATGGGTATGTGGTTGACTGTGACGCCTCCATTGTTGGACTAGGATGTGTTTTGATGCATCACGGGAAAGTTATGCATACGCTTCGAGGCAGTTAATAAAGCATCAGGTAAACCATCTGACCCATGATCTTGAGTTTGCGGCGGTAATGGTTTCCCTTAAGATGTGGCATCATTATTTATATGGAGTCCATGTTGATATATTCACGGACCACAAGAGTCAACAATACATATTTTGCTAGAAAGAGATGAATTTAAGGCAAAAAAGGTGGTTGGAATTATTAAAGGATTACGACGTTGATATTTATACTACTCCGATAAGGCAAATGTTGTAGCTGATGCCCTAAGTCGCAAGTCTATGGGGAGTTTGGATGGCATTGAAGCTAATAAGTCAGAGATGACTAAATAACTACGTCGCCTAGCCAGTTTGAATGTGCGACTTTTGGAGACAGATGATGGTGGAGCGGTGGTACATAATACCGCAAAATTATCCTTGATAGCAAAGGTGAAAGAAAAATAGTTTGATGACCCCAAATTGGTCCGAATGAAAGAGGGGATTTCCCTACAGAAGAAGCCGATGTTGGAACTTGTAGGAGACGAAGTCCTTATATATCAGGGTCGACTATGTGTACCAGGCGTACGGGGTTTCTGAGAGTAAATAATTACTAGGATCCACCAGTCCAGGTATTCCATTCATCATGGCTTACAAAAATGTACCATAATCTCTGATATGTTTACTAGTGGACTGACATGAAGAAAGATATTGCAGCATTGGTAGCTCAATGCCCAAATTGTCAACAAGTCAAGATCGATCATTAGAATCCTGGAGGCTTGCTACAACATATAAAAATCCCTACTTGGAAATGGAAAATGATCAATATGAATTTTATGACTAGATTACCATATTCCCATAGGAAGTTTGATTCAATTTGGGTTATCATCGACTGCCTTACGAAATCAACCTATTTCCTACTTGTTCGTACTACATTCTCGGTGGAGGATTACGCCAAGTTGTATATTAAGGAAATAATTCGATTGCATGGTGTTCTAGTCTCTATTATATCCGACATAGGTGCTCAGTTTATGGCTCACTTTTAGAGGTCATTTCAGAAAGGTTTAGGCACCCAAGTGAACCTTAGTACAACCTTCCCTCCACAGATCGATGGTCAGGCTGAGCGCACAATCCAGACACTTGAGGAAATGCTACAAGCCTTTGTATTATATTTTGAAGGTAGCTGGGATGATCATGTGCCCCTTTTCGAGTTCACTTATAATTCCAGCATCCAAATGGCTCTGTATGAGGCATTGTATGGACGAAAGTGTAGATCCCTAATTGGTTAGTTTGAAGTGGGTGAAGCTGGGTTATTATGTCACGATTTGGTCCAGCAGGCAGTGGAGAAGGTAAAACCAATCCAAGAGTGCCTATTAACTACCCAGAGCTTACAGAAATCTTATTCAGATGTTCAGTGCCGTGACTTAGAATTTGCAGTTGGTGATTGGGTATTCTTAAAGGTTTCTCCAATGAAAGGAGTAATGAGATTTGGCAAGAAAGAGAAATTTAGCCCTAGATATGTCAGACCATACAAGATTATCCGCAGGACAGTCCGAGTGGCTTATGAGCTTAAACTACCCTTAGAATTAGAAGTAGTTCACCCAATATTCCATGTGTCAATGTTGCGTAAGTGCATAGGAGATCCCTCCCGTATTACTCCCATAGAAGATGTATATATCATCGAGAATTTAACATATGAAGAGACTCTGGTAGCCATTCTGGATCATCAAGTTCGAAAATTGAGAACTAAAGAAATTTCCTCCATTAAGGTACTATGGAGAAATAATAATATAGAAGAGATGATGTGGGAGGCCGAAGGAGATATGCGGTCCAGATATCCTTACTTGTTTTAGTCCCCAGGATTACACCACCACTCGTGCAATAAAATTCTCTCATTTCTATTCTATTCGACAATCCTAAATCATATACCTTTTTTAGGTATTAATAATGAGAAAAATATGTTATGTGTAGCTTAGAGTACGGTAGATGATAGTTGAGGTGAGTTATGGCTAACTTTCTTAGTTTTGGTATATACAAACAGTCGTATGGGCCTAGTTGATATTGATGTATGTACAGAGGGGTGAGTGAGGGTAAGTGGGACTGAGTTCGGTAGGGAACAAGTTGACGCAAAAATGGATGGGAAAAGGGGTTCTCGGGTTTTCAGTTTCTAGACGGGTAGTGGGGATATGGGGACTGTTTCGGATAGTTGTGTAGGAAATTGGGTCAAGGCGTTTTGGGGGAGTGTTTCGAGGAGGTTGAGGGTGGTGTTGGTGGTTGGGTGGGGCCAAGACCACGGAAGGAGGCTGAAACAGTGAGTTCTGGTGAAGGATGTTTAGTGAACTGTTTCGTGTTGTCGAGTTAGGATGTGAAGTTATGGGAGGTTCCGGGACTTGGCCTTTGTTATGGCTGTTTGTAAGGTACTTTGGGATCTGATGGTGAAAGGAATGAGATGGTTTAGATAAGGGATGGACACGGGATGCTAGGTGCAAACCCGAGTACAAGCCAAATGTTTATACGATCGATAGAAGGAACGGACACGGTCGATATGGCTTGAATAATGACAAGGGGATTTTAATGCCCGAGCTGAAACCAATATGAGGGTGACCAATTTAACAAAGACTAGACCGGGGTTGATAAGTATAAGCCCATGAACAAGCCAAGTAAGGTTGGTCGGAAACCTTTAGATAGACCCTAGTCTTAGGCTAGGTTGGATCACATAATTCCAACGTTCGCTTACCACTAAGGGGGTTTCTCAAGCTTGGGTTTTGATTAGGTCATACAGTCCTAACAAAGACTTACACCGAAGGGAAACCTTATCTTGGGTTTAACTAGGTCACACAGTCTTAGCTTTAACTTATACCAAGGGGTTTGGCTCACACAAGAACCAAAGGTCCTCCCGAAGAACTGACTAAGAATATCAACCCCGGGTTGAAAAACTTAGAAATGTGTAACACTCAACTTTATATTATCAACAAACTCTTCCTTTTATAATGGCCTAAGGCCTCTATTTATAGTACAAAAAAGACTATTCTAGAAAGCAAATGAAAAGACACAAAATAACACGTAGTGTGGACGCATTTGGATTGACTTGGTGACCAAGGGTGTTCGGCCAATCCTTCCTCTTCCCTAGGCCAAAATTGTTGTCTCCTATGTAACAATATTCATGAACTTGATTCTTCCAACAACCTCATCTTCTTGGAATGTGTTGGAAGCTTCCACTCTTGGTATTTGTTTGGATGATCAATTCGACCACCTCTTTGTCTTCTCTTGGCCGAATTTGGAACCTTCAATGTAGTCAAACATGTGGTTAAGATATCCTCTTGGAATCCGTTTGTTATAGATGGTTGTTGTCCTTGCCATCTTGTCAGCCAAGTCATCCTTTGTCCTTGGGATGGTGTACTCTCGGCCTAATCACCTTTGTGACTTATTAATTGTGTCCCAATGTTCGTTATTACGTAGCACACTATGTCCTAGGCTAGCAACTAAGCTAAGAATAAAAGACAAGCTAAAAGAATATACATGGTCTCGGCCAAGACCAAACAAGAAGGCCGAAAATACAAGACTTTTTAAATCTTTATGTCACAACTCCAACTCCATTCCATTTTCCCTGCCATGTTAGGCATATAAGTGTAGAATGACGTGCCATTGTTGGCAACCTTAGTAAACCGCTTCTCGACTTTGGTTGAGAGTTTAAGTCTGTGGATGGTTCAAGTATGAAGACATCTTAGGAACATAACATGTTCGACCTAGTCCGTCACTCAAAATTTTTGTCTCACATAAGATGCTTCAGAACTTAACCAATAACTTGAAGGAACCATATCTCAAGTAGACTTCCCATTTAATCAAGTCGTCATAAAACCATGGTTTGTTGTGCGTTCCTACAAACCTTTCATCACAAGGAGTCACGGCTCGGGGTTCTTTCATTAGGTTGGCACCAAACTCTTGCTCAACTTGTACCGTCATGACCATGATAGGGGTAATATAGGGATCACTACCTTGGATATCATAACTTCTAAGTGATATTACAAGACATCCGCCCTTTTCTTGCTCAACTTCCTCTCAGGTCTTCATCGGTGGAGATCTTCTTTTCAAACCGAGCTTTGAAGACATTTCGGTATCACATAATTCTCTCACATACGTACTCATCCTTGACCATGGAGATTCGGACCTCATGACGAGGTTGTAGACCAATCGGTGACCAATATGCACTTCCCATACTTCCTTTTGTTTCGGCCCCACCAAGATAGTTACCGTGTTAGAGCTAAGGCATTCTTGGTCATCCCCATTGCCTAACTTTTCTTATTCTTCACATCCATCGGATTGCCGAATAGACAACGAACTTCTTGAAAATAAATCAAGAGTGAGTTCATTATCTTCCCTTGGTAGGATTCCAGATGTGTTATTCCTTGGGAATTCCATGAAGGCATCTTCTTCTATGTGGGTTGGCTCATATAATGGGTTGACAAAGAAGGCACAACCCATTTCCTCAACTTGGTACAAAGGATTGGTAAAGAAGGTCCAACCTTGTTTTGTTTCTTCACCCTCCTTTGGAGTATGATCATAGATAGGGATCAGCCATGAAACAAGGCTCTCGTGAACACATGACTCAGTTGTTTCCTTCGGATCATCATAGGGATGGAGGGATCTTCTAAGAACTCGTTCACAAATAGGATCAACATTATTTCTTGATGGTAGCTCGGTGGTTGGCTCATTCGCTATGGCATCTCCCGAAACCTCTACAGGTTCCTTCAAACCGGCTTCTTCTCTACATGCCAAAACATTCAGGACACTCCCCTTCTTAGGCTCGTCCTCCTCCTTCCGTACCTCAGATTCTTCCACAACAAAGGTGTCTCCACTTTCCTTATATTCTTCAAGTGTCATGGCTCTCGGGTTAGGGAATTCCTTGGCAAAATGTCTGAGTCCTTAACATTTGTAACATTTCTTGCCTCCTTTATCAACACCTTTGGTAACTTCCATTTTTCCTTTTCCCCTATTTACATCGTCTTGTTTGTACAAGGGATTGGAATAGGATGTGTCAACCTTCTCCTTAGCACTTGCGGTGTTTGTTTAAGGTCTTGCGACAACCTTGTTTTGTTGCCACTTGAACCTTAGTGCCAAATGGCACACATCCACAAATGATGTGTAAGTAGACACTTACTTTTTCTTGAATTGTAGCACTTAGTCTGCCAATGAACCGTGCAATGCGTTGCAACTTTTTTTCTTCTAAGTCACACAACATTGTGACCTTCTAGAATTCCCGGATGTATTCTTCAATCTTAAGAACACCTTGCCGAATCTTGGTTTGTTTAAGGTACAAATCTTGCTCATAATCTCGGGGAAAGAACTTTCTTTTTAAGTGTTTCTTCAACTTTTCCCAAGAATCAAGCTTGGGTTTGCCGTGCCTTTTGCAGCTCGCCTTTAGGTTCTCGTACCACACGAAAGCAAAGGACTTGAGCTTCAACGTGGCTACTTTGAAACATTGTTGGTCGTCATATTTTTTAAACACAAATAGTCTTTCTATGGATCTTAGCCATTCAAGAAACTTTTTCTGGTCCAAATTATCATCAAACATAGGAAGGTCGAACCGTAAGGTCCGGTCATTCCCTCTTTCAAGTCTTGATTCTTCTTGTGCCTCATCTTCAAATATGTAGGGGATTGTTTTGGGCAACTTCCTCCCCTGATTTAACATCGTTGATGACTACACGATTTTCAAATTCTCTCCTTATCAGTTGTATTTGTTCCACAACCATTTCGGATAAGGTCCTCCTAAGTTCGTCATTTACTTGTGCCATAGCGTCAATGCGTGGTACTGGTTGTCCTGGATCTGATACCAATTTGATATGTGTACGGAGGGGTGAGTGAGGGTAAGTGTGGCTGAGTTCGGCAGGGAACAAGTTGACGCGAAAATGGATGGGAAAGGGGTTATTGGGTTCTCAGTTTCTAGCCGGGCAGTGGGGATTTGGGTGATATTTCGGATAGTAGTGTAGGGAATTGTTTCAAGGAATTTTAGGGGAGTGTTCCGGGGAGGTTGAGGGTGGTGTTGGTAGTTGGGACTTGGCGGTTGGGTGGTGTCAAGGCCACAGAACGAAGGCTGAAACAGTGAGTTCCGGTGAAGGATGTTTAGTGGACTGTTTCGTGTTGTCAGGTTAGGATGCGAAGTTATGGGATGTTCTGGGACTCAGCCTTTGTTGTGGCTGTTTGTAAGGTACTGTGTGATATGATGGTGAAAGGAATGAGTTGGTTTGGAAGAGGGATGGACACGGGATTCTAGGTGCAAACCCAAGTACAAACCAAATGTTTGGACGGTCGATATGAGCAATGGACACGATCAATATGGCTTGGATAATGACAAGGTTTTTTTAATGCCCGAGCCGACACCAAGATGAGGGTGACCAATTTAACAAGGACTAGACCGGGGTTGCTAAGTACAAGACCGTAAAAGTTTTTGATCGTCGACTTAGCCCTTATTTTTGGGGTTAAATACGGGTTAGGTCGACTTAGCTCTCATTTCCCCCTCAAAATCAGTCCATAAACACTCTCTAAACCCTCTCAGTCATATTATATCATTCCTAGATCAAATCAAAGCCATAATACGTGAGATTAACGCAATAATTCCCGTGGTAATCACAAGAAATATCTTCTCCGTATTGAATCGACTTTGGAAAACCTAAGTCATGGGATAAATTTCTATTTCAAGAAGGTTTTGATTCATGAAGGTAAGATCTATCCTGATGGTGTTGATATGAATAAGAATCCATGATAATATAACTCTAGAACTTCATGTACACAAGTTGTTCGATGAAATTCGTAAATGAAATCTTCTATTAGATATGAGTTCGATATAAACACAAATCCCTTGTTTAATATAGATAATCATTCATATCACGTGCGAGGCCTCTCAAAACATAATCAACTTCATTGATAAGGTATGTAGGGCTTACATTATTCTCTTTTATGTCATGATCCTTTCTATGAATCGGTACGAGCATGTTCTCGAAAAGATCCTATTCTTAGACGATTAAGAAGACACTTGGGGTTAATCAGCTATTTGATTATGTATGTATCCATCGATCGTTAAGTCTACACTTCGTCATTGATATTGTTCCCTTCTATGGGTAAAACAAGCGTAGTACTTCATGATTAAGAAACTGAGGTAGAGAGTCCTCTTTCTGAATGATGGTTGCAAAATACAAGACTATGTGAGTCCACATAAGAGTAGTCGGGGTTGAAACGACCTTACGTCACCCCAACTAAGTGATGAGTCCATCATAGGTTTGGGTATGGCCCTATGTGTATACATATGTACTTATGTTGCCCACAGAGGCCCATGGAGTTATATACGTGAAGATACATATATGATACTGCTATATTGCTCACAGAGGCCTACCACATTACATACACGATTTATTATATTCAGAATATTGAGGCCTATGTCATTATATACATGATCGAATCCATATATATATATACCCACAGAGAAGTTTAGTAAGACACGTATGAGGTTCCAGGTGGTATTTCTAACTTCTTTGATTATTGTTTCTTCATTTACTATTGATTATGCCCTACATATTCAGTACATCTTTCATACTGATGTCCCTTCTGGGGCACTGTGTTCATGCCCGCAGGTACAAATAGGTAGGGCGTCACTCCTCCTCAGTAGGTTACTTATCCAGCTGTGATCTTCGCACTCCTCTACCTTAGAGTTGCGTACATGAGTTACTAGGTACTATTGTACATATGACTAGTATTTTGGGGGTATAGAAAGGCCTTGTCCCGACCGTTGACATATTATGACACTCTTAGAGGTTTGCAAATTTATGTACATAATTTGTAGTTATGTCGTGGACTTGACGGCCCTATTTGTTAGTGGTGTACTCTTCTAGTAGCCTTGTCATCCTTGAGTATCTATATGTATATATGTTGTTGGGGCTCTTCTGTATGCTGGTTGTTATCTATTCTTGACTCGTTATGGTAAGCAGGAGGCATTGTTGGCCCAAATTGTTCATTGCAGGTCCAAGGTACTACTGATGGTCGGCTCAGGCCTTCATGTGCTGGGTGTCGGCCACAGACCCCAAGGTTAGGGTGTGACACCATAAGCCTAAAAAAATAAGTATCTAAATAGTTAATCGTCAAGTCGACCAAGAGTCGTTCCACAGAAAAGTTGAAAGTTTTTAATTCCAAAATGGCCACAAGTGCCATTATTATCACAGTACAATATCCATACCACCGAACCTATGACGCCGTGGAGTTATATGCATATGTATATATATATAAAGTATTTACACCACCGTTGTTTTGATCCATGAAACACGAATTTCCTCAGACCTAGGGTTTTGCACTAACTCATGATGACCCTATATACATGTACAACTACATACCATGCTTATATCATGTTTTCGTTAATTGTATTCATGATATGTCATTATGATCTCCATGAACCTGTCTGTAATCTATGAACACCATGCTTTGAATTTCATAGGTTATCAATTATAAGTCATGAACCAATATTACTCTACTGCATGAATCTTACATGTTTTTTATATTTCATACAAGTAATTTTATTATCTAAATACATGTTGCGTTATACTTAAAAATCATTTTTACAAGTCATGTTTATGAAATCCATAGGTTTACAAGACAAATATAGTCATGTTTATGTTTTAGGAGTCGCACAGATTACCGAAAAGATTTAATACCTGACGTATGGCAACATAAGATAAGGATCGATCTGCCTAGTTAGGAAGATTCCTTCATGTTATCCATTGTGGGTTAATGGATCCATTCATGTCATGTTTATATTTTGTACCCCGACAAGGTACGAGATAGCTTAGCTGATCGAGCAGAGATCAGACGCCACATTCCAGCGTGGTGGTTTCATATCCGTTATACTAAATCTCTCCCACTTAAAATAATTTACCATGATTTATTATATTAATGTCAGATATTATACATGCTCATGATCAGGTTTCAGCTTTAGTTTATATTATTTCATGTGCCTTGTTATTCATTCAGTTGCTTTACATACGAGTACAATTCAAATGTACTTACATTCCTTTTGTCCGAGGCCTTCACTTCACGGTGCAGGTACGGAGTTTCAGGATGACGAATCAGTTCGCTAGGATTTCTTCAGTTTCAGCTATTGGTGAGCCCTACTTCATTCAGGGTGTTAGTTTTATTATTTTCATGTCATGTTTTACAATAAAGGTATGTCAGGGCCTTGTCCTGGTAAATAATTTTTAGCAGTTAGACTCATGTTCAGAGGTTTCATAGACTAGTTTAGCATGTCATGTTAGATATTGACATTCAGACTTACATATTTTTCAGACTATTTCTGCAAATATATTTTTAGACTATATTTTCAGTATTCAGAATTTATACGTTTAAAATTATTATGTCATGATTTTAATACCCATATTGATTTAGCATGCCATGTGGTTCGCTCGGTCACATGCAGTCAGGCACCAAGTGTCGTGTTACACCCAGGCCATGGTTCAGAGTGTGACAAATCTTGGTGTTGACACCTAATTTTTACCCTCCAATACTTTCATTTAAGTATTCAAAGTTCCCAAGTTATGAACAGAGTAAAATATGCATTTTTACAAAGCGAAAATAATTTTACAAAACTATCTCGGTGGCATTTAGAAAAATATCATCGAATATATTATTATTAATCATTTACCTATTTTTATACATTTTTAAGAAAATATCTATCAATTTTTATAAATTTAAGAAGACAGTTATTTAATTGATTGTCTAAATTAATTATTATAAATTGATTAATATTTTACTCCGTAAAATTAAAGAAATTTAACTAATTAAATAAGGTGAAATATAGCATCTTATTTTTATTCCTCAATTGGTTTTTAATTACAAAATTTTATGCCTCATTTGGTTTCTATTTTAATTCTAGCCTCAAATTAATTTTAATCGACCAATTTTGGTCATAATTGAAATATAGTAGACATTTGTTAATTAATCATGTGGTTACATTTGCACAATCTATCCCAAATTATCCAACCCTTTTTAAATGACCGATTTTGGGCCAATTCATTTTCAATTAGCCGAACCCAGTCTAAATAATGGACCAAGGCCTGGCCCAGTTGGAGTTTAAAGGGGAAAATGCACTCAAGCCTTTCTCATTTTGAGCGAAACACATCCTCCTTGCATTTCCATTTAAGGCAAGGATCTTAATGAGCCTTGTCTTCTACCACCAGCGTAGCACCGCGAAGGTAACCACCCATCTATTTCTCAGCTAGCATTTATTGTGATTTATCTCACTTGGGATAAAAAAACACGATTTGTCATTGGTCGAAACTATTTTCTTCTCAATTTTAATTCAAAAAATTTGTGAAATACACATCTCCCACATTGGTTTCGTACTGAAGATTTGGGGTGTTTTGCTCCTATAAAAGGAACACTCCCTCTCAGTCCTAAACCACGTCTTGAATACTTAAAATTTCTCAAGAGTTCGAGAATAAGTCTCTATTTTGAGGAAAAAAATCAGAAACCCTAGTATTTTTCTATGTTTTCTAAGTCTAAAAGTTTATTTTTTTTGTGTGGTCGAGCTTGTATGGTTTGGAAGTGAGCTTTCCACTTCAGATCTCATTTACCACAGCTCATCAAAGGGGTGAGTTCGAATTCCCCTCAGTCTTTATTTTGCTATGTGATTTGCATTATTTAAGTATCTGTTTTATATATTTTGTTCAGTTCTTAGCTAGGTTAGAATAAATAATTTTTCTGGTTAGTATGTGATTATCCAGATTCTAAAGAGATTAGTTTGCTTAGGTTCTTGATAACTATCAACCTAGTTTAAGTGGGTAGAGTCTATACTTTAGATGATATTCTTAATATAGCTAATTACATACCTAAACTGTATGCGATCTATTTGAATTAATTTATGCTTGATCTTATGTATTGATTATAATGTGAGTAGTTGTTTAGAATATATGCATTTGAGTTAGATTGCATTTAAACTTGGGCGATTAAATTTTCTTAATCAAGCATGTTAAACTAGTATCAATCTAATGAAGGTACTAATTAGCTCATGTTTTAACTTATTTACTTTTCAAGGGATTTGAATAGGTTCTGTTTGAACAACTTGTGATAGTTTGGTCTAGGGTTGTCCAGTGGGCCGGGTCAGCCCGATCCCGACCCGCCCCGTCCCGCTAGCCACCCCGCCCCGTCCCGCTAGCCACCCCGCCCCGATCCCTCCTAAAAAAGATTTTTTGTTGGTGTCGGGGTTCGAACTCGGGACGGGGTTTGAGATCGTCCTGCCCGTCACGACCCGGCCCGACCCGCCCTATCTCGACCCCGGCCTGCCCCGTCCCGTTCCGCCTCGCCGCCCCCTTCCCCTTTTGCAAAAATAATCGTTGCAACAATGTCCAAATTTCGATTTTGGCCGTTGTGCAACGGCTATAACGGCTATTTTTGGCCCCCCTACTCCCTTAATATTTATTTTTAACCCCTAAGTTAATATATTTACACTCTAACCTTATTTTTCAACTATAAATACCTCATTTTCCTCTTCATTTTGTTATAAATCTTCCTACAATCTCTCTAATCCCTCAATTTATCTTTCTACAATTCTACATTGCCTACTAAATATTATATTTTTTTGCTCATTTATATCAAAGTTAAAAAATTGGGAGTGAAGTTGGCAACTAGCTTTAGGATCATCCATCGAGCAAAGTTTTATTTTTCAACCTCGATTACACATCGACGTTACGTCGGCGTTTGGTACCTTCTTTCCTTCTTTAAATTATTATTGTTACTTTATTTTAATTATCGCACTTAATTTCATTATCTTTAATTATTTATTTACATAATTAAAATGGAAGGATTAAGAGGTATGTTTAAGGGTAAGAGGGCTTCTTCTAGTAATATTATTCCTAGTCCCGATGATTTCATTATAGATGAAACTGCTTTTTTTAATGATATACCATTAGGTGATAAGGTATATGAACCAAACTTTAATTTAGACGATAATCTAGATGACACACCCACTAGTGCACCTGAACCTCAGGCTCAGACGGAGTCTCAAACTGAAACTGGAATGCCTCATATATCCCCCTAGTATGAGTCGAGGCCCCACACAATGAAAATTAAATTAGCTGCATGACATTTTTTTGACAGAGACCAAGAGAATCAACTAGCTAGATGTAAAAATTTGTAAACATATTCATAAATTTAAAACAGGAAAAGGTCAAGGTGGGACGGGAGATTTATTTAGACATGTACAAGGCGAGCACACAACTAGGTGGAATCAATACCATGCTAAAAAATTGGGTGTGCCAGCTGAGTCGGGACAAGGTTCACATAGTGTCCATGACCAAGTACAGGGTCAAATTAACCCGATGACGGGGGAAGTTTTTGGCCCTAAACATGATAAAACCAAAGATAGGGAAAATATGGCAAAATTAGCTGTGGTGGAGGGTTTACCTTTTTCATTTGCTTCCTCTCCTGATTTTATTCATTACATTTGAGAAACATATAATCCTGCTTTTAATTGTTTTCCTAGATCAACTGTTAGAAGGGATGTTTTTAAATTTGCAAGTGAATATCAACAATATTTACGTTATGCATTGTATCATTTTAATTACAAAGTAGCTATCACTTCTGACATAGGCCGTAGTACTAACGGTAATGATTATTTAACGGTAACATGTCACTGGATAGATCAAAATTAGTCTATACAAAAACGTATTTTAGCATATAGATATATTGATGATAGGCACACTGGAAGTTTTATTGCACAAAATATTAATGAAATTTGTGATTATTATGGAATAAATGATAAAACTATGACTATTACATTATATAATGCTACTTTGAATGATTATGTTATAAGACTTTTAAAAGTTCGATTAACTCTATGTTTTCATGATCATTTTCATATAAGATGTGCATGTCATATTTATAACTTAGTTGTAAAGGATGACCTAAAACTTTTTGAAAGCATTCTTGATAAAATACAATTTTCTATATTTTTATTTTTAAAGGTAATAAAATACAAAGACGCAAAGAGTATAAAAAAACTTGTCATGATTGTGGATTACCTTATAGAAAAATTTCCAGAAGAAGTTTCGACTAGGTGGAATTCTCTGTATGAGCAACTACTTGTTGCTTATGATTATAGACAACCTATAACTTTATTATTTAACGCCCATAATAAAAATTCAAGGGATATGCTTGTGGATAATGATTGAATTTTTTTTTTAGAACTTAATAGATTTCTAGAGAAAAATTTTCAAGCTACTAAAGAATTTTTCGGTATTTATTAACCTACTATTTCAAATATGTTTTTTTATATAGCTCTAATATTTTTGTTACTTAATGAATATATGCAAAAACCAACTTATAAGGCATCTATTGAAAAAATGTTTAAAAAATTTAAAAATTACTTTTTTTCTATTCCCACTATTTTTATTATTGCTGCGGTATTAAATTCGACTATTAAAGTAGAAGGTTGTAAAGCACTTGTAGAAACGATTTATGATTGTATAGAAGTACTTTCAACAGACCCAACTGAAGAACTAACTCAAAAACCAACTAAATAAGAAGTAACGTCTAGCATACACATTGAATGCAAACAAGTATACATGTATTACCAACAACAAAGTGCAAATAATCAACCGACTTCTGTACCATATTCTACTACTTCACTGCAACCTTATAAAAAATATGTGGTTTCTAGTGCTAGTATTCAAGGCCTTAGAAATAAAATGTTTAGTGGTTTAACTTCTACATAAGTTAGTGAATTTGATGTTTATGTTTTGCAGGGTGTTGTACCGTATGAATTAATTGTCAATGATGAACGACATGAAGACTTGCTGAAATACTGAAGGCAGAATGAGAATACATTTCCGACACTAGCAAAGATGGCCCGAGATGTGTTGAATATTCAAGCGTCATCAACAGCGTCTGAAAGCATTTTTTCTGCTGGAAGATTTCAAATAGGAGAGCATAGACATTCATTGATGGGGGACACATTAGAGATTGCAGTTCTATTCAGAGATTGGATTCGAGCAGAGCGTAGAAGGTGCGGTCAACCGGAGATCAACGAAGAAGAAGACAACAACTACAACAAAATCTTGTTCGAGGGAACAAGAAGCGACGTCGAACAATTTGACCTACAAATTCCAATTCCAATCGAAGATCTTCAAGAAATTGTGAGGAAATTAGAAAAAGTATGGTTAACTATATAACTTTTTTAATTGCAATTTTACTATGTGATTTGCAACTTTTGAACAACACCACAAAGTTGCAATTTTTGAAATTGTGTTATAAAAAAATCATATTTCTATTAAATAATATAAGAGGCACAAAAACAGTCTTAAGATGTTTTTATTACAGAAATATGGACCTCAATTAATCATGAAACTCTTTCCTATCTGCCTCTATATGTGTCTTAAGTTAGTTGTATATCTACTTTTGCTTACGTCAATATGAGTTTGTATGAGTTTGTTTGAGCCATGTTACTAATACATGTTATCCACTTTGATGAATATACATGTCTGACCCAGTTTTATGTGATTACATGCCCCCCCAAATGTGTAGCACTGACATGTAGGATGGCATTATCTAATTAGATCAATCTTGTGTTTAAGAAATCATGTAACTTGAATTACATTTGTACATACCTAGACATTTGTAGCTTTATATAGGTAGATCACCAGCAATGTGATCATTTAACCTTGTTTGTTTTCCTTTATATGAGTGTCAAAGTTAGTTGCACACTTGCCCCGGTCTACCCTCTAGATATGCATGTCCTATTTGGTTTAAACAACTCTGTACTTGCAAATGTGACTGGGTCTGACTAACTTTGAGTTTGTATTCTTATCAGTTTGATATCATGATGGGTAATATAACATGAATAGGACCATGCCTGAAATGGTCCTGCACCCTTGGAAATACTTCCATTTAATGGTTACATGCTCCTTTTCTATGTATGTTTACCAAACTAATTACATACATGCTTTACTTGATTAAGTGACAACTTGTCTATACATTAGCATGCAATGTTCTCCTAAGCTATCCCATACCGTGACATGTCTGCTAAATTGTTGAATAAGGCATATCTTTTGAATAAGATGCACATATTCATGTCTAAATTGTCCACTAGGGGTTTGTGCTCCCCATGTCTTTGCTACTGAAATGGTTCATGATCAGACTACCTACTAAGACATATATAGTTTCTATTTGATTCATAAATTATCCTATGTGAAACATGTCTACTTGCGAGTATATTGTATGAGTATGTGTGAGGGGATGGCATCCGTTTTGGGCATATTGCTATTGTGCAGTGTGGTGTCAAACCATTTTGGGTCATTCTTTTGTTTGTTTGGACTGTATACATGAATGTGAGAAAGCATTTTCATATGGATAGCCTTAACCTATACTCTCTGGATATCTGCATAACCCTAGAATTCTCTCTTCAGATAGGCATTTGAACCTAGGATCATGTAATATGCTACATGAGCTTACCCTTTCTTATTATTTCTCTCCGCATAGCATGTCTTGTTTATTTGTTACTGCTTTAGGGGGTCTAAGAACTGAATATGCTATAGGTTTAATCTGGTACCATTGGTGTGAATCAAGTTGTTGTGCATTCTACCTTGATCTAATTGTTAATTTTCTTCATTTTTGCCCAACTTGCTCACTGTTTTGCTTTGAAACATCTCTGAGTTGGCCTTGTCTTTATTTGTAGCCTGAACTGGTCACATTTGCTTTCTCTATTGGTATAAAATGTCGAATATACATGTGATATACCCCAAGGTATACGAAGTATAAAGGCTTAGGTATACATTCAATGTATATCACCGATGTATACTTCTGTATACTTCTGAGTATACCACATATCGTCTCATGTATCACATATATTTTGGTGGTAAGTGATTGTATATGCATTGAGTGTGGGCTCATAGGCAGATCTGGGCTTGTATCCAATTTTGGCCCAAGCCTAGGGTCTATCTTAAGGTTTCCGTCCACCCTTACTTGGTTTGTATTCAGGCCGGTACTTAGCAATCCCGATGAAGTCCTTGTGAAATTTGTCACCTTCATCTTGGTGTCGACTTTGGAATTAAAACCCTCGTGTCAATATCCTTGACATATCAACCGTACCTCATTTAAACTATAACAGTCAAACCAAACACTTAACCAAATCAAACCTCCAACATTGGTTGTGTACTGGGACTTGCACCTCGCATTCCGTATTCATTCCTTGTCCAAATCACTTCATTATTTCCATCACCAGAACCCACAAGGCTCCATAAACATCACCACCAAAGGTCCCTATCAGAAACTACCCACAACTACACGTCCAACCCCGACGATCACAAATAGTCCGCATAACACACCTTACCGAGAACCTCACTGTTTTAGTTCTGTTCCATCGCCTTGCCATTATCAAACCACCAAATACCGATCTGAAAAACAACCCTCAACGTATCTAAAACAACCCCACAAAACGCCTAAGTCCAACTTTCCCTAAAGATACCCTAAATAGCCACCAAACACCACATTGTCGGCCAAACAGAGAACCCGAGACCCCCTACTTTGGCATCCATTTTTGGGTCAACCTGAATATCACCAACACCCAATCCACTTACCAAACATCACCCCTCATTACTTGCATCATATTGGTATCAGAGTGATGCCATCCCATCCCACGCTTTGACGCTATGGCTCACATAAAAAAAGAAAGGCTAAGGAGGATCGTAAGTGACATTCTTACGGAACGTGAGCAAGCCTTGAGAAAGGAACTTGCAGAGCATGCCATGATAAATAATGTTGAACCCGGGGTTATGCAAATTATCCCAAGGCATGAGAATGGCAGTACCTCTTTCGCTAATCCACTATATAATGTTGAAGAAGAGTACAGTGCCATATTTAATAATCCATTGTATAATCACGAATGTAGGGATCCCTTTTTATGGAGAAATCCGTAATTGAGGAGTTCTTGGAAGAATATATTACTCTTGCAAGAAAGCGTGAAATTTTAGTACCCCAACATGTTTTGAGTGTTCCACTTGAAGTACATGAGAAGACACAAGGGGAGCAACTATTTCACACGCATTGCAAAGTAAATGATAAAGTGTGCAATGTGATCATTAACGGAAAAAGTTGTATCAACGCAACTTCCATAGAGATGGTGAAAAAATTGGACCTACCTTCCCACAGCCATCCTACACCGTATACTCTGCAATGGCTAAACCAAGACGAAAGGCTAAGAGTGGTAAAACAAACTTTGTTAGCTTTCAGATTGGAATGTATGAAGATAAAATATGGTGTGACATCCTCCCTATGGATGCGTGTCATACATTATTGGGACGACCTTGGCAACTTGATCGAAAGGTGCAACATGATAAAGAAAGGAATACATATTCTTTTCTAAAGGATGACAATAAAATCTGATTGGTGCTATTGTCACCGAGTAAGGTGAAAGAGATAAAAATCCAGAGTGTCGAGAAATGCAAGACCGAGGCTCTCTCACTTGATGCATGGAGGATAGAAGAAGAATCAAAGAAGGGGAGTCCTATAGACTCATTGGAATGCAAGGAAGGCCTCATGGAGGACATGGCTGGAAATGCCAACCCTAAGGAACTCTTGAGGGATGCATGTGCGGATGAACTTGCAATCGGACCACTACCGATGGAAAATCTTGAAACTACTCTTGGTTTATTTCTGAGAGGTTCATTACCCAACCTTCAAGATTACAAGAACAGTCCGGTAAAGGCTAAGGAAGTGCAACAACAAGGCAAGAACCACTAGATGAGGACCTTGTCCAAGAGAAGTCTAGTCTGTGTATAATGTCAGGCTTGTTGGTACCAAAAGAAGATGAGACTTGGCACTCGTGTGTTAATATCCAAGAGGAATACAACATCAAGTGGTTCTCCAAGATAGACCACTACCAATGGAAAATCTTGAAACTACTCTTGGTTTATTTCTTAGAGGTTCATTACCCAACCTTCAAGATTACGAGAACAGTCCGGTAAGGGCTAAGGAAGTGCAACAACAAGGCACGAACCACTAAATGAGGACCTTGTCCAAGAGAAGTCGAGTCTGTGTATAATGTCCGGCTTGTTGGTACCAAAGGAAGATGAGACTTGGCACTCGTGTGTTAATATCCAAGAGGAATACAACATCAAGTGGTTTTCCAAGATAGATTCAAGGAGAGGAGGCCGTCTAGGAGGAATCCAAGAAGGTGTTTAATGGAAAATGGTTTTCAAATCCACGCGTGGATTATCCAACTGGCTCATGATGTCATTTGGGTTGTGGAATGTTCCAAGATCTTCCATTGGTTCCATTCACACGGTACCATAATCATACGTAGTATCACCCGAGGATTTCTGTATGTATCAATCCAAGGTATGAGGTGGAGCTGACTGTGATGTTAAAGTAATTGGTATCGGTTCAAAAAAAGATAAGGAATCCATTGCCTTCTCTAGTGGAAGATTGGATGATGCACAAATCAATTCTTTTACCTACAATAAGGAATTTTATATGGTGAAGACCTTGAACAATAGGGAACCTTTTGTTTGGCTTGGTTCGACCTGACTTGTATTCAGATCGTGTGATCTGACCACACTTACAGAAGGAAGGAATAATCTTATGCCATAGACGGATGGTCCTTGTGAAATATTGGCCTTCAAGATCAAGTTCAGTTTGAACGAATGGCTTGTAATGTCATTTCGATCATGTGATGCTCCAAGGTCTTCCTTACATGAGGTACTTCGGCCATCCTTAGGATACTAAACATCATCCAAGGACATTCAAGTTAATCCACCCAAAGTGGAGACGATCCGAAGTTGGACCGAGCGTGCTAATTTGAGTGTGATAAAAAAACTTCTGTGGCTTGACTTCTTTTTGTCAACCTTTCGTTCAAAATTGTAGCCCTTTTGCTGCTCTTATCTCGAACATGAAAGTATTATGTGATGTTGAAGGTGATACCATCTTAATTCAAGATGAAGGATCCATTGTTTTCTCTGACGATAAATTAAATAGAATCAAAACTTTTTTCTTGTATGTGGATCCATCCTACAAAGAGGAACTCCCAGGAGGATGTGAAAGTTCATCGTCTCATGGTGGAGACTTATCAATATATTTAGATGGTGAGAATTCGAGGATGAATTCTAGTGAAGAAGGGGAATATGATGTAAAAATATCTGTGAACTTAAAGTTCCAATTTGATCCTCAAGGTGATAAGCTCGGAGTTCCAAAAATGGTTGATCATCCGATGATAATATGCTTAAACTAGCATGGAATATAGAGTGGGATTGAAAATTGGACTTGAAGATTATAAGAAGAAACATGTTTTATTCGGCCTTCTTGTTGGTCTTGGCCGAGACCATGCATTTCTTTTAGCTTGTTGTTTTCCTTTAGTTCTTATCTTAGCTATTATATTGCCTTAGGACGTAGGGGAACAATGTAATAACTTCTAGTTCTCCTCAAGACATCATTAATGTGTCGTGTAAGAAGACAAGGTGACTAGGCCGTGTGAAGTGATCAAGCTGAGAGGACAAGGGACAATAATGATCTAGAAAAAAAAGGCTTACAAGAAGATAATTCATGAACCAATTAGTTCATGTTTTGGCTACCTTTAAGAATTCAAAATCGACCAAGGGAAAGATCAATGGAAGCTTCCAAACCAATCACAAGAACATGACATTTATGAAGATCCCAAGTTCATGCATTATTCTTCATGGAATCCACAAAGGGAGTGTGAAAGATTCATCATTTGACCCCAAGAAAAGCCAAGACCTTTTCCATTGTCTTGGTTTTGTCGAAACACCCTTGGTCACCAAGTAAACCCAAACCCGTTCCTACTTATCCACACTTGGCTGAAAGTTTACATGTAGTTTGTGTCTTTTAATTAGTCTTCTAGAATGGTCCATCTACTACTATAAATAGGACCCTTAGGACATTGTAAATATTCATAATTTTTTGTTATATAAAAGTTGATTTTTACTCAAAATCTAAGGTATTCAACTTGTGTGTTGTGTGCATTAGTTGGTCCTTGTGTGAGCCTTCGGTTCTTGTGTGAACCAAACCCCTGGTGTAAGTTTTGCTAAGACTTGTGTGACTTAGTTGAATCAAAACTAAGGTTCCTTCGGTGTAAGTCTTGGTTAGGACTTGTGTGACCTAATCAAAACCCAAGCTTAAGGAACCCCCTTGGTTGCAAGTGAACATTGGAACTTGTGTGATCCAACTGAACCTAAGCCTAGGATCTATCTTAAGGTTTCCGTCCACACTTACTTGATTTGTATTCGGTCTTGTACTTAGCAACCCCAATCAAGTCCTTGTGAAATTGGTCACCTTCATCTTGGTGTAGACTTTGGCATTAAAACCCCCATGTCCATATCCTTGACATATCAACCGTACCTCATTTAAACTATAACAACCGAACCAAACACTTAACCAAATCAAACCTCCAACATTGGGTGTGTACTCGGATATGCACCTCGCATTCCATGTTCATTACTTGTCCAAATCACTTTATTCTTTCCACCACCACAACCCACAAGGCTCCATAAACATCACCACCAAAGGTCCCTATCCAAAACTACCCACAACTACACATCCAACCCTGATGATCACAAACAGTTCGCATAAAACACCTTACAGAGAACCTCACTGTTTCAGTTCTGTTCTATCGCATTTCCATCATCAAACCACCAAAGCCCAACTAGAAAAAACAACCTTCAACGTGTCTAAAACAACCCCACAAAATGCCTAAGTCCAACTCTGCCTAAAGATACCCAAAATAGCCACCAAACACCACACTGCCGGCCTAGCCGAGAACCCAAGTCCCCCTACTTTGGCATCCATTTTTGGGTCAACCCAAATATCACCAACACCCGATCCACTTACCAAACATCACCCTCCTTACATGCATCACTTTCTTTTAGGCTTCACTATTTGAGTCTGTTTAAGTCGCTAATTAATACAAAGTATTCATATACGTGTGTTTAGTTTTATATTGGTATTTCCTTCCATTCATATCTCATAATATTGGGTGATTGCTAACTGGTTTTTGTGTTTTCCCCTCCCCTTTTTCCATGTTTCTTGGGCCCGTGGCCCATATTCTGCCTTCCTAGCTACTATTGAGCCTAATTGGGCCGCAAGCCCAATTACACTATTCATTCATCGAGTTCGGTAGTTTGAAGGCCCAATCATAGGTAAAAATGGTAGAAGGCCCAGTCATAAGTGAAAATGATCTAGAAATAGAATTTGTTTTATATATGGTGATTGGTGGGCCGGTATACCCACCAACCCGTTTGCTTTATTTTATTCATGTATTAGCTAATTGTAAAATACTATTTATTTTTGGAACCCATAGGATGGAATCTAATTACATAGAGTTCATTTTTTGGATAATTAATAAGAATTGTTTTTTCGCCTATTTGTAAATACACTTTTAAATATCTTGAAATTTACGCTTTGCAAATAATGAAAAAATGTAACTTGGTTTAATTTTTTCTAATTTTTCTAAAGAAAAGGTGTAATTTTTCTTTAACTTGGCATGAGTTTTTAAAATCAAGTCTTGAATTAATGTTTCCTATATAAGTTTTTAATATTCTCAATAAAGAAAGGAAAAACCTTTATAAACTATAGTTTGGGTGAAAGGAACAAACAAATTAGCGGTTGACCTCTTTTGAAATAAAGTATATATATTTTAAACTCTCTACTTTCTGAAGAGGAATATTTGAAAGAGATAAATTATTTTTTCTATTTTGCTTTATGAAAAGAAAGAATAGATTTTGCATATCAAAAAGGAGTATTTTCAAAGATTTGTTTACTTTTAAAAGTGTTGTGAAAAAATTATATTTCAGCGGAAAATGATTTGAATGACAAAATACTTGCAATATTTAAAACATTTTGAGAAATAAAGTAATTTTCTATTATATAAGATCCGAGATCAACCATATTTTATGGATCCTTAATACCGGGGTGCCTAACACCTTCTTCGGGGTATCATTTGAGCCCTTACCCGAACTCTGGTTATAATTTAGGATTTTTCTTTGATTTTTGAAAACCCTTTTAAATATGGGGTTTCTAGTTTTCCATATATATTAGGTGGGGAATCTAAAAATAAAATAAATTCTAAGAGTCCACAAGTTATTCAGTAGCTTTTATGCCTCCGCATAAAAGTGAATCGTAACAGATGACGACTCTGTTGGGGATGATTAGGTTCTAACCATAAGGGTTCCAATAATATGAAATTGATTTTAAATTATTTATGTGTTTACTTTATCACAAATATTATTATCATTCATGTATATCATTCTCTGCCAAATGGCAAATCATACACACACTCGAATCAGTGCAACAAGTTGATTATGCGAATTTGCAATCGGCCTCCAGTAAAAAATTAAAACTAATTCTTTGGAACATGTTGAAGATTTAGGTAGTTCGTTGTCATCCAACAGTAAAAAACGGTTAACCTCAGGTAGTCTCCCAGGTACCCAAGTCATTTGGTTAAGCCCACTCTAGTCATCTAAGATAGATCTAAGCCAAATCCTTACTGAACTAGCGTATGCTGACCTAGACAGGTCGAGTATCTCAGACCTACCTAGACCTATTAGGAAGACTACCTTCTGTATCTGCACGGTCTTTGACCCGAGGATACGTTCATTCAACTATGTTCTATCTGCGAACATGTTTTCAGCCATGTGGGTTAAACTATTATCTAGGGGGCTAACTGTGTGTTGCTTGTGTAGATGTTTATCAACCTCCGCTTCAACGTGGTCCTGAAAGCGCCGAAAATGCTGAGTCTGTGGTGGTTGGACTTAGAGGAAAAACACCCTAGAGTGATTACATGTTGTTTAGGTCATTTACCCTCTCTCATGACTATGAAGGATTGTAAAACACTCATCGAGGTCTTAACTGATTATTAGGATAATTATAGGATGGTATTTAGGTTAGGGCATATAGAGATAACCCCGACCTTGGAAGAGATCCGGGATTCCATAGACAATAATAGAACATGTCTAAGAAGGAGAAAGAAACCCGATCACAACCTCCTAGTCCAAACAAGTCCACTCCAGCTGAAATCATAAAAATGTTATCCCTAGCCCAAGACACTTGGATCTCCGAGGGATACAGTAGCCTTCCAGGACTTGTATCAACGTTTCGAAAAAAAAAAGGGGTTCGTTAACCATTCTCCAGATTTCCACACTTTCAATGACTGGATGCTACCCGACCCTTAGCCTTTTACATCTGTCTATTGGATACTATGGTATTTCCCCAAAATCCCCACCTTGCCATAAATACCCGAGTCATCTCAGTCACACATGTCATCTTCTATGACATAGTCTCGGTCATCCTCACTAATATATACCGAGCCTTGGGTAGATGTAGAAACTAACTTAGGTACTTTCAGAGATGCAACCTGTTGTTGCAATGGTGGATCCTCAAACATCTCTGAAAATCTGTAGGACCCCTAGTTTTAACCACTGATAGCAAAAAAGATGACCTCAAAAACCATCTACCAGATTTTGTTGATCGGACCAAAAGAGAGTGGTCCCTCTTCTTCACAAGTTTCAAAGAAAATTATATTCAGTGGAGGTTCGCCAACTTTATTTTGACACGGGTGTAGTCCGAGGCATAAAATGCCCATTTCTTCCACTTATGGGTGTCCGGGGTGTCAGCCATTATGCCCCGACATGGGTCTTTAGACAATTTAGAAGAAGCCAAGAGGTGCCTAATGTCAGAGAGTACATCCAAGAGTGGAACAATCATCTCATATATGAGATAGGAGAAATTACAGAGGATTGTGATGAAGATTATGAGGAATGGTTGAAAGACGATTTGTTAGGAGTTGACATGCCTAGGATCAACCAGTATCAGCGCGTTAGTGATAGAGAGTCCAAAGATGAGATCATGGTCAATCAAATTCAGAGGAAAGTCGACGATAGAGATGCTAGGTATTTGGAAAAGATAGAGGCTGATAGGAAGACCATAGCGAGTCTAGAGGAAGATTTAGAGTTTCCACATGAGTGTTTGGTGGACCTAGGGGGTCAGATAAATGGGTTTCTGAAGGATACCCATTCAATGACCTTTCAAGAGAAGGGGTATGTGGCAGATGCTTTGATGATAGAGACATATCAGCTAATTTAGATTGCTCTTCGACAAGCCAAGAAGGCCCAAACAGACGGGGGGTCATCATCGACCACCAGAGGACAGTTCTTTTGATTTTCATTATGCTTTACATATGATGTAACACTTTGGGGAGATTATTATTATTAATGAAATGATTATAAGGACAATGATTTCACTTAAAAAAATGGCGCAATTCATGTTCAAACGTTAGAAATGGTCTTGGTTCAACAAGGCCCAGAGGCACCCTTGAATACTACACTTGCTTGATTATGTGCAAATATCTTATTATGTGCTCCTTTCACATATTTATATTGAATATAATTGATTTGATATTTCGGGGATTACACCAAAAAGAAAAATATAAAAACGTGCCTTAAACTAACAAAACTCCACTCCCTGAAAATGAGCCCTACTTACCTAATCCATTTACAACTCCCAAAAAGATTGACTTTGCTCAGATGGATGACCGATGTAGTTTGAGCGTCGACCTACCCGCCATCAGCACCAGCAACAAAGAAAAGAGCGAAGCCTCGCTCAGGAGAAAGATCGCCGAAATTGATGAAAGGATCCCCTTGGTTAAGGTTAAGTTGAAAGAAGTCCACCTGCTGAATCTCTCAAAAGAACTGAGAGGAATGATGGAAGACTATATACCCTTGTCAGGAAGTCGGGGGACGTCTGGAACACTGAGGGTTGAATCTGAGAGTCAACCACTTAGAGAAGCTACCACTGCTACATCTACTGCCACTATTGAGAGCGATGAAATTCAACTAATGCCAAGTCAGATTCCCACTCCGACCTGGTGGGGCTTTGCTCTTAAGGCCTACACTTGTCCTTACCAGGTAATGCCAGATCCCGTACGAAGCTCAGAAGTTTATGAGACAATAAGAGCAATGGGGACTGCACACCGTAGCGATGTGAGACTACCCCTATGTGCTCCAACATACGCGCACAAGAGGTGTATGTTTCATATGAACCAGCCAAGACACACCGCTGACGAACGTGTGCCCCGCTGAAGGAAAATAGTATAGCAGATTAATAGTGGGGCTATCCGCCATATCTAGGATCCCGATTCTATGTTGACACATGACCCCGTTACTGGTATGGGAGGCATTTATGCCAAAATCATCCTGTGGAAGTACGACTTCACCATTTTTGAAGACTCCCACACCGAGATCTTCAAGAAATTGGTCGATGCTTAGAAGATCCATCCTATTAGGACCATATGGAAAGCCTCATCTTACAAAGCCAGCAGAGGCAAGCGTTGTCTATACCACTCTGGATCACCAAGTCACAACATTGAGGAATGTGAGACATTCAAGTTCGAGTTAGAGCACCTTATTGGCAAGGGAGAGATTTGGGTAGTTTTCCCTCCCCGTCATGAATTAATGTAGGCCGAGGGCCAAAATGTATGGTTGTAAGGGTGACAACCCTCCATGGCTTCCAAGAAAATCCATATTTTAGGTAGAGTTAGGCACCTCCAATTAATAAAATGTTATCCCTTCTCTCTTTTGTTTGTAAAAAGAACAACGCTAGACTTGATGTCCCAAGAAGGGATACGTAGGAAGCCCATATCAGGCCTAGTCCTGGGATTTTTGGGTAAGTAGAAATCGATGGAGGAGGGGATTATTTTATGTAAAATGAACTACGAACGAGCTTGACTTCCCCAGCGGGATACGTAGGCAGTCTATTTAAGACTCGATCCTTAATATATATAAATATTTACTCTCCCTCTCTTTTCCCCTCTTATAAAAGCAATGGGATACAGTTGGCGGACCAATCATCGGGGCTTCATATGAAGCAAGTCAGTTGACCCCTAAAATTATCAAAAATCCCTTATAAACCCTAAAATACCCAAAATAGAGAATCAATCAAATATTCGTATATGGATGCATGAATTTATGTGTTTACTTGCAAACTTTGTGCTTATTCTTACATTTGATTTGTCTAAGTAACTACTGACTTTACCTGCCTTTGGGTGATTCTTCTCTTACAGAGGGGGTTAGCTCATGTCGTGACGCTGGCATATCATATAAGATCAAAAGCAGTAGCAACATTAATGTCCGAACAAAACCAAATAGAAATGAATGGTAGTTTAGATGAGGTAAAAACATCGGGAATTCAAGGTCTCATGTGACAGGATGCAACTCAGTAAGAAGACATGATCAAAATGTTGAAAGACCTTCAGGAGAAAACTGCAAGGTTGGAGAAATCACATGTTGCTTGGAAAAAGCAAACTGGGGAGAGAAGGCCTCCACCACCCTTCCCCTCTTTATCTTCCCCAATTCAGGAACACTTTCCAAATTACTCCGGGGACTGACCCACATCACATAGGTACTTCATACCAAACTTCTGCACCCACACATACCACCCAAATACCTGAGACCACTCATTCTTTATAGGTCCCTCTAACCACCAATCCCACCACATATTCAAATATCACTGCTCACATCCCCCAAAACACAACCCAACATGTCAAAACGTCTCTTTCCAAACCCCAGTCACTCATAGTCATCTCTCTCTATAATGCGCAGAACTGGATTATGAGGAAATGGAGAAGTCCTGGAGGGATGACCAACCGAGAAAATGAATATAGAATTGGCTAAGCACATGGAGCAAAGAATGAAAGAAATTGCCCGGGCCACTTAGAAGAACCCCCGGATTAAGTTACAATGACATGTGCATACATCCAAGGCTAGATTTACCAGAGGGCTTTAAGGAGCCCAAATTTGAAGTGTTCAATGGGTCGGGAAACATACACTTACGGTCATATTGTGACTAGTTGGTAGGAGTTCAAAACAACCCTGCTTTAATCATGAGGTTGTTCAGTTGAAGTTTGACTGGAGAGACCTCGCTGCGCAAGATATGCATTGGTGGATTAACTGGAGGATATGGTAGAATCCTTCATGGAATGATACAAGTTCAATGTTCAATGTCAAAAAATGTGCCTTATCGATATTATCTAGAGAAAATCACGCAGAAATCCACAAAGAGCTATCGAGAATACACAAGTAGGTGGAGAGCGGAAAGTGCTCATGTGCAACCACCTATGACAGAGGAGGAATTCGTTGCCACTTTTATCAAAGCATAAGAACGGGACTGTTATTACATGATACTTTCCATGGGCGGAAGATCATTTTAAGAATTAGTAGAAATAGGAGAGGCCATAGAAGATGGTCTCAAATCTGGGAAGATCACCAGTGTGACTGGCAGTAGCTCTCAGTCAGTCACCACTGGAAGTGTGCGCAAGAAAAGAGTGGGCGTGGCAAATGTAACCCAATCATCCTATCTCAAGTCCAAGAGGTGGGGAAAATCCCGTTCACCCATGGAGATATACCAATCACTGCCCCTCAACAACTATCTAACCTCACCATATGGCCCTGTGCCCATTTACTATGCCCAACCTGGCTACCAAACCTCCCCAAGATACCAAAGCCCTCCACCCAGATCACAAATGGCCTTGTCAATCTTTCAAACTCCAGTACCAGCTACCCAAGCACCAAAAAATTACCCAGCCCCTCAAAATTATCCAACTCCACAAAATTACCAAGCTCCACAAAAATACCAAACCTAAAATTACCAAAACCAACCACCCCAACAACGTACAATGCGCCATGTCCCGAGTTTGAGAAGAAACTAGCTCGGGTGTTCACGCCCTCGTTAACAACACACACATGGTTGCTTGAAGAATTACTTACCGTTGACATAATCCATATATTACCCCCAAAACAGGTCGATCTATGAAATCATTTCTATCAGCTAAATCAAACATATGCTTATCACTCCAGCGAAGGCGGACATAGCATTAATGATTGCATCAACTTAAAGCATATGATTCAAGATTTGGTTGATAAAAGGGAGATCACGTTGCAGACAACCGCTCCCAATATGAATACCAATCCGCTGCCTAACCACGATAATATCACTATTCATATAATATAGAGGAAGGAAGAATGGACATTCTGTAAGCCTCTAAGACTGGCACCTATAGAGGCTCTCAAGAAAACTATGGTGTCCTTGACTATTCATGAATGCCCTAGGTTCGACTTGCTTATTCTGGCATCGGTAATAGGACAAGTAGCCTCTAGCATCATCAAAGTACCCAGGAAATAATTTATTGTTGAAGCTGTTGTTGCACATGACATGACCATATCAGGGCGATATTATACGCTTGGAGAACTATCCCAAGGGTTCACCAGAAAGAAGACCAATCACGGAAGGTGAAGCTGAAGATTTTTGGCGTAGGATGCAACCCAAGGAGTATGTTATCGTCGAACATATGAAGAAGACCCCAGCATAGATATCAGTGTTGGCACTATTGATAAGCTCTTCTCAATACTATTTGACATTAATGAAGGTGTTGGATGAAGCACATATTCCTGCCGGCATGACCAGCAAGTGTTTGGCCACCACGGTAGCCCATGTCATGGGAGATCACTGGATGTCATTCAAAAGGGATAAGTTTCCCAAAGAAGGCTAATGCATAATAAAACATTGTATATCAGTATTTAGTGTAGAGACAAAATCATAGCGCGAGTAATCATAGACAACGGGGCCAGACTCACTCAACATTTACCTGAAAATGACATTGGAGCTATTGGGATATGACATGGGTAAGATAAAGAAAAGTCGCACCAATGTGAGAGAATTTGGAGAAGTCGATCTATGTATCCAAATGGGACCCCTTAAGTTCACCACGAAATTCCAGGTCATGTCAATCTCTGCCAACTATAATTTGCTATTGGGAAAACCCTGGATCCATATAGCCGGAGTCGTGCCCTCTTCTCTATAAAAGGTTCTGATGTTCATGTGGAAAGGACACAAAGTAGTGATACACGGGGAATGAGACATTCATAACTACTCAGTATCTCAGTTCCTGTGATTGAGGAAGTTCCAAAGGGAATAAATTTCTATGTGGTCGAGTTGGTAGGGGCTGCGTATGAAGAAGATGCAACACAAATCCTAATTCCAGCCCCATTCAAAAGTAGTTTTGAATTGGGGAAAGGTCTCGGGAGAAATTTTAATGACATTACAGAGCCATTCATAATAGCCAAAAACTAGTCCTGATATGGTCTCGGATATGTCCCCAGCTCCAAAGAAGCTTCTGAAGAGAGCGGGAAGAAGAAGGGTCCCTCAAAGTTGCGAAAACCAATCCTGAATATATACCAGTCATTTCCCATCAAGATACCAACGTCAAATGTGAATGATACTGAGGAAGCGATATGGATGCTAGTTTCAGAAGAAGATTGCACAGCGATCCTGGAGGAGCACAATGAAGTGCCCACAATTCATAGAGCGAATCCTGGAGAGCAGCTCACCAACTGGACTTCCATTCCACTCCTAGTTCCTCGGTAGCCATGATGAGATTTTATAGTTTTCAAAATCGATATGGCACGGTCAAGGCCTGGCTATTCACTATTTACTCACTTTCCTCGTAATGTTTGTCAAAAATGGAAATGACTCGATATTGACCCGAGTAAGGACCGTAGTTTCTATTAACTTTTGCAAATAAATGAAAAGCCTCGCTTTATTAAAATTGCTCTTTATTTACTTTATTTTTCTTCTTTATTACTAATCATGCTTTGCCTTTCAATTCAGTAATAAGAATAAATAAACCTTTAATGTCGTGATATGTCACGGAATGGGTAAGTCAAGCGTTGAAAATGAAGAAGAATATGAGGAATACGACGAGGAGACGGAGTTACCGGATGATCTCCTCGATGAAGAATACCAATATGAGACTAGGCAGAAGCCTAACTTGGATGAAACCGAAGCCATCGATCTAGGATGCGAAGGGATAGTCAGGAAAACACGGATAAGTGCTCATTTCAGGTTACCAAAGAAAGAGAAATTCCTTATGGAGACTATCTCATTTTTCCCTTATCATTGAACTGAGGTTCTTCATATCTCATGCTAACCCTTTAGGTTTTAAATGTCCAACTGGACTTATTGACGATTTATGCATCTCTTCCTTAGACCAAAGGTTAAGCTCTTATACTTGTAGGTTATTCTCTCTTGTTGGGATCCAACTAACTTTCCTGTTCTTCTGCAAGTTTTATAATTTACATCACTGACGACATATCTTTCGACTCACTTCTGAGAAATCTTCCTTACAAGAGAAAAACTAAATTACTTACATGACCGAGGTGCTAACATAATCATAATTGGCATATTCTGTCTTAACGACTTAGCTTTACTCACATTGTCAGTCTTATGGAAACCTCTTTCTAATTACTCTTAAAGGCTATTCTCATATAGTTTGCTATCTTATAGCCTATATGATTTCCTTCTTCCAATGTCACGGTACTTCGGGTTTAACTTAAACTTTATTGGGTTTTATCACTCATTCAGTGTATTCAAATTGCTACCCACTCGCTAGGGTTAATTTGATTAAGGAAATTAAATCGTACCTCTACTAGCTCAGGTGAAATTGATAATTCACTGTATTTACACAGAACTTACTATTCTTCTACTAACCACTCGCTAGCATCATATTCTCTTATTCTTCTCTGAATACCTAAAGTGAAACATAAGGTTATTTCTAACTTTCCTCATCATTCAACCCTATTCTACGGTCTTATACTATATCATCTTAATTAAATACATGGATCACACTTAGGGAAATTACGTCTCTCTTATACAAAAGATCAAAATACCTAACCCCGAACTTTGTATACACTTCAACATCATATCAGGATATACACATCCGGGGTAAAGACTTAATTACATAACTTAAGGGGAACTGTCACACCTTCTTATCTCTTAATAATATTTCCTCCTCATAGTAACATACTACCATCATACTCGCTAGTGCCGATCTAACTAAACTTAAACAAACTAAAACTATTTCCAGAAATTTAATATCATCTGCTCATGGTTCTCGTGTGGTACATCATCTCATTTTTATGCATGTGTCCGGATTCTACGAAAAAAATAAACTTCCTCTAAAAAATCATAATACTTATGAAACATAGGTAATTTTCCCTTAGTCACCTTTCTGCTTAAAATCATGGTAATCAATTTATGCCCACTGTGGCTAAAATCATAACATGTTACCCTGTGGGGTCTTATATTATAGTTATCATCTTCATACTTGTGGTGATATCTAGGGATTCCTCTTAGTCCTGACAACCTGCTGAAGTATACAAGCAGTTCTAACGGCAGCCTATATTACCAAACTTAGCTTCATTACGCCTGCTTTGGGCTTTAGAATTACGAGTGGCTGTTGAATTTATGGATTGAGTCACATTACCTCCGGTACTTGGTTCTTTTAGATAGTGACCCTGTTTGTCACACCCAAAACACATATCCATGCCTGAACGACACACCCATTGGTGCATCTTATCACACTTGTTGCATATAGGATTCTGAAAATCTTTGTGGTCTATACTGGCCTGTGACTAAGAGTCGGGTGTTCTTAAACTCTGTTTCTAACTGAACTGAACTTTCTGATCATATTTGGACCTCGGGATTGGTCCACTGGCTGCAGATGGAGTGGGTCATGATGACCTCCTATAGAAAGCAGTCTGCCTCCACCTCCCTAAGATCCTCCATGATTTACATTTCCTGCAGACTTAGCTCATTTGCTAATTTATCTGTCATTTTCTTCCTGCATTCTCTCATTCTCCTTTATCAAGTACATTGTTATTATTCAACTTCCAAATGCATTACATAACACCCCTTCTTAGGCAATATGCACTTTATTCCACTTTCAATATCACCTCCAGTCTCATTCGTTATTAGCAAGTACTTCACAATTTACCCCAATGGATAATCATCCTCAGTTGGACCTTGAGTTCCCTACTCGTCGCTTGCATATTCAAAACTTACGTAATTCAGTAGGGTGAGAAGCTTACTTATTGCTCTAAGCTTATTAGCATGATCTAGAATAGAAAGAAGTGAGACAATCTTGAATGTCTTGGTAGTCAACCATTTATGTGTGGCCGGCACATATAAATTAAGGAAACTCCACTGGACACGACTTCATAGACTTCCTAGGTCACTTGAACCTACTGCTCTGATACCATGCTTTGTCACGCCCCGAGCCATGCCCTGGTCGTAGCATGTGACCGAGCAAACCAACAGGATGGCTAAATCAATATGTGATATCAAAACATACTGAAAGAGGAATTAAACTAACATATGCTGATGAACTAAAATTCTGATTGAATAATCATTAAGTACGGAAAATATTGAATAGTCTAAACATAGTAAAAGTGCCAACACGGTAAACATGAAAATCTGATGACCTCTGTCCAACTAGTACTCTAGTCTATGAAGCCTCTGAAGAGTACTAAGATGCTAACTGTTCACCGGGACAAATCCCCCGACATACATGACTATCTGTAGTAAGCTATAAAGACTGCAAAAACTATGATATGGCCCCGAAGGAGTAAATACGATATTATGGCCAGTAAAGACTATCTGGGGTGCTCGGGATAGGGGCAACCCAAAATAATAGCAAGAGTAAATACGAAATTGAAAAAACATTGTAACTGAACGAAGAACCACATATTTAACTGAATAAATAAGCTACGGCCTCAGGCCCAATATAAGTGTACAAGCTACGGCCACAGGCCCAAGTATACATATACATAACTACGGCCTCAGACCCAAAGATGCATAAAGCATAATCTACGGCCTCGGGCCTAAATACAGGTGTTCAACTTTCAGGAATATAAATAACGAACTGAGAATCATACTGTAATACATGATAATGAACTACTAAATCATATTTAATTACATAATACTGGAATACTAAATAATACTGAGCTGAGACATATATTCATGAACTGATTATGGAGTGTAAAACATTGACTGGCCATAATATACTGAGTTTTCATGACCGAGACTCATGGGTATCGAACGTCTATACTGATTACATACTGAGTTCACGACATTCAGAATGATAATCATGAACGAATTATGAAACTATGTCATATAGAGAATATAAGTTCTACAACTATTCATGGAACTAAGGCATAACAACTTTCTAAGGCACTTCATAATAGTCATAAAGAATGAGGAGTAGGGAGAATCATAAACATTCCCAAACGTAGAGAGTTAGCATCACATACCTTAATTTTTTGCTATTGAACATACAAGAACGTTCTTCAATTCGTTCAACTTTAATATAAAACAATACGAGTCAAAGGGATACCATATTAGCAATAATACTCATCTTTTGGCTTTCTAGGCATTTTATCAAATAATTGGTGGACATAAAGCTCCACAACCCTTATTAATGGTGTTTCTACACCCAACAACCCATTCCCATGTTCTTAGATCATAACACCATCTCATTATACTACGATTGTCATCATTCCTCATCACTCATAGGATATTCAATGCCCTTAATCAATAATCAACAACCCAAATCTATAATTGTTCATGCTTTTCTACCAAACCCATCAACTCATATCTCCTGGACTTATAATCTATAATCACCCACACAACACTATAATCAACTAAAGGATGAAGGTATTACATTTTTGACGTTCAATTATCTTGAATTTGGATTCTAGGGTTTCTTCGTCCAGAACCAAGTCTTAATCGATTATCTATGAGTTTGAAGGGTTTAATCATGTTATTAAGGTATTGGGAATTAGAGTCAACTTAGAATCTTTATTAGAACTTACCTTGAAGTGTTCTTGAGGCTTGGGACGAGTTTTATCTCCTTCTATGTTGTTTTCGTGTTTGGGGAAGTTGGGGAAATAAACCCAACTTTAATTATAAAATAGAATGCAAAAACTAAAAAATCATGATTCCCGCGGCACCCTCGCATCTCAGGGGTGCCGCACAAGGGAAAAAATCTGTCAGTAAGGGCTTCGGCTCGTGACGCGAGGGTACCACAAAACTGCCTTCAGTAAAATGGGCATAACTCATTGTACGGAGCTTCGTCTAAGCCAGACGACCTACCCTTGGAAAGGTATTTCAAAGATCTACAACTTTCATGTTTTAAGTTTCTCAAATTCTCAACAGAGTTTCACGAAATCGAGCGCTAATTCAAACTTGTCATAAACTTTGCCGATTCTATCAAATCTTAAGTACCTCACTATTTGCCATTTTGCGACGCTCATATATCATTTCTCTGATCTCCAATTGGCCTGATATTTATATGGATGGAGATAATTTCTACATATTACAACTTTGATTAAAGAAGTTTTTCCAGATTACCATTCTATCTTGGGGTTAAGGTTGCTTGAAGTAGGCCCCTCGACCACTTTCGCAAAATGTGAAACCTCCTCAATTTTGATTTATTTCCTTAGAAAGAGTCGGGAACTAGTATGGTGACCTGAGACATTACAGATATTCTTATTTAGAAATGGGAAATGATAAACATAGATTTCATAACAGGTCTACCTCACTCATCTCGAAGACATGATTTGATTTGGGTGATTGTAGACCGACTTACTAAATCAACACACTTTTTGCCAGTCAAGACCACATATTTAGTAGAAGATTATGCCAAGTTGTATATCCAAGAAATTGCCAGGCTCCATGGTACCCCAATGTCCATTATTTCAGATAGAGATGCCAGTTCACAGCAAACTTCTAGAAGTCCTTTCAGAAAGGATTGGGTACCAAGGTAATTCTCAGCATAACTTTTCATCCTCAGACAGATGGTCAGGCAGAGCATACTATTCAGACCCTTGAGGAGATGTTGAGGGCACATTCCCTAGACTTCAAAGGAAATTAAGATGATCACTTGTATCTCATTAAATTTGCTTATAATAACAGTTACCATACTAGTATAAAGATGGCACCATTAGAAGCTCTATATAGGCGAAGGTGTAGATCGCCAATTGGTAGGTTCGAAGTTGGTGAAACAAAATTGTTAGGGCCAGACTTGGTGTCACGACCCAAAAATCCTATTTGTGATGTGAGGGCACCTACCCTGAACCCGTCGGCGAACCCCATCGATAATTAATAAATTAAATGATAATCAATGTGGAAAAAATAAAGGATAATTTAAAATACTGCCAAGTCTCGAATAGTTAATACAAAGGCCTTAGAAACATTCCCACAAAATCTGGTTGTCATGAATACAAAGCTATTAACAAGATTACAAATTCTGAAACCTATACATCATGCTGTTCGAAATGTAAGACAGAAAATAAGAGATAAAATAAAGGAGTGTCAGTGCTGGGATAGTGCTTGTTGCTCACCATGAACTCCTGATAAGCTATCCAAATGTGGCATGTCTATACTCCACTCGGATCTGGATCAATACCTGCACACAAAGGTGCAACAAGTGTAGAGTGAGTATGAGAAGCACGTGTACCTAGCAGCATCATCAACTGACCCTAACTATAGCGGTGGCGAGGGTTGGTACTTTCTGATACTTCTCTAGTAAGTTAGTTAACTAAGGTGTAATCAAATCAAAAATCCAACTCCACAAGTATTATCAAGTTATTCTAAAGTTCTCGACCTTACTAAGGATGAAGCCAAAGTTTTTGCTATCGAATCCAACCTAAACCTCGTTCAGGGCATCTAATCCCACAACGCTTCCACCTTTTCATAAACTATGGCACATACATTCACAGGGATTCGACCTTTACACTATTTAAGGTAATATATATTAATCAAGGTTAAGTATTTTTATCTTTTAGAACAAGTATTGTCATAAAGGCTCTATCTTTCCATCATTTACACTAAGGATACCCATAAAGATTCTATCTTTACACTCATTGCACTACAGAAGTCGTAAAGATTCTAACCTTCTTTCACTTTCAAGCAAGTAAACCATAAAGTCTCATATTTCCGTCTTACTTCAAGAATACGTTATAAAATTCAAGTATTTTCTTCCACTAAGAGTAACATGATCATAAAGTATACAACTTTACATCATCGAGTACACATAGCATAAATTACGCATCAATATATATGTATGAAATGCAATACAGATGATATGTATGCAATGAAATTGTCATATGTACCCGGTATACATACTCTCCTGGAGTAGGTGTCACATGACCCATGTGGGACTCATGAGGTCTATATACCCATCCGAAACATCCCATCGGATCCCAACTCTGTGGTTGTGGTATCATCATCATTCGGAATTTCTTATCAGATCCCAGCTCTGTGGCTGTAGTATCATCATCAATCATCACTCTATTACCATGTACCATATCCAGTAACCGGCTTTCAAGCCCCTTTATCAATATCTCAATAGTTTAATGCTAATAATAATATGAATGAATGATATGGATATGAGTACACCATGCAACATCATAAATAAATACAATAAGTATTTCCCTATTTCCTTTCAAGATTTAAACGAGATGCAGAGTGATGAATGCATGACAAGTCATGATCACAAAATCATCCAATATGGCTCTCATGGCCCAATTAACAGCAAACACATACCAATCTTAAGTGGATTTATGCACCACGCTCACGGCCCAGAGGTTAAATACATAATCTTCGTCATGTACAACATACTCCGTTAATTTAGTTAACCTTTTAAGTATATCAGTACCCATACAAGTGCTCGTCATCTCACTAGTATGGGACCCCCAATTCCCCATTACTCCCCTTAATTATTAAACCAACATATAAACACTATATTAAGGTCTAGTAAGTCTCAACTTGCCTTATTTTGAAGTCGCATAGCTCATGATCTATTTCCAGCTCCATCGTGTCCAAACTCACCGAACGAGTTCAATCTAGTCAAAATGGCAGTCTACGGATTAGACGAGTCCAACGATACCATATTAGTATACTTTATTTCTGAGCCCCAAAAGTCACCCAAAAATCAGATTCCGAGCATCAAAGGGAAAAATGAGAAATTTAGTCCAAAATTAGTTTACACATCCTTTAGGGAGTCTATATACCACGAATCATCCAAATCTAATATCAATTTCATGATTTATTAGAGAAAACTCCATTTTCCAAGTTAGGGTTCATAACCCGTGAAACCCTCATCCCAAATCATAGATTCTAGCATGAAATTCTTTACTTATCAATGTAATAATCATAAAAGGAAGATTAGAAGCTCACCCAATAGATGAATCTTGAAAAAACCCCAAAAAGCTTCTTAAATCAAGCTCATATGCTCCAAATATATGAATGAAAAACCAAAACTCGAAATGGGAATTAAATATTTAAGCTGCCCAGCGATCTCCACAGATGCGCCCAATTTTTCCGCAGATGCGGACCTGCTTTTGTGCTCCTTTTACCGCATCAGCGAGGTCCACATAATTGTATCAGTCCCGCAGGTGCAGACCAATATACGCAGGAGCGGCTTCGCTTCTGCTGACAATCTTATCCAGAATCGAGCCTCTGCCCACTAAGCCAACCATCGCACCTGTGACTGACCTTGCGTAGGTGCTGCTCCGCCGGTGCAAGCCGAATCTCATAGAAGAGAGACAGCAGAAACTAGCAACCTCATGCAACTTCCAAGCTTTGATCCAACTCCCGAAACTCATCCGAGACCTCCAGACATAAACCAAATATGCAAACCACTCCTAAAACATGCAACTGACTTGCTCGCGCACTAAAAATACTCATGCGATCGAGCTAAGACATATGTTTTTGCGAAATCACCCAAAATATCCAATTTCCACAATTTTAAAATAAAACTATAAAGTACATCTGAATGACTCGATAAATGAATCAATTATTCGACTAAGTCATAAATGACATTATGGACCTAACGGAATCAAAGAAACTTCGAAAACGATTCATTTACCCAAAAGAAAACTATGAGTCAAACCTCTTCTTCCCTTTAACTTTAAAACTTCAAAACTTACTAAAGTCAATTTGAAACTTGCCTGATTGCCTCGGAAACCACGCCAATGATTCTCGCAAGTCATTAATATTGAGATAAAGCTATGGGAAGGGTATTCTTGGGAAAACAAGTCCAAAAATTCAAAATGACCAAACGGGTCGTTACATCATCTACAACTTAAACACATGTTCTTCCTCGAATGGTAAAGAAAAGCACTAAGGTGATTAAGTAACTGATAGATCCCCCTCGTAAACCTCATGGAAGCCTCCACATGCAAGAATCACGCCAATGACACCACTTGTCCACCTTACCACTCAAAGCTTTCTTTGACTTAGTTCTAAACTCAATTATCCATTTTTTCCATATCCAAAATTTCTTCCACAACCGATTTCTTATAATCGAATTGAGTCCTCTCAAATTCCTTGGTTTTGATTTCAACCACACCGTTGAAAGCAATTGATTGATTCCCCAACTTCTATTATCAACGCTCCAATCCTATAGTTGTAACCACAATTCATTACCAAGCTTGTACCGGTCAACTACTCCAATTCCTCTAATATTTCCACACCATCAAAAGTCATCCTTAGTACCCGAAATCCATAGAAGGCACATCGTCACCTGTCGAGAGTGTAATTCATGACTCCCTATTGCCAGAAAGAATATGTACTCATTCTGAGCCAATTCCAAGCCTTTCCATCCACAAACTTACCTTATCCATGGCCAATTACGCTAATTCCAAATTCGTTAGTTTTTGTTTTATCAAGCTGAAACAATTTAGTTAACTCTCATCATCCACTTTCTCTTAAACTTCTATATATCGTAATATGCACATCATCTTAGTGACTATCTTGACTTGCCAAATCTGTAGAAATCATCTGATCACTCAAAGCATTCCCATGTTCATATGTGCCTTCCCAAACCATCACCAAGTACCCGCATAAACTATTATAACTATCTGAATAGTTGCAATCAACAAAAACATATCATCAAATCAACTCGTAAACTCTAAATAAATCCTGGTAACTTTGCCATATCTCTGTTCTGAATTGTAAATCTATCAAATCTTAAAAAAATAGATTATTGGACTAACCATAAATATTAATAACAAGGTAACCATAAGCCATTCAATGATATGTGAACGATCCTAATTTGGTGCAGAGTGCAAAACTCCTCAAATATCACCAATAGTCACCCGAACTGACTCAAATCCCTCACAAAACCAATTATAGAACTATCATAGGTTTGTGGTGACCGAACACAATCTGTTGCTCGTGAATACTCAACGCCTCGATGTCATCCCTGTCTTTAAAAGGTGAACCCTACCCAAATCATCAACTTAGTACCAAGGAACTACACCTTATAACTAAAATCTTCTTGTTCTCAACTCACAACTAATATGAAAATCTTACAGAAATCCGTAGAATCTAAGTACACCAAATTTTCCTTCTTGTGCTTTCACTTAACTCATTCACTACTCTGAATACTTCGACGCAAGGCCCTAAGCCTCATACTCCACATTCATAACCATTGAATCTTTGATTGTAATAACCTTTTTACGCTTTTAGCAAATCCAAAAGTATCAATTCTTGCAATCCATGTGCCTTACCACACACAATTACTCTCACGTCATTAATACTTGGTGTACTCAGCCATGTTATCTATCCAGTAACACTCTGACATAGTCCACTATCACACACATCGTTTCACTTCAAAAATACCACTTTATCTTCCACACTAAAAATGTTTCAAAACTCCTTCTTATTTATCAACTCTAGCCCCTTCATTCAAGAATGATATGAAATTAACCACTATGGTATAATTCAAGTCGTCTTTCTATTAACCTTATGTCATTCATTTAAAACCCATACCTCACGACTGTCAATCACAAATCCCCATGGCACTTCACCATAATACTTAGTAAACTCCCGTAGACTTCCCTCTTCAACCATACTTAAAACATTACACCCTATCTGTAATAATGCGAGATAATTCCACCATAATTCATACATGATTCAAGAAATCTTGTTGCTTCGAATTCAAATCTTTTCCCTTTTCTTAAGGTGTACCCTATGCCTTCAAATTCAAGGTCCAACCTGCCTTTACCTTAACTCTTTGATTTTCATATTCTATCCAAAATCCCTTTCACCTCTATCGACTGAAAATCACTCAAACCCACTCCAGTGTATATCAAAATATCATGAATCATGTAAAATAACTGAGTCAAACCTATATATAGTAGTAAACCACAACTCGAACAACCAAAGATTTTCCTTCCTCACTGGAATCTCAAAATTCGATACCTATCTAAATCAAGTGCATCATCTGAACAATCCTTCACGGGAGCCCTTCTCACGAGAAGTACTGACCAACATCTGCTTCCTCAACACGATCCATTATTGCCGATGTAATATTCCAAACCATTACTACACTAGTCCATAAAATGTAGAGGGATCTTACTTAACACTTGCTGACACCTAATGTTTACCCTCAAATAAATTTACTTAATTATTCAAAGTTTTTGAGTCACAGACGGAGTGAAATATACTTTTTACGAGATAAAAATGATTTTACAAAATTATTATGGAAGTATTTTGTCATTTCATTTGACAAAATACCTTCCAGTATACTTATTTTATATCATATCATATCATATCATATTTTCACATTATTCTGATCATTAATTGCAATTTTCAAAATTAAAGTAATGAAAATTGTGCAATTAATTTTTTAAATTCTCAATTTAAAAGTAATAAATATTTTATTCCATCAAAATCAAAAATATTATTTAATTAAATATGATAATTAAATTACCTCTTAATTTCAAACCATTCTATTTTTTATTAAAAGGATTTTGCATGATTTAATGATTCCAATTTCAAATAAATGTCAAATTTGGGCTTAAATTGAAGTTCTTGACTTGATTTTATTATAATTGAAACTATTTTGGTCATTTTATAAATTAAGAAATAACCACATTAGCAAAATGTGATCATCATTTACTTAAGCTTGTGAAAATGATTTGGGGCTTTCTTATTTCATTAAAAATTGTTCGAGCCCAAGTCAAAGTGACCAGACCCAACCCAACTCGGCTTATTATGCATAGAAGGCCCCAGACCCCTTTCCCCTTTTCGTTATCCAAATCTTCTCTCATCATTTTTTATGCCAGAAATAGAAAATGTGCAGAGTACGACAGCCTTAGGTCAGTGTTGCTCGTCCAAATTGGAAAAGAGCATTAATAGATATTTCTCATATGCTATCGTACCACCACCACCCCATAAGTGAGATTAGCTCTCCCCCTCATTGCTTTATCTGCTCAATCGTAATGGTTTTTGTCCGATTTTGATTTTGAATCCACGATTTCTATTGGCTATGTGATTTAGGAGGGAAATTTACCCCCAATTCCCATCGTCCCATATCGGATCCCTTCGATTTGGCTAGGGTTCCACGAGTTCTATAAAAATTAAACTCTTGTTCTTCATTTTAATGGTCTGAAGTTTAAATCTGAGGCTTCTTAATTACTAGGAGCCATTTTCGAACTAAATTTGATTAATTAGAGCTTAATCGGGATCCAAGCCCTTTGGTGGAACCCGAATTATCCCATATTAGTCTTTCAAATTCTAGAACCCTTTTATTTCATGTGTGCATGTGCAAATTGGGTGTGGAGTTTGAAGATTCAAGCCTCTAGTCCGACCCCAGGCTTCCTCTGGAAAAGTTAAACACCTTTCTTTTAAGTTTTTCTTTATTTAAGTTATGTTATTAGATGAATTAGATGATTGTTAGTATGCTTTAATTAGTCTTGAGTAATTGTGAGGGCTTATGACACTGTTTTAGTTAGGGTAAATGTAGCATGAACTTAGATTAGCATGATAACCTGATTAGGAGTAGTTTCAGACCATTTTATGTGCATTATCTGATAATAGTTGAAGGATTTATGTGTAATACATAGCTATAAGCAATAATGGTTGCATATTGAGGCTTATATGAGCTCATACATGTCTCCTTTAGAATTTTCTAACTAGTAGTCTCAAACTAGATAACCCTGCATGCCTATTGAGATCTTTTCCTGCCTATATGAGTCATATTCCATGTTCTAAGTCACATGTTTTAGTAATGGTAGCTTATAGCCATGGCATATCCTTACTCTAGTGAACTTGAGGTATGTTGAATGGTCTACTTGCATCCTAATCTGAGTCAAATGAGTTTGGGAATTAAAATGAGGAATTTTGCTTAGGTGTTATGTGGATGTCAGTCCCTCTCATCATGTATTCATGCTTGGATCTATTAATGTCTAAATCACCTAACTGGGCACTTAAATAAAAGAAGGATTGAAATTTGAGAAGCCACATGCTAGGTGATAATCTTTGTCTCTATTTCTCTCTAGCCTATGTATTGTAACCATTTCTGCCAAATGTAAGTTTGGTTTAGGTATGATATATTTGTTGAGGTCATTCTAGTTTGTGTTATATGGATTATGTGATTCATGTGCATTTGTTTTATGTTCCTGTCAATCTCAGAGCTTCATCTTTGTGTCATTCTAAATCATGAGGTGCTAGCATGTCAAACTTGCACCTAAGTTATGGCATGTTGAAGTCTTAAAATGCCTTGCTTAACTATAATGTGGGAATCTAGCTGTTCTATTACTTCTTTAGTATCTCTTGACAAGCCTAGAACTCTTATATGCTGAATTGAACCATGACATGATCATACTTATTTACCTAGGACCTTTGTTGATGACTTAATGCTAAATAACTATTAATACACCTCTATTTCTAACTCTTCTCTGTCCACATGTGTCATGTTTTGTATCTTAGGCCTAATATCATTCAAAACCATGTCATACCTTCTCCTTATAGATTTAAGTTTGTTGAATGGTTTGGATACACCTTAGTTTAGATTTGAATGAGTATCAGACTCTACACACTTAAAAGGATGTGGAAACTGTGTCAAAAATGCCATGTTTGATGTCTTATCTGCATACTCTTGAATATCCATATGGAACTGTTGGTTTTAGCCCTGAATCACCTAGTTGAAAACCTATTTAGAATAAGGTCTAAAATCTGAAGTTGTATGCCATATACTGATGTTGATCCCCAAGTTCTGGTTAACCCATGTCTAGACTGTCCCATGCTAAGTTAAAATGATATACTTGCTTGATGTTGTGATTAAATACCTTAATATGTATCTGCCTAGTTATGAGACTAATATGACTTCTAGAACACTAGGCAGAGTGGCCAAATTAGTCATTTGCATTTGATTAGGTCCTTAGTTTAGTCTTGAAAACCCTGTCAAGGCTTATTATAATGAGCGCAAAGCACATGTCTTCTGGATTCTGTGTTGTTTTTCCTCTTAATCTTGGGATGCTGATGATATTTTGAGTATCATTTTGGCTGAAAACTAGCTTAAGAACACCCTTAGGGCTAGTTTGCTAAAGGACTGCATGAATCTTTATACAATTGAGGATATAACCAATCTTTTTCTTATTGTGATGTTTGAGAAACCATGTTTGAAATATGCTTAATTTGAACCTGAATTCTAGGAAACCATAGGTGTTCACCATAGGTAAAGCATGTGTATCAGTAATGTGTGTCAAGTTGAAATTTTAAAATACAAGCTTGTGTCCTGATAGTTTGAAAACAATGTTTGAAACCCAAAAAATATACTGGAATGAATAGGGCTTAAATGTCTGTACAGATGTGGTTGGTATGTGTGTATGTTTGTCCCATTTACCTTCACCTATCCTCTTCCATATTTTTGTTTAAATACATGTGGGATATATATAAAGATATATGGAATGTATTCCAAGTATACATGATATATGGGGTATACACATTAATTATATTACTGGGTATATCACTGAAACACGACTATTTTATATGTTGCTGGGTCAGTCCCATTCCTCTCCTCTTTTGCATCGTTTTCCTTTTGCTATACTATTTGGGGCCAGGCCCACTCGCCTTGTGTTTAGTATACATTTCTACCGCTTGTCTAGATTGGGCTTTAGCCCATTTGAATCCTTCTTTTACATTGTTGTATCCAGTCATTGGGCATGTCTTTGCTATTTGAATATTTGGGCTGTGAAGAGGAGGTGTGAGGATGTGCTAATTAGGAGGTGTGAGAGATTGACAGTCGTAGGAGTTATGAGAGGTAGAGGTAGGCCGAAGAAGAACTGGAGGGAGGTGATTAGACAGGATATGGGCTCAACTCCAGTTGATTGAGGACATGACCTTAAATAGGAAGATTTAGAAGTCGAGGATTAGGATAGAAGGGTAGTTGGTATTTTTTTGTCACTCGGTGGGTGAGAGAGGTGGGGGCTTCTCCTTTTCTTAGTTGTAGTATTTTGGTATCACGTCGATCATTATCTTTATGTGTTTATTACTATGTTGCACCATTTGTTTTGTATCTTGATATTTAGATGCCTTATTTTTCATGCAACTCTACATTGATTACGTTTCTTTTGAGCTGAGAGTCTCGGAAACCTCTCTACCCCGCAAAAGTAGAGGTAAGGTCTGCATACATCCTACCCTCCCCAGACCCCACTTGTGGGATTACACTGGGTATGTTGTTATTGTTAATCTCTAACTTGCATTCTCGTTTTCCCTTCCTCTTGCCCTCCAGCACCATGATAGGACATTTGGGCCACTGCCACTCCAAAGTTGTTGGGCCAAATGCCCAACCTTCCCTTATTCATCAAGTCCGATACTTGTAGCTGCACTGAAGGCCCAGTTATGGGTGAAAATAGCCAACTGGTGGGCCTATCAGCCTAAACTCCCTCATTTCATTCTGTTAATTTATAATATTTGTAAAAACACGCACTTTGATGATATTAGAACCCATATGATTATGACTTATGATAGGCAAAATGATACGTACATCGTTTAGCTTAGAATCGTCAGAAAAACTAATTTCAAAAGAATTTAAAAGAACTGGTACGTTTTTTAAGTTGAAACAATTTCAAAGATTGAATTTGACTAAAACTGAACACATTTTCGGTAAGAAATATGAATTGTTTTCTTAAAATGAAAACCTGGCTTTAACATAGAATTAAGGACTTGACTTTTTTTAAGAAGGAAAATGGGTTGAAAAAACTTGGATGAGGAAACTGCTTATTAAAGTTGATTTTTTAGGCCATGTTACAAATATTTCAAAACTGTTTTGGTCTAAGGCCCAACTAACTTGATTTTTCTTAGTAACAAATATCCTTAAAAAATTGAGTTGAGGCGAGGGATTTGGGGATATAAAATATCGAGTTTGACCTTCAAATAGCATTTAAAGGGAAAGCTTATACTTTTTTCTGAAACCTTAAACATGTCATTCTAAACAAAATGCACTCTTTGGTTTTAGAAGATTTTTCTTAAAACGTATAAGGAATATTTGACAACTCATTGGACTAAAAATAATAGTGTTCTACTCAAAGTTAGTTTTGAGAGTACTTTTAGTCTGAAAATGGATTGATAGAATTACCCCTATACGGATCATTTTAAGCGGAATTTAACTCTTCGGTTTTAAAAAACCATTTTTGAGTTTTAAATAAAATGAATGACATATTAATGATTTTTGCGGGAAACAAATATTTTAAAGCAATTTATAACAATAAACATGCAATAGAACTCGAAGGTCAACCGTATTCTACGAAGCCTTAATACCGGGGTGTCTAACACCTTTCACGGGGCCAGAACCCTTACCTCAAATCTGGTTTAAAAGGATTTTTCACAGTATTTTGAATAAACCCTTTTAACTTGGTTTTTCTAATTTACCTATAAATTAGATGGCGACAAACTAAATGATCCAAATTAGAGCACCACCAACCTTTTAGTAGCTTTTATACTTCCGCATAAAAGTAAATTGTAACAGAGGGTGACTCTGTTGGGGATAAACCCAGGTTCTAACCATAAGGGTTCCAATAAAACATGTTTTTAATTGATATAAATTGCTTATGTGCTTATTTCCTGCAAAATATAATTGTCATTCATGTATTTCATTATTCTGTCGAATGGCACGCACACACACTCGCATCAGTGCACAAAGACGATTATACGGTCTCGAAATCGTCCTCTAGTAAAAAACCAAATTACTTTCTTTGGAACACATTGAAGATGGAGTTGGTTCACGGTCGTCCAACAGTCGACAATAGTTCACCCTGGGTAGTCCGTTCGGGTCCTTTAGTCAATCTAAAAACCACTCTAGTTTGCCTAGGATAGAGCGAAGCCAAATCCATACTGAACTAGCGCATACTTACCTAGACGGGTTCAGATATTTTAGATGTATTTGGATCTATTAGGTTGACTATCTCGTGTCTTGACGGTCTTTGACCCGACGATACTACATCTAACTACTTGTTATGTGGAAACATGATTGTGCCTTATGTTATAAACTATTGTCCTTTGAGGGGGGAATTAACCGTGCTCTTTTTTGTAGATGTCTACCAACCTAAAGTTTGATATGGTTTTGGGAGCATCCGAGCTTCTGAGATTTTGGTGGTTGTGGCTAGATACCCCACAACAAAGAGAAGTAACAAATTGTTTAGGACACCTACCCTCACTTATGACCATAGAATAGGGAACTATTAGAAGTCCTCACCGGATATTGGAACTTTGATAGAATGGTGTTTAGGTTCGGAGATTTTAAAATGACCCCGACCATAGAGGAGATTTGGGATTGCATACATAGCAATGGGACGTGTATGAGAAGAAGGAAGAAACCCGACTATAACCTTCTAGTACCACATAGACCCACTCTCGATGAGATAATGAAGCTTCTATCCCTAGCCAATGCCAATTGGATATTCTGTCCAATCGTAGCCTTTAGGGATTTTTACAACTGCTATGGGTCCAAAAAGGGGGTATTATAACACTCTGTGGAATTTCTTCTTATGCCGATTCGGAGGCCACCCGACCCATAGCTTTTTCCATATGGCTACTAGGAACCATGTTCTTTCCCGAAGATCGACACCTTGCCATTGATACTCGTGTCATTTATGTCACCCATGCTATCTTTCATGGCATAAACTCAATCGGAGAAACCAAATACATTGACCTATTCCCTGTCATCCTTGCCAATATATACCAAGCCTTAGGTAAATGTCAAAAACTACATAGGTATTTCTAGGGGTGCAACCTACTATTGAAATGGTGGATTATCAAACACTTCAACAAAACTGAAGGTCCCTAGTACTTAGACCCGGGGTGTAGGAAAAATAACCTTTAACCCAATTGTCCAGATTTTGGGAACCAAACCAAAGGAGGGGTGGGGCTTTATCTTTTTAATACTTCGAGAGGATAACGTATAGTGGAGATTCCCTGACTTCATATACGAGACTATTGTAGTATGAGGTAGAAAATGCCCTTTCTTTCCACTGATTGGAATCGAGGAAATCTGCCCATATTCGTTATTAGGGTCCTAAGACAGCTCAGTAGGAGACAAGGATACCCCAAGTAGGAAACATGAGGGAGTACGTGGTCGACTATGAAGAGGATAAGATCAAAGTAGAGGCCGACATCATTCGAGAGTAAAATGGTTGAGTGAGATGGAATCCAGAGAGTCTAGCTGAGGATAAGTTTCACCTGGGTTGCGACAAAGATTACGTCGACTGGTTGAGAGCAAATTTGCAAGGTACCCTCACTCTGGGCCCCCATCGCTATCAGTGTGGTCATGACAAAGATACAAAGGCTGAGATCAAGGCACGTCATATCCTGAGATAGGTCGATGACTGAGATGTTGGTACTTAGAAAAGATGGAGCATGATCAGATTACCATAGTAAGTCTGACTGAGGAGTTAGACTTCACTCATGAGTGCTTAGAGCATCTTGATGCTCGGATTAGGAGAGCGATGGACGAGACTGCACCTATGACCTTCACAGAGAAAGGGTTTTGGGTTTATTCATTGTTGATGTTTACTCATCTCCAAATTCAGACCGCTCTTCGAAGGGCCAAGAAAGCTCGGACAGATAGAGCTTCATCATCCGCCACTGGAGGTGACTTCTACTGATCTTTTATATACTGTTTTATCAATATTTTATAACCTCACTAGAGAAAACCTTATTATTAATGAATATGATTATGGGGGCAATGGTTTAAAATAACATTTGGCACAATTATATTTCTAATGATTAGAAAACGTTGGTTCAAAAGGGTTTAGGAATGTGAATATTACAATATCTAATTATATGATTATGTGATATAATTGCTTACATGCTTTTATGTGTTCCGTCTGAACTCTTGATTGGTTCCACATTCTGGACACCAACCCAAAAAAAAAACACAAGGAAACACCAAAAGCTAACAAAACGTGTACCTTTTAAAAGGTTGATTTACTACCAATGGATACTTTGGATAGCCAAAGTGCTACATCACCAGTTGTTTATTTGGTCAGCGATGAGGAAACCAAAGAGTTTCTTCGAATAAAGATTCGCAAGATAGAGAAGAAGATTGACTTGGCTAAAGCCAAAATCAGAGTGGTCGATCAAATTCTGGACTTGGTAGGAAACCTTCCAGAAGAAACTACCTAGCGAAAGCATCACTGCCTAGACCTCCCTGACAAGCTCAAAGAAATGGTCAACGACTACATCCCATTATTCAAGACACCAAAATGAGAGTCTGAGTTGCCTGGGGGAAGACCCTGTGCCATATACCGGGGAGTCAAGTGGGCTACCCGATGGAGTCACCCCAAATGCTTCCAAAGCTGCCAACTATTATAGGATGCCACAAGGGCCATCCCGAACATCATCCCCCATTTGGCAGGTAATCACCCTTAAAGCCCACATTTCACCCTTAAGGGTCGTTCTATGGTCGGTGCAGAGCATCAAAGTATAAGAAGGATTCAAAGTTGCTAGAGCGTCGTGTTTCAACCATGATTTCCTCCCAACTTGTGCACCCATATACGCCTACAATAGGTTCCCCTTCCACAAGAATCAGTCCGGCCACACCGCAGATGAGTGTCTGGCCCTCAAGAAAAAAATCATAAAATTTATTGATGAAAATGTTATCTGTAACATGTGGGGGCCACATTATTTATTGTCTCACGATCCCATCATGCCTGGTGAAGGAATCACTATTGACACCCAAGTTTGGCGCTATGACTTCACTGTCTTCGAAGACTCGTATGCAAACATGTTCTCCACACTAGCTAGCACCCGTGAGATTCGCCCAGTCAAGACTACTTGGAAACCCTCCGCTAGTACCTCGGAGAGGAGGAAGATCTGTTTGTACCACTCAGGGGCACCGGGACATGATATTGAAGAATGTGAGGCTTTCAAGTTTGAGCTGGAGCATCTGGTCAATACTGGTCAGATATGGGTAGTTCTACCTTGCCGCTACATAGAAAATCCCCCAGGAGATTGCATGGTCGTAAGGACGATGACCCACTATGGATTCAGGGAGAAGTCATCTTTTGGGTAATTTAGGCATCCCCCTTTATCTTCAATTAAATATTATCCTTCCCATATTTTTGTAAAAGAAACTACGTCCGACCTAATGTCCCAAGGGAATACATAGGAAGCCCTTATCGGGCATGGTCTAGGAAATGGTTGGGTAGAATGAAATTAGGGATAATTTCTATGTAACCCGAACTATGGAAGGGCATGATTTCCCGTGGAGGGATACGTAGGCAATCTACATAAGACTCGGCCCCTATATTATATAAATTATAATCCTCCCCATTTGGAAGAGATTTGGTCTCGATGATGTCATGGTAGCAAATTGAACATACACTTCTAAACCAAAACCCTCAAAACCAATAATGGCCAAAATGACCAAATGCCCCCAGAATGAAAAATTGATCAAGAATTCGGATTGCATGAGTCTGTATTTTTTATACAACTTGTCTGCAATATCTTGTTTTATTATTTTTCACTAACGTTAAAAACATCATCTGCCTTTGAGTTTTTCTTTTCTTAAAGAGGGGGTTGATCCATGCTATATCACCCTGGCATACTTCACAAAATCAAAGGTCGTAGCAACATCTATTTCTAAGAAGAATCAAGCAAACATGACTTGTACTCTAGATGACGGGCATAACAAATATGCTTTGGTTATAGAGGACCCCTCACCTAGAGACTTTCAAAATACATCACGAGGACGTGATTAACCTATTATTCTGAAAGATCGCGGACCTCCAGGAATAGGTCGCAAAGAATACATCAGTCAACGTCGCCAGAGAAGCGGCCACTGATGCGAGCAGGACTCCACCGCCTTTTCCATCCATGAGTTCACTAGTACCTGAGAATTTTCCTGCCACTCAAGCTCACAGTGAGAATGCCCACATTGGTACCTCATACCAAACCCCACCACCAACTAATGCCACCCACTTACACGGGACATCCTTCTCATTACCTTCATATCAGGCACCACCCACTTATATTGATCCTAGCATATACCAAAATGACAATACTTACCAAACACCCAAAACTGTTGGCACTCCCAGAAACGGTCCATCACATCCCACAGTATATTTTCACACTCCCATTGACTCTTCACCCAAACTCGATCATTTTAAAGAAATGGAAAAGACATGGAGGGTTGAACAAGATATGAGGGATACTTATATAGAATGAAAGATGATAGATCTGATCTAGAAATCCAGTAGAGGTTCTTGGAAGTTGACTGACCTAAGCTACGATGATCATTGCATGCATCCGAACATAGATTTTCCTGAAGGCTTCAAGGTGCCAAAATTTGAACTATTTAACGGGACTCGGAATCCCAATGATCATTTAAGAGAATATTGCAATCAACTGGTCAGGATAAAAATAAACCAGGCTCCAATTATGAGGTTGTTCATCCAAATCCTCACTAGAGAAGCCTCAGAATGGTTTACAGCCCAGGACATACACCGCTGGGACACTTGGGAAGACATGGTGGGGGCTTCATTGAGAGATTTTAATTAAATGTGGAGACTGTTCCTGACCATTACTACCTAGAAAAGGTCAAGCAGAAATCTATAGAAAATTATCGTGAGTATGCGATTTGATGGAGGGCTGAAGCCGCCCGAGTACAGCTGCCAATGAGCGAGGAAGAATTGGTCTCCGTATTCATCCGATCACAAGAATCGTACTTCTGTGACATCATGTTATCCATGGTCGGGAGGCAATTCTCAGAGCTAGTAAAAATGAGAGAGTCCATAGAAGATGGCCTCAAGTTAGGAAAGATCATCAGCGTAGCCAACAAGGCTGACCAACAAAGTGCTATCAAGGCTATAAGAAAGAAAAATGAGGATGTGGCAAATGTCTCCCACACACCTAGCCCAAGAAATTGAAAGAAATAAGGATCGCAATCTACATTCGACATATATCAGTCTCCACCACCAAGCTACTACATAACCTTCCCATACAACCTTGTGCCAGTTTTCTACATACAACCTAACTATCAAACGCCGACTCCGGCTTACCAAGCTCCACATCCAAACTACCAAACACCTATACCCACTTACCAAGCTCGACAACCAAATAAAAAAATGCCCGCACCCGCTTACCAAGCACTTCAGAACCACTAAAATTATCGAAATCAGCCACCTCCAGCTACATATGATTTGCCACATCCAAATTTTGAAATGAAGCCTTCACGAGTGTTTACCCCACTTCTCAAGACTCGAACCAAGTTATTCGAAAGAATGAGCGTTGCTGGAATCGTTCAAGACATTCCACCAAATCTTGCTAATCTTAGGAGTTGTTTTTTTCAAGCTGACCACACTTGTGCGTACCACTCTAGAGGAAGCGGGCACAACAATGAAAACTATATCAATTTGAAGCATAAGATATAGGATTTGATAGATAAAAGATAAATTACACTACAGACAACAGTGCCAAATGTGAACATCAATCCTCTGCCCAATCACGTCGCTAATCATATCCACATGATTGAGCGAGAGGAAGACTGGGTTGTCTGTCAGCCATTAATTCAGGGATCTATTAAGAGTTTGGAAATAGTAGTAGCTTATCTCACCCTCTATGAATGACCTAATTTCAAAGTGCTAATCACAGCTCCGGTCATGGCTCAAGTGTGACAAGAAGTAGTCTGAGCCCCAATGAAAGAGTTTGTTGTCCAAGTAGTCGTGGATCATAAAATGTCATGATCAGGGAGAAGTTATACTCCTGAAGAACTGGAGTAGGGAGCACCCCGAAAGGAAGGGAATCAAAGAAGGTCTTTCACTGAAGGAGAGGACAAGTACTTTTAGCGTAGAATATAGACAAAAGAGTATTCTATTGTCGATCACTTGAAGAAGACGCCAACCCAATTATCAATAATGGCATTACTACTGAGATCATCAAAACACCGATAGGATCGGATGAAAGTACTAAATGAAGCACACGTCCCTGTAGGTACAAGTTGCAAAAATTTTGCCGATATGGTAGGCCACGTCATCGGGGCCTATCATATTTCCTTCACTCCAGACGAGTCACCAAGAAAAGGAATAGCCCACAACAAAACTCTCTACATCACTGTCAAATGTAGGGACAAAGTAGTAGCTCGAGTGTTGATCGACAATGGGGTCGGTCTCCACATATGCCCGGAATCTACCCTCAAGCAACTAGGTCATGACATTGGGAAAATATGCCAGATTCATACAAATGTAAGAGCCTTCGATGGAGCTTAACGTGATCCTATTGGAGAGGTAGACCTCAACATCCAAATGGGGCCTACTAAATTTACTACTGAGTTCCAAGTCATGGCGATCACTGCCAATTCCAATTTGTTATTGGGTAGGCCTTGGATTCACATGGCTGGAGTAGTATCGTCTTCCATGCATCAATCTTTAAAATTCATGTGGGAGAACCACGAAGTGGTAATTCACAGAGAGGGAAGAATCCATAACTACCCTAATAATTCCATACCAGTGATTGAGGAAGTCCCTAAAGATACGGACTTCCACATAGTAGAACTAGTGGGAGCCACCCATAAGGTAGACGACATGCAGAGTCCTATACATACAAAATAAATGCTGCCACTATGCAGAGTGGGTTTGAACTCGATAAGGGTACAGGTAAAGAGTTGTATGGTATAAAAGAACTAGTGTCAATCCCGGGAAACGATTATTATTTCGGCCTAGGGTACATCCCAGACTCTGAAGAAGCCTCCGAAGCTGATCAAAAGAAGAGCGGTCCTCCATAGTGATGCAAACCATTTCCAAATTTGTACCAGTCATTCCCAATCAGAATGCCCATGCACAATGGCGGAGATGTAGAAGAAGGATTAGGGATGTTGTTCCAAGAGGAAGATTGTGTTGTAATATTGGAAGAATGCCCTAAAGCGCCCACCATCCGTGATGCTGATCCGGGTGAGCAACTATCTAACTGGACCTCTACTCCACTTTTGGCCCCTCAATAGTTATAATGAAATTAACTTGCTTTCAAAAATTGGTGAAAATCAACTGAGGCTCGAATGTTCAACATTTGCATCATTATTTTCCTCGTAATGTTGAAAAATATTAAATGACTCAAAATTGATCCGAGTCAGGACCACAGTTTGTAATACTTTTATCGAATTAATGAAAGCCTTAGTTTATGTGGAAAAAATATTCTTTTCATTTTTATATATTTTTATACACTAACTGTGCTTTGTTTTGTTTTTCAGTGATAATAATAAAACAACTCATAATGTCATGACATGTCACGAGACGATTGAGTCGAGTGATACAGAGGAAGGAAAGTTTGAGGAATACAATGAGGAGACTGAGTTACCTGAAGATCTCATAGATGAAGAAGATCAATATGAGAACATAAAGAAGCCTAACTTGGACGAGACTGAAGCGATCAACCTTGGGGACGAGGAGACGGTTAAAGAAACTAGAATAAGTGAGCATTTGAAAGCACCCCAGAAAGAGGAACTGATAAATCTGTTGAGGGAGTACATTTACATTTTTGCATGGTCATACGTGGATATGTCTTGCTTGAGCACAAATATAATGGCCACAAGTTACCCATCAATGAGGGTTTCACCCCGCAAGCCAAATTTGACCATCAAAATCAAAGAAGAAGTCGAGAAACAAATCATGTTAGGGGTAATGGAAGTAATTGTATCCAACATGGTTGGCCAATATCGTGCCTGCACCAAAAAAGATGGAAAAATTCAAATTTGTGTGGAATACCGTGATCTCAACAAAGCTAGTCCAAAGGATAAATTTCCACTTTTGAACATCCACATACTCATCAATAATTGCGCAAAGCATGAGTTACAATATTTCATAGACTGCTTCATCAGTTACCATCAGATTCTGATGAGTGGGGAAGATGCAAAGAAGATGGCCTTCATCACTCCATGGGGAGTGTACCACTATCGTGTAATGTTGTTCGATCTCAAAAACGCCGATGCAACTTACATAAGAGTAATGATCACCATCTTCCACAACATGATGCACAAAGAGATAGAACGTGGATGATGTTATAATCAAGTCATGAGAAATCTCAAATCACATCGTGCACTTGTGAAAGTTTTTTGACAAACTTTGAAAGTTTAATCTGAAGCTGAACACGCCAAATGCGCGTTTGGAGTGCCTGCTGAAAAGTTGTTAGCATTCATAGTCAGCCGCATGGGCATAGAATTAGATCCCTCAAAGATTAATACATCTAAGAATTGCTACTGCCGGAGACTAAGAAAGACGTCATGAGTTTCTGGGAAGGTTGAACTACATTGAACGCTTTATAGCACAATCTACAATAATAATGAAGCCTATCCTCAAGCGGTTGAAGAAGGACACACCTACCAAATAGACAGACGAGTCCCAGAAGGCCTTTGAAACTATCAAGATATATCTCTCCAATCAACCAGTTTTGGTCCCTCCCAAACCGGGGAGCCCATTGTTGTTGTATGTGTCGGTACCGGATAATGCTTTTGAAAGCACGTTGGCGCAACATGAAAAAATTGGGAAAAAAAGCGAGCCATCTACGATCTCAGCAAGAAATTCACCGTGGAGAAAACATGTTGTGCTCTGACATGGGTAGCCCAAAAGCTGAGACATTACTTGTCGTCTTACACTACCCAACTCATCTCCAAGATGGATCCTTTGAAATACATCTTTCGCCAACCCATGCCTATAGGAAAATTAGCTACGTGGAAAATGCTTCTAAGCTAATTTGACATCACGTAAGTGGTCTTGAAAGCTGTCAAGGGACAAGAATTGGCCGATTTTCTAGCAGAAAGTCCATATCGACGAAGAGTTTAAACCACTGAGGACATATTTCCCAGATGAGGAAGTAATGACAATATAGGGAGACTAGGTCAAAACCTACTCGGGATGGAGAATGTTATTCGATGGTGCAGTCAACTACAAGGGTTCAGTAATTAGAGCAGTTCTATTTTCAGAAACGGGTCAGCATTACCTGATGGCAGCAAAGCTCAATTTCTGATGTACTAATAACATAGCAGAATATGTCTCTTGACATGGACATTCATGAATTATTGGTGGTAGGAGACTCAGATCTGTTAATTCACCAAGTTTAGGGAGAATGGTCTATGAAGAATGAGAAGATCCTGTCATATGTAAACCTCGCACAAAGATTGTGCAAAAGGTTTAGAAAGATCGACTTTCGGCATACACCAAGAGACCAGAATGAATTCGCCGATGCTCTTGCAACCATAGCATCTAGAAAGCAGTCACATTGATCCTATGGAGATCAGCATCAGGGAGGAGCATGCTTACTGTTCCCACATGAGACCAGAACTAGATGGTAAACCATGGTACACCAATATAAGCACATCTCTGAAAAAGGGACAGTATCCCGAAAATATCACAAGCAACCAAAAGAAAACCATCATGATAATGGCTAACAAGTTCTTTTTGAACAAAGGAGTACTCTACATGAGGACGCCCATTCTAGGGCTACTCAGATGTGTCGACGCCACAAAGACTACAAAATTGTTAGAAGAAGTACATGTCGGGACCTGTGGTCCACATACGAATGGGTCAGTCCTAGCCAAGAAGATCCTGAGGGAAAACTACTACTGGATGACCATAGAAACTGACTGCAGTAGATTTATGCAAAGATGTCATCAATGTCAGATCCATGGAGATTTAATCAGGGTCCCACCAAGTGAACTCAATGTCATAAGTTCATCATAGCCATTTGTAGCTTAGGGCATGGACGTCATAGGGTCCATAGAGCTGGCCGCATCCAACAAACATAGTTTCATCCTGGTCGGCATAGACTATTTCACCAAGTGGGACGAAGTTACCTCTCACAAGTTGGTGACAAAGAAGGTCGTAACGGACTTTGTTCGGAACAACATCATATGTCGATTTGGCATTCCAGAGTCGATTATAAATGACAATGGAGAAAATATAAACAATCATCAGATGAAATATTTGTCAATAGTTTCATATAACTCATCGAAATTCCACTGCCTACAGGCCACAAATGAATGGAGCCGTAGAGGCAACAAACAAGAACATCAAGAGGATACTGAGGAAAATGATAGACACCTACAAATATTGGCATGAGCATATGCATTGTTAGGATACTGAACAATAACTCAGACCTAAACAGGAGAAACTCCGTACTTACTTGTCTACGGTACTGAAGCAGTAATACCAGCCAAGGTAGAGATATTGTCACTCAAAATCATACAAGAAGCAGAGCTATACAATGTAGAGTGAGTCAAGGAAGAGATATGAGCAATTGGCTCTAATTGATGAGAAATTAATGGTCGATGTATGTCACGGTCAACTATACCAGCAGAGAATGGCACACGCCTTCAACAAATGGGTCAGAGCCCAAATCTTTCAGATAGGACAATCGATACTCAAGTGCGTGTTTCCACACCAAGATGAGTACAAAGGAAATTTTGCACCCAACTGGAAAGGGCCTTACATGGTTTGCAAAGTACTATCAGGAGGACTTGTAATCCTGGCAGAGATGGATATCCAAGAGTGTCCCAAGGCAATAAATTAATACGCAATCAAGAGATACTCTGCGTGAAGGTACGTTCTTTCAATATGTAATCATATTTCTTTACTTGTAATCAATACACAAGACATATCTCTTACGACAGAGATACGTAGAAAAATCCTCATCGGATTTGGTCTTCTTCTTCTGTAATAGAAAAAAACAAATGAAATTTCCTTGTAATATGAACTACACAATGACCTGATTTCCTAAGGTGGGACACGTACAAAGTCCATTTAGGACTCTGTCGCATTTTTATAAAAATCAACCATTTTATTCGAACGAGTTCAACATGCTTCTTGCTATGATAGGATACGTAGGCTCTCTTTGAGCTTGATCGCACCAAACAAAAAAATAAATAAACCCCTAGAAAGCCTCTGAGACACGAAGATTCAAGATTACCTCACATAGTCCCTGGACCCTTAAACTTGCAAATGGAGCAGAATGTTTTGAGAAGATCTCTAAAATTCCATCGACAAGTACGGCATAAGGACCAGCCGGTCATAAACTTTCAACTGTGGCAGAATTTTTGAGAGGGCCTAAAAAATTTCACGACAATTCAACATGAGAGTTCGCTACAAGACAACCTTCAACTAGGTTATAACTTTTGAGGGGGTATCGAAAATTTCACCAGGATGAACAAGGAGCACGTTCGGAGCACAAAGGACATGCAAAGAACCTCACTTAAAGCATATATGTCGTGATAATGAGATAATACATTTTAATAGATAAAACATTTTTAGTTAAAGATTGTGTAAATTTATGATAAACGTTGTCAAAAAAAATACTTTTTCACATCATAAGTTAAATTCATCTCTCGTAATACGAGCCCAAGAGGGACGGTACCAGAAAGTATAGGAACAACATAGCAGGAGTAGATGGCACGGGTCGACCCCATAGAAAACAAACAGTTTTTCTGTGATTGCAGAGTTTCAAAACGTTGTAAGGAGGACGCGGTCTATTTCTCTATTTTGTTTCCTTATGATAAAATAGGTATAGCAAAGAAGAAAGTCTGACACTGGAAGATGACGCAATCCGGCCATAATAATTATAAAAAGAGGAAAGCGCCACAAGGGCAGTAAAATTTGGTCATGAGAGCCACGAAAAGAGCAAAGCCCCATAAGGGCAGCACAATCCGGACATGAGAGCCACGAAAAGACAAAGCGCCATAAGAGCAGCACAAATCGGCCATGAGAGCCATAAAAGGAGAAAAGAGCCACAATGGCAGCATAATTCGGCCATGAGAGCCACAAGAGGACAAAGAAATATAATTCAGTTATGAGAGACATAAAAGGACAAAACGGCCATCTGACCGGAATGGTCCCAGCCGATGCAAGGATGAAATAAAGACGATCCAGCCTCGAAAGCCATATCTATCATAAATTGAATGTCAAGAAGCCCATTCATACAAATATTGCTAAGAGGGACATTTATACAAACACTGTCGAGAGGGCCATTTATACAAACACCGCCAAGAGGTCCATTTATACAAACACTGCTAAGAGGGAAATTTATACAAACACTGCTAAGAGGGAAATTTATACAAACACTGCCAAGAGGGACATTCATACAAATACTGCCGAGAGGCCCATTCATACAAACACTGTCGAGAGGGCCATTTATACAAACTACATACCGAGAGGGACATTCATACAAATTGCATGCCGAGAGGGACATTCACTCATATTCAAATAGTCATGAAGAACATCTGTGCAAGTCAACCAAATCATACGAGCCAGACGATGTCGGATGAGATATCTGCTCAAACAAAATCAACAGAGTCATACAAGCCAAATAGTGTTAGAGGAGGAATCCGCTTAAACAAATACATTCATACGAGCTAGTCGGTGTCGAATGAGGCATCTGCTCAGACAAAGACATTTATATGAGCCAAATAATTTCAGAAGAGGTATCCGCTCAAACAAATACACTCATACGGGCTAGACAGTGTCAAAGGAGGCATCCGCTCATACAAGTGCAAATTATACAAGCCAGATGGTATCAGAAGTGTCACTCGCTCAAAATAGTCGCTCAAGAGGGAACAACAACCAAAAGTCGCTCAAGTGTGGCAGAACATAAAAAGCAATCACGTCAATATTACATCATATAGAAATAGGTCGGATGCTACCAGATGAGGAAAGGAAGCAGACCAGATCCAGGCACATGCGGAGTAAACATAAAACATTTTCTTGGGCAGCAGGTCGAAACAGTATGCCAACGAGAGTCAACCTCTCTGGACTTGGGCTTGAAGATCACTCCACACCATACTCAATCACAAGAGAATTTTTTTAAAATTTTAATACCCCACAACCGGTCAGACATATACCGGAAAGGTTTTTTAAAACCAGTAAAGGAATTTTCGCATAAGGAATACCCTTTTCAACCTATTGAATTGAACTACAAGTGATCTAATTCACAAATACCGGGTATATATAGGAAAACATAATACCCGAGGATCAGTCACATTCTAACAAAATTATTCTGCAACTTTTTATTTTCGAAATTTGCTTTGTTTTTATCACTTTTTAAAAGTTTAATTGAGTCAAACTATAAGTGGCATGAATTCTCAAACAACCTAAGATATGTAATAAACACAGACACCAAGGTATGGCCATAACTTTCAAAAATTGCATAAAATGAGTTGGTCGACTAAAAACTAGGGTTGTCAAATTTTACTGCTCAGGGATGGTCCTGTCATCCCTGAACAATGAAGTGATAGTTGTTGGCACCTAATTTACCTTCCAATAATTTTACTTAATTATTCAAAGTTCTTGAGTCACATACGAAGCGAAATATACTTTTTACGAGACAAAAATGATTTTATAAAATTGTTCCAAAAGTATTTTGTCATTTCATTTGACAAAATACCACTCAGTATACTTATTTTATATCATATATTTTTTTCACATTATTCTGATCATTAATTGCAATTTTCAAAATTAAAGTAAAGAAAAGTATGCAATTAATTATTTCAATTCTCAATTTAAAAGTAATCAATATTTTATTCCATCAAAATAGGGAAAATTATTTAATTAAATTACCTCTCAATTTCAAACCATTCTATTTTTAATTAAAAGGATTTTGCATGATTTAAAGATCCCAATTTCAAATTAATTTTAAATTTGGGCTTAAACTGAAGTTCTTGACTTTATTTGATTATAATTGAAACTATTTTGGTCATTTTCTAATTTAAGGAATGTCCATATTTGCAAAATGTGGCAATCATTTACTTAAGCTTGTGGAAATTATTCGCACCTTTCTTATTTCTTTAAAAATCGGTCGAGCCTAAGTCAAAGTGACTCAGACCTGGCCTAACTCACCTTCTTACGCGTAGAAAGACCTAGACTCATTTCCTCTTTTCATTTGAATGAAGCCCTAGTAGCCAAAGCTCTCTCATCGTTCTTCATGTGACAAATGGCAAATGTGTAGAGTACGACAACCTTAGCTCAGTGTTGCTCATCCAAATCCAACTAAATTGATTTTTCTTAATTAGAAATAGCCTTAAAGAAAATTGAGTTGAGGCAAGGGGTTTGGGGATATAGGATATTGAGTTTGACTTTCAAATAGCATTTAAAAGGGAAAGCTTATACTTTTTCTGAAACCTTAAAAATGTCATTCTAAACAAAATGCACTCTTTGGTTTTAGAAGATTTTTCTTTAAACCTATAAGGAATATTTGACAACCTATTGGACTAAAAATAGTAGAGTTCTACTCAAAGTGAGTTTTCAGTGTACTTTTAGTCTAAAAATGAATTGATAGAATTACACCCATACGGACCATTTTAGGCGGAATTTAACTCTTTGGTTTTCAAAACCCCTTTTTGAGTTTGAAATAAAATGAATGACATATTAATGATTTTTGTGGGAAACAAACATTTTTCAGCAATTTATAACAATAAACATGCTATAGAACTCGAAGGTCAATCGTATTCTACGGATCCTTAATACTGGGGTGTCTAACACCTTCCCCGGGGGATCACCAAAACCCTTACCTCGACTCTGGTTTAAAAAGGATTTTTCACAGTATTTTCAATAAACCCTTTAAACTTGGTTTTCCTAATTTACCTATAAATTAGGTGACGACTCTAAAACTAATTATCCAAATTAGAGTACCAACAACCTCTTAGTATCTTTTATGCCTCCTCATAAAAGTGAACAGTAATACCATTCACAAAATTCTACTAACACTTTCATACGGTTCCTTACCATATCCTTGTTAAATATCCTTTAACTGAAGAATCCTTCTCCTACCTTGGCTTACAAGTCCACCAACCCAATGTAAAAACACAAGGTACCATAGTGAATTCACTTTTCTTGGTTTCAGTCGTTATCATTGATCCTTACTTCAATTTCCAAAAATGCACTTCAAAACACAAGTTAGTTAAGATTTACCATTGATCTACCACTTTAAATATCTTTATCGACTGACACCTCACTCAAGGGTCCTTAAACGACGCTTGCCCCAAAAGAATCATCTCTTGCCTTGTCTTACCAAACTAGGATGCGTCTAACAAATCATGCAGTTATCCTCATCATTCTGTCAACCCCAGAATATCGCATCACTATCAATTGTGAAAACTTGCATAGCCCTTAGCAATAAGTACAATGCACGCATCCCCTATTATCAAATTAAGCGCAACCACCGATAAGTCCTTAAGTAATACATATTCACACTTGTCCATCACTAGATCCATCATCATTAGTCGATCCTTGTACTCCCGGTAGTCTACAACATAGTCAAAATATCTATCAACCCATCTCCCATTAGCATCCACTTTATACTCAGAGCAGTCTCTTCTGATGATAACTTAGTAAATTTATCCCACTTACCATAAGGCCATTAGCCAATTACGTAGAGAATTCGCAGACCACTCGTCCTTACTCTACCACTACAATTCCATCCTGTCACAACTCCGCTTAACCTTTCATACATTTATGAACTAACAGACTTAGGGTACCCCGTGCTCCCATCAGATGAATACTATACCATTCTAATATTTTGTCACCAAGCTCGAACCATTCGAATCCTCTCAAGTACAACTCAATTCCTTAAGATAGAAAGAAAAATATTCATATGAAACTCATAATAAGTCCTATCACTTCTGACCTCATCACAAGGATCACCTTTCATGTCCTTGTCTCTTATAAAGTTCTCTTCACAACATTACCATGGTCTCTGTCATCTCATATGTCCAATTGATCTTCACAAGTCTAAGCTTGTCTTTAAGATGCCAACCTATGCACACTTCCGTTACTGAATTATTGGCTCATCATTAATACACTCTCATCATAAGATTGTCGCAATAAATTTGAATGACATTAAAGTATTACCACATCAATCACACCCTAAGTAAAACATCCTTGATATGTCAGACCACCTCAAGTGCAGTCCTCAAAGTCGTAACTCTTATTACTTAGTTACTTCGCTAACCATATGAATTCAAGTCTAAAACTACATCCCCATCGCCTGTTATACCATATATACACCTCTTCGATCTTCGAGTAACTAACTGTTGAAGATATGGCAATCATGCGGTCCTTCGTACCATCGCTCCCATTTCCTAGGGATATCACTAAACTAAAAGTCTGAATCACAACCTTGGTCAACCGAGTTTTCAAATCATAGCTCTAATATGAACTCAATCTTGCGTCCTTATCATGGTGACATGTCTAGTACTATACCACACAATGGTACATCCATTCGCTCGTGGGCAAATCTGAAAATATGTCCTTACCATTAGTGAGAGATTGAAACAAAGAAGTTTAGACCTTAGACTAAATCACATACGCCCGATAAGGAATGAAAGTTTGCTAAATTCCCTATAGCCTCTCGAAGCTAGATACAAAGCTTTTCGTACTGATCTGTAAGACTCTACTAGACATCGCTCTTGTACTCATGAGACCAATGAACCTAGTGCTCTGATACCAATTTGTCACTATCCAAAAATCCTATTTGCGTTGTGAGGGCACCTACCCTGAACCCGTAGGGGAACCCCATCCATAATTAATAAATTAAAGGATAATTAATGCGGAAAAATAAAGGACAATTTAAAATACTGACAAGTCTCGAATACTTAATACAAAGTCCTTAGAAACATTCCCCAAAATCTGGTTGTCATGAGTACATAGCTACTAAAAAGATTACAAAGTCTGAAACTTATACATAATGCTGTCTGAAATGTAAGACATAAAATAAGAGATAAAATAAAGGAGTTCCAGTACTGGAAAAGTGTATGCAGCTCACCCTGGACTCCCGATAAGCTATCTAAATGTGTCGCGTCTATGCTCCACTCTGATTCAGATCAATACTTGCACACAAAGGTGCATCAAGTGTAGAGTGAGTAAGAGAAGCACGTGTACCTAGCAGCATCATCAACCGATCCTAACTATAGCGGTGGCGAGGGTTGGTACATTATGATACTTCTCTAGTAAGTTAGTTAACTAAGGTGTAATTAAATCAAATACCTAACTCCACAAGTAAAGCCCTATAGTTCGCTAAACCACCAGGGTCATCAGTATTATCAAGTTATTCTAAAGTTCTCGACCTTACTAAGGATGAAGCCAAAGTTTTTGCTATCGAATCCAACCTAAACCCCATTCAAGGCGTCTAATCCCACAACGCTTCCACCTTTTCATCAACTATGGCACATACATTCATAGGGATTCAACCTTTACACTATTTAAGGCAATATATATTAATCAAGGTTAAGTATTCTATCTTTTAGAACAAGTATTGTCATAAAGGTTCTATCTTTCCATCATTTACACTAAGGATACACATAAAGATTCTATCTTTACACTCATTGCACTACAGAAGTCGTAAAGATTCTAGCCTTCATTCACTTTCAAGCAAGTTAACCATAAAGTCTCATATTTCCATCTTACATCAAGAATAAGTTGTTAAATTGAAGTATTTTCTTCCACTAAGAGTAACATGATCATAAAGTATACATCTTTACTTCACCGAGTACACATAGCATAAATTACGCGTCAAGATATATGTATGAAATGTAAGACAAATGATATGTATGCAATGAATGGTCATATATACTCGGTATACACACGCTCCTGGAGTAGATGTCACATGACCTATGTGGGACACATGAGGTCCGTATACCCATTCGGAACATCCTATCGTATCCCAGCTCTGTGGTTGTGGTATCATCATTATTCAGAATTTCTCATCGGATCTTATCTCTATGGTTGTAGTATCATCATCAATCATCACTCTCTTACCATGTATCATATCCAGTAACCGGCTTTCAAGCCCCTTTATCAATATCTCAATGGTTCAATGCTAATAATAATATGAATGAATGATATGGATATGAGTACACCATGCAAAAGCATAAATCAATACAATAAGTATTTCTCTATTTCCTTTCAAGATTTAGACAAGATGTAGAGTGATAAATGCATGACAAGTCATAATAATAGAATTAGCCAATATGGCTCTTATAGCCTAATTAACAACCAACATACCAATCCTAAGTGAATTTAAGCACCACGTTCACGGCCCGGAGGCTAAACACATAATCTCCATCATGTACAACATACCCCATTACTTTAATTACCCTTTTAAGTACATTGGTACCCATATAAGTGCTCATCACCTCACTAGTACGGCACCCCCAATTCCCCATTACTCCCCTTAATTATAAAACCAATACATAAATACAATATTAAGGTCTAGTAAGTCTCAATTTGCCTTATTTTGAAGTCCCATAGCTCATAAATGATTCCCAGCTCTATCCGGGTGAAGATTAAGCCTCTCGTAAGCTCCATCATGTCCAAACTCACCGAACGAGTTCAATCTAGTTGAAATAGCAGTCTACGGAGTTAGAAGAGTCCAACGATACCCATATTACTTTACTTTATTTTGAAGCCTCAAAAGTCAACCAAAAATAGGATTCGGATCCTCAAAGGGAAAAATGGGAAATTTAGTCCAAAGTTAGTTACCCAACCTCTAGGGAGTCTATATACCAAGAGTCATCCAAATATAATACCAATTTCATGATTTATTAGAGAAAACTCCATTTTCCAAATTAGGGTTCATAACCCATGAAACCCTCATCCCAAATCATAGATTCTACAATGAAATTATTTACTAATTAATATAGTATTCATAAAAGGAAGATTAGAATCTTACCCAATAGATGAGTCTTGCAAAACTCCCAAAAATCTTCTTAAATCGAGCTCTCATACTCTAAATATGTGAATGAGAAACCAAAACTTGAAATGGGAATGATATACCCGCTCTGCCCAGCGATCTCCGTAGAAGGCGCCAATTTTTTCGCAAATGCTGGCCTGCTTCTGCACTCATTTTTCCGCATCAGCGAGGTCCATTTAAGTGTATCCCCGCAGGTGGAGACCAACAGGTGTAGGAGCGGCTCCACTTCTGCTGACCATCTCACGCAGAACTGAGCCTCTTCCCACTAAGCCAACCATCGCACCTGTGACTGACGTTGCACTGGTGCGGCTCCGCCGGTGCAAGACGAATCTCACAGAAGCGAGACACCAGAAACTAGCAATCCCATGCAACTTCCAAACTTTTATCCAACTCTCGAAATTCATCCAAGACCTCCCGGACATAAACCAAATATGCAAACCACTCCTAAAATATGCAGCGGACTTAAATATCCTTGCATTACATATTTAGGCTTCAACGATATATTCGAATGCTAGAGGAGCTATCAAGACTTCACAATTACCTTGTACTACAACTCAAATTTTCTATTATTAATGCATTGTATAATGACTAGACCCTAGATTAGATTGGAGAGCCCAATAGGAAAGCTCGTGCACTAAAAATACTCATGCGACCGAGTTAAGACATACCTTTCTACAAAATCACCCAAAACACTCAATTTCCATAATTTTACAAATAAAACCATAAAATACATATGAATGCCTCGGGAAGTGAACCAATGACTCGACTAAGTCATAAATAACATTCTGAACCTAACAAAATCAATGAAAGTTCAAAAATGATGCATTTATCCAAAAGTCATCTATGAGTCAAACCTTTTCTTCTCTTTAACTTTAAAATTTCAAAACTCACTAAAGTCAATCTAAAACTCACCTGATTACCTCGAGAAATGTGTCACCCATTCCCGCAAGTCCTAAATACTGAGATAAAGCTACGAAAAGGGTATTCTTTGGAAAACAAGTCCAAAAGTTCAAAATGACCAAACGAGTTATTTCACTTAGTCCATCAAGATATGGAAAAATTCAAGTTGATTTAGGAGCGATTGGAAAGGGCTCAAAGTCGCCAAAAGTCCTATTCGGATGTGAGACGTAGAGACTTGGAGTTTCAGGTTGATGATTGGGTGTGTTTGAAAGTTTTACCTATGAAGGGTGTCATGAGATTTGGAAAGAAATGAAAGCTCAGTCACAGACATATCGGACCATACACGATCCTGCGAAGGATTGGCCAAGTGGCTTATAAGTTTGAACTGCCATAATATTTAGTTGTTGTGCACCTAGTGTTTTATGTATCCATGTTGAGAAAATGTGTGGGAGACTCGTCATTGGTTGTTCCTACTGAATATATCATAATTAAGGATGGCCTAACCTATGAAGAGATCTCTGTGGCTATTCTGGATCATCAAGTTCACAAGTTGAGAACTAAGGAAGTTGCCTTAGTGAAAGTGTTGTGGAGAAGTCAGAAAGTTGAGGAGGATGCATGGGAAGATGAGGAGGACATGAAATCCAAATACCTGCACTTGTTTGAGGAGCAAGCAGAAAGCGTACAAGTTAAATACATTCAGTATTCATGTCATGTCATGTCCCCATACGTATTCATGTCTCATGTTCCACGTTCATGTATTCACTACTCATGTCTCATATCCCCATGTTCATATTTTCATGTAATCATGTCATTTCAGTTCCCATGATTTATGTCACATTACGTACTCATTCCATGTCCATAAGTTCTTGAGTTAGCTGCATTCCTACTCGTGACCCATCATTCAAGGACGAATGATCCCAAGAGAGAGATATTGTAACACCTCGTACCTTCGTGCTAATGTTTGACCCGTATGATAGGAACATAATGAAACTAAGATGAGGAGTATAGAAAGTGTTTTGAAAACCAATCAATGTATAATAAGAGTTTTGGGGCAAAGTATAGTACGAAACTACTCTACGGAGCATATTTTCAAGTGACTTTTCACTAAGACTCACTTAACTATGATATGCGGGTAAATATATAAGGAATTTGAAAAAATTCACAGCATGAAAATGTAGAACTTTGAAATATCATTCCATCCGTATGTGGTGTAGCTCAAACGAACATCGGTACAAAAAGTTATGACTGCTTTACCGAAGGGCTGTAGAGTAGTCCGTCGGACATGCATTTGCGACGCAAAATGTGAAATGCTACGCAGAACGCATTCTGTAACTCATTTCCTATCGCATTTTGGGCTAAACTTCCATCCCAAAAGTTTCTAACATTCTATTTTGATGTGCGTTAGCATCCGCGACTGCAGAATGCGATCTGCAGCACAAACGCCAATGCAGATGCACCCGAGATTCATTTACAGTCGTGTTTTCCGAATTTTATATTCTATTTTTCAGTTCTCTAAAGCTCTAGCATGACTTTTTTCTCCTCTCCTCATCCTCCCACGTCAAGGTATATCTCTCCCATGTATTTCTAAGTAATTCTAATACTTATACATCAATTCTTAACAAGATTATGTGCTTCAATCTTAGGGTTTTCAAGAAAATCCCTCTCAAGGTTTCAAGCTCATATTGTTGGGTGTTCTCTTCAAAAGTTCAGATCTTTTCTTCAAGATTTGGAGTGATTAAGGTATGTATGCCTTCTATACATGTGTGAGAATATCATTGTTCTTTCCCACGCCACTTTAATCCATGAAACATGAATTTCCTTAGACCTAGGGTTTTGCTCTAACTTATGATGACTCTATATACATGTACAACTATATACCATGCTTATATCATGTTTTTATTAATTGTATTCATGAGATGTCATTATGATTGCCATGAACCTGTCCATAATCCATGAACACCATGCTTCGAATTCCATGGGTTATCAACTACAAGTCATGAACCAATATAACTCTACTCCATGAATCTTATATGTTTTCCATATTTCATACAAGTTATATTATTATCTAAGTACATTTTAAGTTATACTTATAAATCATGTTTATGAAATCCATGGGCTTACAAGCCAAATATAGTCATGTTTATGTTTTAGGAGTTGCACAAATTACCGATCGAGAAGGTTTAATACCTGAAACTACGTATGCCAACGTAGAATAAGGATCGCTCCGCCCAATTAGAAAGATTCCTTCATGTTATCCATTGCGGGTTATTGGATCCATTCTTGTTATGTTCATGTCTCATACCCCGGCAAAGTACGAGATGGCTTAGCTGATCGGGCAGAGATCAAATGACACATTCCAGCGTGGTGATTTCATGTCAGTTATACTAAAGCTCTCCTACTTAAAATAATTTACCATGCTTTATTATATTCATGTCAGATATTATACATGCTCATGCTCAAGTTACAGTTTTAATTCCTATTATTTCATGTGCCTTGTTATTCATTCAGTTTTTTAACATACGAGTACAATTCAAATGTACTTACGTACTTTTTCCCTGGGCCTACACTTCATAATACAGGTATGGAGTTTCAGGACGATGGATCAATTCGCTAGGATTTCTTCAGTTTCAGCTATTGGCGAGCCCTACTTCATTCGGGGTATTAGTTTTATTATTTTCATGTCATGATTTACAGTAAAGGTATGCTAGGGCCTTGTCCTGGTAAACAATTTTTAGTAGTCAGACTCATGTTTAGAGGTTTCATAGACCAGTTTTGCATGTCATGTCAGATATTGATATTCAGACTTATTATATTTTTCAGACTATTTCTGCAAATATATTTTCAGACTATATTTCCAGTATTAAGAATTTACACATTTTAAATTATTATTTCATAATTTTGATGCCCATGTTGATTCAGCAAGCCATGTTGTTCGCTCAATCATATGTAGTCAGTCACCGAGTGTTGTGATACACCAAGACTATGGTTCGGGGCGTGATAATAATGAAAAGGCAAGGATTGACACTCTAAATATGCCTATATAGCCAGGAGGAGAATCTGTCATAAAGGTTGTTAAACATAGTATAGAGGGAATGAAGGAAGTTGTTGCTAACTCATCACCTCTAAATATTGAGGTAGCAAGAAGATGTATCTCAACACATTTCTATTGTATTAAGTAGTCCCAATAATCAAGCTTCACATATTTCTATGTTGAGGAAGAAGTAACCAATAAAGAGACTTCATGATCCGGTATCTCATAATGTAGTGGAAGAAGCGGTAATCAATGACAAAGAAAACATGGACTTTAATGCTGAGGATCCAGAGGAATCAAAGTTAAATTTTTTGATCAAGTAGCTATGCAGGCTTATATATCTCCCAGATCAAAGACAAAAGGAGGTAAGAGGGGAAGGAAACAAGGTGCAAGTGAAATTTAACAACCTACAAGGGTTGTCCCAAAGAGATCTGCAACTATCAAATCAAATTTTAAATGATGATCAAAATATTCATTCAGAACATTAGATCAGTGCAGACACAACAAGCTTTTCATAGGCTTCAAATGTTACATAGACACCATAAATTCTTGTTGATTGCTTTGATGAAGCCTTTTCAATAGATAAGACATATTCACAAGTATAAGAGGAGATTAGGGTTACAACAAGTAGGAGCAAATTGCAATGTGAAAATCTGGTACTTTGTAGATGAGAATAAGGATGTGGGGTATTATCAGATACTGACCAGAAGATTACTTTGAAACTATTTATACAAGAGCATCATAGATACTTGATCCCCATATTAGTATATCCAAAATGTGATGCAATGGAGAGGATTTCATTATGGGACAATATTTATCAACTGGCTCCCAGTATAGATCTTCATTGGTTAGTAGGTCGGGATTTCAATGTGGTACTGAATGAGGAATAGAAAATTGGTGGAGTTCCTATAGTTCCATAATATTATGAGGATTTTTTCTTTTGTATCAATTCTTGTGATCTATTTAAAAATGTTTTCAAGGGAAATCCTTTTACTTGGAGGAATGGAGGGGCAAGAGATGACTGTATTTTTGAGAGATTTGATAGTATTGTCATAACTATGGAATTTCAGGAGTTGTTTGAGCAAATAGAAGTTGAACATCTATCAAGGACAAGATAAGATCATGCACCAATATTACTCATTACATTGGGGGGAAAGACATAATTTTATAAATCCATTAAAGTTCCTGAAATTTTGGATGGAACTTAAAGACTTCATGGATACAGTAAAGCATAACTGGCCTGAAGATAGTGAGGGCAATCATTTTCTGGTATTCAAGCAAAAGATCAAACATTAAAAGAGGCCTTGTCAACATGGAGTAGAGAAGCTTTTGGAGATATATTCAAACAATTGGTCATCAAGGAATAAATAGTGAGAATCAAGGAATAATATTTTGAAGAATATATGCCTGCTTTGAACAGAACAATTCTACAATTAGCACAAGCTGAGATGAAGAAATACTTGCATTATGAGGAAGAATTATGGAGACAAAATATAGGAAGTACATGGTTTGCTGAAGGGGAAAGAAAAATAAGGTATTTTAAAAATCTTGTAAATGGTAAGAGAACCGATTGCAGATCAAAAGAATCCAAGATTCTGAAGGGAATTGGCTAGAGCAGGAAGCTCAATTAGTTACAGAAACAATCATTTTTTTCCAAAGATAATTTACACAGGAGGAAGATAGTACAATTTTTTATATGTTGAATTATATTTTAGATATGGTGTCATCAGAGGACAATGCAGTGTTATGTGTAGTACCTTTACTTGAAGAGGTCAAAAATGTTGTTTTTTGAACTGAATGGTGATAGTGCTTGTGGTCCAGATGGGCTTTCAGGGATCTTTTTCAATCTTGTTGTGAGATAGTAGGATTGGATATTTTCAATTAAAGCCTTTTATGAGGATCACACTCTCCCAAAGTCAATAACTCACAATAATTTGGTGTTGCTGCCTAAGAAGGCTATTGTACAGACTTTTGCTGATATGAGGCCTATCAGTTTGATTAACTTTATTAGTAAGGTTATCTCAAGGGTAGTGCATGAAAGATTGGAAAACATACTGTATGCATTAATATCCAGCAATCCGTCAGGATTTGTAAATGGTGGAAGTATCATAGAAAATGTGCAGCTCACTCAGGAAATTGTTACTGACATTAGGAAAAGAGGTAAACCAGCAAATGTGGTGATAAAGTTATACATGGCTAAGGCATATGATAGAGTGTCTTGGTTCTATTTAACTAAAGTCCTGAGAAAGATAGGATTTGCTAAACTGTTTATGGATATAATATGGAGACTTTTAGCTAATAATTGGTATTCAGTGATGTTGAATGGACAAGCACATGGTTTCTTTCATTCTACAAGAAGTGTGAAATAAGGTGATCCATTGTCACCTGCTCTTTTTATTTTGTCAGCTGAAGTATTGTCTAGATCCATTAATGCCTTATTTGATAATGGACAGTATAGGTGTTTTATGATGCCAAAGTAGAGTGTCAATTTGAATCATCTTTCTTATGAAGATGATACTATAATTTTTTCTTCAGCAGATAAATTATAATTGGAAATGACCATGACTGTCTGAATTATGAAAAGGTTTCAGGACAGTTGATTAATGTAACACCTCATACCTTCAGGCTAAGGCTTGACACGTGTGATGAGAACATAATGGAACTAATATGAGGAGTATGGGAAGTGTTTTGAGAACTAATCAAGTCATAAGAAGAGTCTTTTAAGCGAAGTATAGTAGGAAGCTACTCTACGGATAATGTTTTCAAGTGAGTTGCACCAAGTGTCACTTAATGAAGGTATACGGGAAAGTACATACAGAATTTAAGAAAACTTAATGAATGAAAGTTGTATCCCTTTAAAATACATTTCCAATGGTATATTGTGGAAGTCAAACGGACATATGTACAAAAGGTTATGACTATTTTACTGAAGGATCGCAGAGCATTCTACCGGAGTCACAGATGCGATAAGTGACGCAGAACGCATTATGTGACGCATATCCCATCTTATTTCGGGCCAAATTTATGTCCCAAAGTTCCCAACAGAATGGCTCCAGCAAATTTAAGTAAATTAAAAGCCCAGTTGAAAGATCCCCTTGAGAAGGGGTTTATTAGACAAAGTGTCTCGCCTTGGGGTGCACCGGTCTTATTTGTTTGAAAGAAGGATGGATCTTTGCATATGTGCATTGACTACCGGAAGTTGAACAAGGTCACCATTAAGAACAAATATCCTTTTCCCAGAATCGATGACTTATTCGATCAACTTCAGTGTGCCCAATGTTATTCCAAGATTGACCTCAGATCACGGTACCGTCATCTTAAGGTTAAGAAAGTTGACAATCCAAAAACTGACTTCAGAACTCGCTATGGTCACTTCAAATTTTATGTCATGTCATCCGAATTGACGAACGCACCCGTTCCTTTCATGGATCTCATGAACAGGGTCTTTAAGCCTTATCTTGACCTTTTCGTTATTATCTTTATTGATGATATTCTGGTCAATTCCCGTAGTGAGGCTGATCACGCAAAATATCTCAGAATAGTGTTGCAGACACTTCAGGACCATGAGCTTTATGTGAAGTTTTCAAAGTGTGATTTTTTGCTAAAGTCAGTATCATTCTTAGGCCATGTGATCTCGGGAAAAGGCATCCCAGTTGATTTTCATAAAATAGATGTTGTAAAGAATTGGCCCAGACCCACTTCTCCTACAGAGATACGAAGTTTTTTGGGTCTGGCAGGCTATCACATGCGCTTCATAGAAGGCTTTTCTTCCATACTCCATTGACTAGATTAATTCAGAAGAAAGTCATATTTCAGTGGTCGGATGCTTGTGAGCATATTCGAGGAATTAAAAATGAGACTGAGTTTTGCTATAGTATTAACATTGCCAGAGGGAAATGAGGGGTTCATAGTGTATTGTGATGCGTCAGGAATTGTTCTTGATTGTGTTTTAATGCAACATGGGAAGGTTATAGCTTATGAATCCAGACAACTTAAGCCCCATGAAATGAACTATACGACTCACGATTTAGAATTGGCAGACGTGATTTTCGCAATCAAGATATGGCACCACTATTTGTATGGAGTTCATGTTGACATTTTCATAGATCACAAGAGCCTTCAGTGTATTTTCAAGCAGCGGGAGTTGAATCTTAGACAGAGGAGATAGGTTGAATTGATAAAGGATTATGATGTGGATGTTCACTATCATCGGGGTAAATCGAATGAGGGAGTCGATGCTCTCGGTCAGCGATCCATGGGAAGATTAGCTCATATTGAATAAGGAAAAATAACCATGACGAAGGAAATCCACCGACTAGCCATTCTAAGAGTTTGACTCATGGACTCCGATGATGGTGGTGTTGTTGTCCATAACAAGTCTGAATCCTCTCTAGTAGCCGAGGTGAAGGAGAAATAGTTTAATGATCCCTGTTTGTTGCAGCTGAAAGAGGGTATTCACAAGCATAAAACATCAGCTTTTGAACAAGGGGGAGATGACGGTACTTTGAGGTACCGAGACAGGTTATGTGTTCTATATGTGAATGGACACAAAGAGCGAATCATGGCAGAAGCGCACAATTCCATGTATTCTATCCACCTAGGTTCTACAAAGATGTATCATGATCTTAAAAAAATTTAATAGTGGAATGATATGAAGAGGAATATGGAAGACTTTCTAGCAAAGTGTCTGAATTGTCAGCAAGTGAAAGTCGAACACCAGAGACCTGGTTGTTTGGATCAGAATATTGATATTCCTATTTTAAAATGGGAGATGATAAACATGGACTTCATAAAATGTCTACCTCGCTCATCCCAAAGGCATGATTTTATTTGGGTAATTGTGTACTGACTTACTAAAAACACAACTTTTCATCCTCAAATAGATGGCCAGGCAGAGCAAACTATTCAGACCCTCGAGGACATGTTGAGAGCATGTGTCCTAGATTTCAAAGGTAATTAGGATGATTATTTCCCTCTCATTGACTTTGCTATAATAACAGTTATCATACTAGTATCCATATGGCACCATTCGAAGCTCTGTATGAGCGAAGATGTAGGTTGCCAATTGGTTGGTTCGAAGTTGGTGAAGCAGGATTGTTAGGACCAGACTTGGTCCATTAGGCTATGGAAAAAGTCAAATTGATTTAGGAGCCTTTGAGAATTGCTTAAAGTCACACAAAGTCCTATTCAGATGTGAGGTGTATAGACTTAGAGATTCAGGTTGGCGATTGAGTGTTTCTGAAAGTTTCACCTATGAAAGGTGTCATGAGGTTTGGAAAGAAAGGGAAGCTCATTCTCAGATATATCAAACTGTACAGGATCCTACGAAGAATTGGCCAAGTGGCTTATGAAATTGAAATGCCATAAGATTTAATTGATCTACACCCAATGTTTCATATATCTTTGTTGAGGAACTATGTGGGAGACCCGTTGATACTTTTCCCTGCTCAATCCATCATAGATAAGGATAGACTAACCTATGAAGAGGTCCATGTGGCCATTCTAGATTGTCAGATTCGAAAGTTGAGGACTAAGGAAGTTGCCTCAATGAATGTTTTGTTGAGAAGTCAGAAAGTTGAGGAGGCTACATGGGAAGCCGAAGAGGACATGAAGTCCAGATATCCATACTTATTTGAGGAGCAAGAAGAAAGCGTACAAGGTAAATACCTTAAATATTCATGTCATGTCCAGTGCGTATCCATATCTTATGTTAGATATTCATGTATTCATTACTCATGTCTCATGCCCCCATGTTCATATTTTCATGTAATCATGTCATTCAGTCCCCATGTTCCATGTCATATTTCTTCACGTTCATGTACTCAAACCATGTCCAGTCTCATTCCTAACCATGATCCATCATTCGAGAACAAATGATCCCAAGGGGGAAATATTGTAACACCTCATACCTTTAAGCTAAGGCTTGACCCATGTGATGGGAACATAATGTAACCAATATGAGAAGTATGGGAAGTGTTTTAAAAACTAATCAAGTCATAAGAAGAGTCTTTGGGTAAAGTATAGTAGGAGGCTACTACGGATCATGTTTTCAAGTGAGTTGCACAATGTTTCACTTAAAGAAGGTTTATGGGAATATCTAGATGGAATTTAAGAAACCTTGAGAACATATGTTATAACCCTTTGAAATACATTTCCAATGGTATATTGTAGAAGTCCAACGGACATCTATACAAAACGTTATGACTATTTTACTTAAGGGTCACAGAGCAGTCCACTGGAGTCGCAGATGTGATATGTGACGCAGAACGCATTCTGCAATGCAAATCCCATTGCATTTCAGGCTAAATTTACATCCCGAAGTTCCCAACCTTATGTTTTGATGTGCAGAATCATTTGCAGCCACAGAAAGGCATCCTAGATGTGGATACCAGCGCATATTCTCCTGAAACTCATTTAAAGTTGCATTTTCCAAATTTTATTCCATATTTCGGCTCTCCAAAGTCCTAGCACGACTTTTTTCTCCTCTCCTCATCCTCCGGCATCAATGTAATTCTCTTCCATGTATTCCTAAGTAACTCTAACACTTATACATCAATTTCCTAAAAAGATTTTCTAGCTATAATCTTAGGGTTTTCAAGAAAACCCTTCTCAAGGTTTCAAGTTCAGAGTTTAGGGTTTCTTCATCAAAAGTCCAGACATTTCCTTCAAATTTGGAGTAACTAAGGTATGTAGAGCTTCTATCCACGTGTGAGAAACACCATTATTCTTCTCCATGCCACGTTCATACATGAAACCATGAATTTCCATAACCTAGGATTTTATTCCAAGTTCATGATAATCCTAAACTACATGTGTCATGATATACCATGCTTGTATTTCTAATTCATTATTGTGTTCTTGATATTCTAATACGGTTATTAGGAATCCGTCTGTAATTCATGAATGCACATCACTTGAATTCCATGGGTTTTTAAATGAATGACCATCACTTGAATTTCAGCTATACATGTTAACTATATTTATAACCATGTTTACAAGTTATATTCATGAAATGCATGGGCTTAAAAACCAAATATATATTCATGTTCATGTTTTGGGTGTTGAACAGATTACCGAGAAGGTTTAATACCTGAAACTACGTATGCCGATGTTGGGTAGGGTAAGGATCGCTTCACCCAGTTAGGATGATTCCTTCAAGTTACCCTCAGCGGGTTATTGGATTCATTCATGTCATGTTCATGTCTCGTACACCAGCAAGGTACGAGATAGCTTAGCTGATCGGGCAGAGATCAGATGCCATATTCTAGCATGGTGGTTTCATGTCGGTTATACAAAATCTCTCCCACTTAAAATTATTTATGATGTTTTATATTATATTCATGTCAGATATTATACATGTTCATGCTCAGGTTACAGTTTCAGTTTCAGTTCTTATTATTTTATGTGCCTGCTCATTCTTTCAGTTGCTTTACATACAGTACAATTCAAATGTACTTACATCCCATTTTGCTCGGGACCTGCACTTCACGGTATAGGTACTGAATTTCAGTACGATGGATCGGTTCGCTAGGATTCTCTTAGTATCAGCCATTGTTGAGCCCCATCTCATTTGGGGTATCGATTTTTTTTGTATGTCAGATTATGCAATAAAGGTATGTCAAGGCCTTTTCTTGGTAAAACAGTTTTGCAGTCATACTCATATTTCATAGGTTTCATAGACTTGTTTAGCATGTCGTCTCAGATGTTCAGTATTCAAACTTACTATATTTTTGGATTATTCTGCTATCATATATTTAAACTATATTTATAGTACTATGTTTTACATGTTTTAAATCATTATTAGTGCATGTTTTGAAGCCCATGTTAATTAGAAAGCCATGTGGTTCGCTCGATCATATACAGTCATGCACTGAGTGTCGTGTTTCATCCAGGCCATGGTTCGGAGCGTTATAAAATTTGGTATCAGAGCCTAGGTTCAAGTGTCTTAGGGAGTCTATGAAATCGTGTCCAGTGGAGTCACTTTTATATGCGTGAGGCGCCCACATATGTAAACAGTTGATAACCAAGTCATTTAGGATTGGCTCACTTCTTTCATATTCTAGATCATGCTATTAGAGTTATACCTTCAGGACATTCTTCTAACCCGTGTGTATTACGTATTTTAGAAAATGCCTGCTAAAAGAAAGTCAGCTACAAACAAGAGGTTGCTGCCAATGCTGCTCATGAGGAGAACACTCAGGCTTAGAGAGCCGATGTGGGAACAGCACCCCCACCTAACACTAGAGGGCCTGCGGAGGTTCTTACTCCAGTTCCGCCGCCTAGTTACACTGACCCAGATGTTAGGGGAGCTATTCAGCTGCTCACCCAAATTTTGTCTACACGAGCTTAACGTCAGGGAATGACTCTAAGTACAAGAGCTAGTGTAGAGTCATCTAGTTTCAGGACTCGAGAGTTTTTGTGTATGGACCCTCCAATGTTCACACGGTGTAGTAAGACAGAGGATCTGTAAAATTTCATTGATGGGCTTCAAAAGATATTTTGTGTTATGCATGCTACTGAGATTGAAGCAGCAGAGTTGGGAGTTTATCAATTGCAGGATGTTGCTCATATTTGGTATGAGTCGTGGAAATAATCTCGATAGGAAGATGCGTCTCTTGGAACTTGGGATGAATTTGCAGATACCTTCAAAGGACACTTTCTACCACTAGAGGTTAGGGAGACAAAGGTCTTTGAATTTGAGAATCTCAAGAAGAATGGTAGGAGTGTGCATGAGTAATACCTCCACTTTGTTTCTTTGGCTAAGTATGCTCATCACATAGTACCAGATATGAGAGCCACAGTTAGGCATTTTTTGTAGGGTCTTGACCATCATTTGTTTGGTGCTGCTAATATTTTTGCTCAGAATAAGGAAATGACTATTACCAAGATGGTTTCTTTCGTGCAAGGTAATGAGAGCAGAATGAAGGAGGAGGAAGCATTGTAGAAGGAAAAAAAGAGGGAGTTCAATAAGAGAGCTAAGTCTTCAGGCCTCTTTAGTCAGGGGGGAGGTGGAGGCAGACAGTTCTTTAAGAACATGTCATCATGACCTTCTCCGTCTTCAGCCAGTGCTCCAGTCCCTAATTTCAGGAATGATCAGAAGAGATAGAACTTCAGAGCATCATGCTCTAAATCATAAGCTAGTGTAGGTCAAGGTACCTTTAGCAATCCATTTTGTGGTAAGTGTGGTAAGAGAAACCCAGTAGAGTGTCACATCGGTATGGATATATGTTATAGGTATGGTCAGCAATGTCACTATCATAGAGACTGTCTGCTAGTGAGCCAGGGTACAGAAGGTAGCGTGGCTCAATCCATAAATTTAGCAGTTCCTCGAAATTCTCAGGCCCAATCAGGTTGTGATGCAGCTAAGTCTGTTAACACAAGGAGAGGTCTAAACCGCTTGTATGCACTAGCAGGTCATCAATATAGATAGGCTTGTGTTGATGTGGTCATAGGTACACTAACTATTTTTACTTTTGACATTTATACCCTTATGGATCTTGGATCTACTCTATCATATGTAACCTTATTTATTGCTAAGAAATTTGGGGTAGAACCAGAAAAGATGCATGAACCCTTTGAAGTATCCACTCCAGTTGGAGAATCAATTGTAGCTAGATGAGTATATAAGGGTTGTACAAGGTCTATCACCACATTACAGTAGCCGATTTGATAGAGTTGGAAATGGTAGACTTCGATGTAATAATAGGCATGGATTGTTTGTCTTCATGTTATGACACAGTAGGATGTAGAATCAAAATTATCAGTTTCAAATTTCCCAGTGAACCAGTCATATAATGGAAGGGTGATGCAGTACCACCCATAGGTGGTTTATTTCTTATCTTAAGGCCAGAAAGATGATATCCAAGGGGTACATTTACTATCTAGTTTGGGTTAGGGATACAGATACCGAGACCCCAACTCTTCAGTCCATACCAGTTGTCAATGAGTTTCCAAACGTCTTTCCTGAAGATCTTCTTGGAGTCCCTCCCGATACGGAGATTGACTATGGAATTGATTTACTTTCTGGCACTAAGTCGATATCTATTCCATCATACAGAATGGCTCCAGCAGAGTTAATGATCCCTATTTGTTTAATGATCCTTATTTGTTGCAGCTAAAAGAGGGTATTTACAAACATAAAACTACGGCTTTTGAACAAGGAGGAGATGCCGATACTTTGAGGTATCGAGGCAAGTTGTGTGTTCTATATGTGGACGGACTCAAAGAGTGAATCATGGCAGAAGCGCACAATTCCATGTATTCTATCCACCCAGGTTCTACAAAGAGGTGTCATGATCTTAAAGAAATTTATTAGTGGAACAATATGAAGAGAAATGTGGAAGACTTTGTAGCCAAGTGTCTGAATTGTCAGCAAGTGAAAGCCGAACACCAGAGGCCTAGTGGGTTGACTCAGAATATTGATATTCCTATTTGGAAATGAGAGATGATAAACATAGACTTTGTAAAAGGTCTACCTCTCTTATCCCAAAGGCATGATTCGATTTGGGTGATTGTGAACGAACTTACTAAATCAGCACAACTTTTCATCCTCAGAAAGATGGTCAGGCAGAGCAAACTATTCAGACCCTCGAGGACATGTTGAGATCATGTGTCCTAGATTTCAAAGGTAATTGGGATGATCATTTGCCTCTCATTGAATTTCCTTATAATAACACTTATTATGTTAGTATACAGATGACACCATTTGAAGCTCTATATATGCGAAGATATAGGTTGCCAATTGGTTGGTTCGAAGTTAGTGAAGTTAGTGAAGCAGGATTGTTAGGACCAGACTTGGTCCATCAGCCTATGGAAAAAGTTAAGTTGATTCAAGAGCATTTGAGAATGGTTCAAATTCACCTAAAGTCCTATTCAGATGTGACGCGTAAAGACTTGGAGTTTCAGGTTGACGATTTGGTGTTTCTAAAAGTTTCACATATGAAAGGTGTCATGGGGTTTGGAAAGAAAGGGAAGCCCAGTCTTAGATATATCAGACCATACAAGATCCTGCAAAGAATTAGCCAAATGGCTTATGAACATTAATTGCCATAAGATTTAATTGATGTACACCCAATGTTTCATGTATCAATGTTGAGGAAGTGTGTGGGAGACCCATTTCTAGTTGTCCATACCAAATCCATCATAGTTAAATATGGCCTAACCTATGAAGAGGTCCCTATGGCCGTTCTAGATTGTCAGATTCGAAAGTTGAGGACTAAGGAAGTTATATCAGTGAAAGTGTTGTGGAGAAGTCAGAAAGTTGATGAGGCCACATGGAAGGCCGTAGAGGACATGAAGTCTATATATCCACACTTATTTGAGAAGAAATCATAAAGCGTACAAGGTAAATACCTTTAGTATTCATGTCTTGTCCCGTGCGAATCTATGTCTCATGTTTTAGGTTCATGTATTTATTACTCATGTCTCATGCCCCCATGTTCATGTTTTCATGTAATCATTCATTCAGTCCCCATATTCTATGTCATATTTCTTCATGTTCATGTACTCATGTCATGTCCAATTTCATTCCTAACCATGACCCATCATTCAAGGACGGATGATCCCAAGGGGGAGATATTGTAACACCTCATACTTCAGGCTAAGGCTTGATCTGTGTGATGGAACATAATAGAACAAATATGAGGATATAAGAAGTGTTTTGAAAAATAATCATTTCATAAGAAGAGTCTTTGGGTAAAGTATAGTAGGAAGTTAATCTACGGGTCATGTTTTCAAGTGAATTACAACAGGTATCACTTAAAGAAGGTATACTGGAACCTCTTTAAGGAATTTAAGAAACCTTAAAGAACGAAAGTTGTATCCTTTTGAAATACCTTTCCAATGGTATACTGTGGAACTCAAACGGACCTCAATGAAAAATGTTGTGACTATTTTTCTGAAGGGTCGCAGAGCAGTCCGCCGGAGTTGCAAATGCGATATATCCTGCAGAACGCATTCTGCGATTCATATCCCATCGCATTTCAGGCCAAATTTATGTCCCAAAGTTCAAAACCATATGTTTTGATGTGTGGAAGCATCCGCAGCCGCAGAAGGCCATCTGCGATGCGGATGCTAGCGCATATGCTCTCGAAACTCATTTAAAGTCTCATTTTTCTGAATTTTATTCTATATTTTAATTCCACAAAGCCCTAGAACGACTTGTTTGTCCTCTCCTCATCCTCCTACGTCAATTTAAGTCTCTCCCATGTATTCCTAAGTAATTCTAACACTTATACATCAATTCTTAACAAGATTTCCACGCTATAATCTAAGGGTTTTCAAGAAAACCCTTCTCAAGGTTTCAAGTTCAGAGTCTAGGGTTTCTTCTTCAAAAGTCTAGACCTTTCCTTCAAGATTTGGAGCGATTAAGGTATGTAGAGCTTCTATCCACGTGTGGGAACACCTTTTTTCTTCTCCATGCCACGTTCATCCATGAAACCATGAATTTCCATAACTTAGGATTTTATTTCAAGTTCATGATAATCCTAAACTACATGTGTCATGACATACCATGCTTGTATTTTTAATACATTATTATATTTTTGATATTCCATTATGGTTATTGGAAATCCGTTTGTAATCCATGAATGTCCATAATTTGAATTCCATGTGTTCTTAAATGCATGTCCTCAACCAATACCATTTCATTATATGAATTTACATGTTCTCAAGCCTATTTCAAGATATATATTTCAGCTATACATGTTAACTATATTTATAAATCATGTTTACAAGTTTTATTCATGAAATGCATGGGCTTACAAGCCAAATATATATACATGTTCATGTTTTTGGTGTTGCATAGATTATCGAGAAGGTTTAATACCTGAAATGATGTATGCCAACGTAGGATAAGGATCGCTCCACCCAGTTAGGATGATTCCTTCATGTTACCCTCAGTGGGTTATTGGATCCATTCATGTCATGTTCATGTCTCATACCCCGACAAGGTACGAGATGGCTTAGCTAATCGGGTAGAGATCAGATGTCACGTTCTAGCATGGTGGTTTCATGTCGGTTATACTAAATCTCTCCCACTTAAAATGATTTATGATGTTTTACATTAAATTCATGTTAGATATTATACATGTTCATGCTCAGGTTACAGTTTCAGCTACAGTTCTTATTATTTCATGTGCCTCTCATTCTTTAAGTTGCTTTACATATAGTACAATTCAAATGTACCTACGTCCCTTTTTTTCCGGGACCTGCACTTCATAGTACAGGTACTGAGTTTCAGTACGGCGGATTGGTTCGCTAGGATTCTCTTAGTATTAGCCATTGGTGAGCCCCATCTCATTCGGGGTGTTGGGTTTTTATTTTATATGTCAGATTATGCAATAGAGGTATGTCAGGTCTTTGTCCTTGTAAAATAGTTTTGCAGTCAGACTCATGTTTCAGAGGTTTCATAGACTAGTTTAGCATGTCGTGTCAGATTTTCAGTATTCAGACTTACTATGTTTCATATTGTTCCACTATTATATATTCATACTATATTTACAGTATTATGCTTTACATGTTTTAAATCATTATTAGTGCATGTTTTGATACCCATGTTGATTACCAAGCCATGTGGTTCGCTCAGTCATATGCAATTAGGCACTGAGTGCCGTATTTCGCCTAGGCCATGGTTCGGGGCATTACAATTAACATATATAAAAATTCATTCTATATGCATCAGAATTTAGCTGTTAATATTTCTCAGGAGGTTGAGCATATTACAGGATTCACTAGAGGTACTTTTTGTATTAATTATTTGATCAAGAAGGTAAAAGATAAGCAGTAAAACTGGAAAGGAAGGTTGCTATCTTTTGAAGGAAAAGCAATGCTTATTAATAGTGTACTACAAAGTATGTCAATGTACTTGTTGTCTGCTATGGTCCTACCAAGTACACATTGAATGAACTGCATAGAATTTTTGTAATTTTTTATTGGAGTAACAAAGAAGAAGATAAAATAAAGCATTGGTTTGCATGGTTGAAAATGTGTTTTCCAAAACGGGAAGGTGGAATGGGATTCAGGTCCCTTTTTTATTTTTCTAAGGATTGATTTGAAAAGCTCTGGTGGAGATTTAAAACAAGTAGCACTCTATGGTCAACATTCATGTGGAATAAGTATTGCAAGAATCACATTCCAACATTGGTGTAATGAAAAGGTGAATCATAACTATGGAAGAAGATGTTGGAAGGTAGGGATGAAGTTGAACATGAGATATGGTGGGAACTTAGAAATGGGACTTCTAACTTGTGGTTTGATAACTGGACCAAACTAGGGCCTTTAACTTATGTAATCCCTAATAACTTCCCAATAGATGAAATATACAGGATGTGGAGGATGTAATGATCAAAGGAAAATGGAACTACCAGCTTTTCCTCCAAACAGTTCCTGAAGATGTTGTTAATCACATTAGGAGTGAATTGCTTATTGAAGAACCATTTGATAATGTGAGGGACAAGGCATGGTGGATGTTAAATAGTAGTGGAAAATTTACAGTGAGTAGTGCATGGGAAATCTTAAGGCAGAGAAAAACTCCAAATTGGTTTTTCAGGCAGATATGGGTAAAAGGCTTGCCTTTCAAAATATCATTTTTCTTGTGGAGAATCTGGAATCTGAAGTTGCATGTAAATGATGTACTTGCTAGTATGTGAATATCCATAGTCTCCATATGCAAGTGTTGTTCTCAACCTTATCAAGAAATCATGAACCATTTGTTTCTAACATAAAAATATGTAGCAGATATTTGGAAGATGTTTTCTTCATCAGCTAGTGTACAAAGCCCTTTTGTTCAAATCAATCAAGCTGTTATTAAATGGTTGAAGGCAGCATGTGTTCCTAAACTGAAACCTTTGTATCAGGATGCTCTAACTATTATCCTTTGGCAACTATAGAAAATGAGGAATACCTTTGTACATGGAGGAGTTATGTCTAGGAACAAGGCCATTTATGAGATTAATCTTAATCTTACTTAGCTGGCTAAACTAAGGTACCTTTGGATGAAGAATATATCAAACACTTGGCCTCAGCTAGTTCATTATATGGAGGGATACATGCCTCAAATCCTGTATAAAGCAATACAATGGTGGAGTCCCCGTAAGGTTGGTTTTATGTAATAGTGATGGTGTTTCTAAAGGCAACCTTGGCCCTAACTCATCAACATTTTGTGTTAGAAACAATGGAGGGGATTATAGACATGCCAGTTCAAGAAGGATTTCTAACACTACAAGCATTGTTATTGAAGCTAAGGCTATGCATGATGGCATTACACACTGTGTGAATAATCATCTACTGCCATTGATCATGGAAATAAATTCACTCAGTTTGTTGAAAGTGGTGGAAGGAGAGTGGAAAATACCATGGAGTATTAGTATGGAGGTGCAAAAGATCATTGAATGGAAAAAGAGAAGAGTGGTACACATAGCGCATGTTCTGAGAGGAGGAAATCAACTGGCAGATTTTTTTACCTAACCTTGTTTTTGGTTTTTTAGGTACACTTCAATTTAGCTAATTTGCTGAGCTGCCAGCAACAGCTAGAAGACTTGTTAACATTGATAAAATACATATGCCAAGTCTAAGATTCAACACCATCATTGCAAGAGAACCAGACTAAACCTACAGGTACTATCAGAGAATAAGCAGCTCAAAGAATGTTTCACAAACTAGTAGCATAACTCTGCAGAATATCAATAGTATAGGATCATAGGCACATTTGGATATCAAGTTGAAACAATTTATCAACAATTGCTTCTATTACTAAGGAAATTCTATCCAATGTGTGGTACTAACTTCATGTTCATTCTATTGGAAGAATCCCCATAGTAGTAGAAGTCAAGAACTGCTAAGTTGCATTACAAGAGATTGAGAGATATTTTCAGAATCTTCAGAAACAATTTCAATGTTGGATCATACCTGAGGCTGCATAACTCCAAGTTGGAAGGATCATTCATATGGTATTTGATCGCATAGCACCTGGTGAGAGCTCTGAAGTGACTTGAGAAGAATCAAACCAAGACTTGGAATTCTGCTGTAGTTTTAGGCATTCTCAATTTTGTAAATTATTTCCAATTTGGTTAGGCACTTTTGGCCTTGTAATTTCTTCTTTGTTGTTTTATGTTTTTCTATACATTGTTTGTTTTTGGATTTTAATAAAATAACAACTAGCCTTGTGCTAGTTGATTTGCTGGAAAAAGAAAGACATGAAAAATAATAAAACCCATCTAGATCCACCCTCGAGATCCCACTGGAACCATCGGATACAAATATATTAGTGAAAGAAGACGCAAACTCATCATACTCCTACAAGGATACTCTACTAGAAAAGAGGAACACAGAACAAATCAGTTTCCTCAACAATGAACAATGTGGGAAAGGACTACTCTTCTAAGAAGATGAAAAGTCACACGATTTGATTCTCCAAACCCAATAGGAGAAAGACAGAATATATTATCCATGGTGTTTCTCCATCATTATCAAGGTCTTTGGCCGGAAATCAAACCATCAACTACGTAAATACAAACTGACGGATATGTGGAAACTATCCAAACAATTGATTTTGATCGACCTAGGATGGGATTTCCTCACTGTCAAATTTGGACAAGAGGATAATATGTTAAAGCTTTAACTGAAGGACTGTGATTCATATCAGGAAATTTCTTATCTGTGAGGAAATGGGAACCAACGTTTGTCCAAGAAGATACCTTTCATAGAACGACCATCTAGTTTAGACTCCCATAACTATCTACAGAATTACGATAAAAATTTCGTAGCAAAGGTGGGTAGGAAAGTGGGGAAATCGCTTAAGGTAGATAATTGTACCTCAACCACCTTATGGATTAGATATGCTAGAATATGCATTCAAGTTTCGATCGAAATATGAGTGAAAACCTCAGTTGCAATTGGTGACCACAAATAAATGGTTGTCTACGAGGGAGAAGGACTCCTATGCACAAAGCATGGAAGGATTGGCCACACCAAAGATAAATGCCACCATAGGAGCAAATAAATTCCAACTGACCAAGGTAGAAGCTCGAATCTGAAGACCAACAACCACCTAACCGAGGAGTGGAAGACAGTTAATTTCCCAAGAAGAGATAAGACAACTCCACCCCCCCCCCCCCCCCAAATCCACCCTTCAATAGGGAAAATACACAAACAAAAAAGCAGTTGCACAGCCCCAGGTAAAAAAATTTGACGCTGCGTATGTTCTCAAATAAAAATTCCTTTAAATATATCTCTAATAACCTTTTTTATGCCATTAACAACAATGACAATGGTGAGTACATCGGGAAAATGGGTCGAGATGAGCGGAATAACACTAAGTCAGGCCTAAAAACTAACTCTAATAATAATAATAATAATAATAACATTTGAGTCTCCCCATAAAGAATAAAGTGAGGTCCACAGGAAATAATACACATGCTTTTCAAATGTTGGAACCCATCCCCAAATCTACAGCTAAAGAATAAAATCATCTCCTAAAAATATTTTTTGTCTTCCCCCAAAACAATCGATAATCACATTCGGCGATCTGACAAAAAATGACTATTCATCTCTCCAAGTGGGTCCCAAGAGTATTGATGGCAACACCCTTACTGATACTACTTCACCCCCTCCCCCCTAAAAAAATCCAAAATCACACTCCTCTCTTACACCCCCCCCATCACCTCTCTTACTAGGGAAAATATCATGAAACAATCTATGGCAAATCAAATACATAATCCGCAACTATACTCAAATCCCTCTAAAATGACATCTATAATCATTTTAAAATTATCAGCAGTTAATATCATATCGCTCCCATCAGTGGCATTATCCAAGGTTAACACGCTCAAACCTGATGTTAATCCCATCATTAAAAGTATTAACCAGACCATTTCATATCAACATTTTCAAAACACCACCCAAAATCATCCATTGAGAAAGAAAATAATGGTGAACAACGGAACAAAACTGACAAACATGCTGGAGATAACGACTCTAGTAATAGGGCCACTACTTTTGGAACACATACCAAGCCTCTTGGATGGAGTTAGCCCTACAGGGACAAACTCTATCTTACCAAACAACATTAGGGAACCAGTCCCTAACCCTCTTGATCCAAAATCTAGCTCACCTTGCAAAGATAACGATGGAGTTCATGAATTCAAGGCTGACGACATTTGGTCATCAACTATGGTTGTCGACCATTCTCCAGTCGGCCACCATAATGAGTCAGCTCTCACCCAAGGTACTAAACACACTCATGAAACATTTTTTCTCTCAATTCCTTTCTTTTTAGACACCTCTGTGATGGACCCATCAATAAATCTAACATTTGTCCCCCTAACTCAGCAAGCCCCAACACCTCATACACCAATTACTTAGGCAACATAGAAGGAAATCTCACCACTAGAAATAATAGAGAGATGGATAAATCATGTCTTGGGTATCCTAAGGAATCATAACCAAGAAACAAACCTGATAACAAAGAAGTATGGTCCTATGAAGACCAACTCGTTACTCTTCGATTTCATTCGAGTAATCGAATTCAATGAGAAAATCAGCAAGGTCCCTATTGTGCTATATCCAAAGAATCTAGAAAGGTTCTCACTAATCATTGGGACCCAATAAGGACCCGAGATGGAAACCGATAGACACTCCAAGCCCCTTCTTGAAAGAAATCCCCCACCCAAATATGATGGAAAACAAGACATCTCATCTAGAGAATGAGATAGATCTGATGATAAAACTCCAACCAATCCCAACTTTCTAATGAGTTACATCATATGGAATACGAAAGGGGGAACAATGCTAAGTTCGGAAGGCATTATGCAGTTATGGTTAAGCTGCACAAGCCAATGATGCTAGTCTTTCTAGAGACTAGAATGACCGACCACAAGCAACTCACTGATGAGATCAACTTTGATTTTCATATCCAGTTCTCAGCAATTGGGTAGTCCTGTGGTATTGTGATTATGTGGAAAAATGATAACCTCAAGATTGTGGAAGTCTCTACCACCCCACAAGGAATCCATGTTATGATAAAGGTACTCTCCTGTCCTAACTCTTATCTTTTTTAGCTATTTATGCTAGTAATAATATTACTGATAGAAAGTTGATTTGGACCACTTAGTCCACATTTCCCATAATTTTATTAGTAGTTTTCTAGTAGCTGGCACTTTAATGAAATCCTCAAGGCTAGAGATAAGTTTGGTCATAATAGTATTGATGCCTATAGAAACAACATGTTCTGGAAATTCCTAAATCAATGTAATCTAGTAGATTTAGGTTTCAAATGTAGTACATATACCTATACAAACTAAAGATACAAAACAGCCAACACCTGATCCTGGAAAGATTAGACATGTGCTTTGCAAATGACTCTTGGATCACTGAACACACTCAGTCTATGTTACTCACCTTCCCAAAATTAACTCAAACCACTACCCACTTTTGGTCAATATAAACACCACACCATGGATAATAATCATATTCCCTTCAAGTTTAAAATCATGTGGTGTGATCACCCAACTTTCCCCAGTATAGTCCAAGAGTGTTTCTCTATGAACCACAACCTAATAAATTCCACGAATCGCTTCCAAACTATGGCTACTTATTGGAATAAAAATATCTTAGGAATGAAGAATATTTCTAAAAATATAAGTCTAGGATCAACTGGCTCACTGAGGGTGATGCCAATACTAGATTCTTTCACACCTCCACCCTCAATAGAAGAAGAAGAAGAAGAAGAAACAAAATCATTTCCCTTAGAGATGAGGCGGGGAATTGGAAGAATGACCCCAATGAGATCAAGCAGACTATCATCAACTACTTTAGTGGTCTCTACACCTCCTCCAATACTACATCCCATAGGCATTCCCTGAATAGCAATGATTACTCTCATATCCTTAATGACACTCAAAAACCATCCTTGAAGCCCCCATTAGAGAGTAAAATAAAAAACGTCATATCTTCTTTCAAACCCACTAAAGCCCCTTGTTTTGATAGCCTTCATCCCCTCTTTTACCAAAAATACTAGGGGCTTATGGACAGTACTATCATTAACCTCTGCAAAAATACCTTTGGCAGTGACACAATTGACCCAAAGATGAACCCAACTCTTATGTATCTTGTCCCAAAATGCCTCAATACCATAATGCTCAAGAACTTCAGACCAATAGGGTGTTTAATACAATCTACAAGATTGTTACAAAAGTCATTGTAAATAGGATAAAACCTTTACTCTCTCATACCATTTGCCCTTGTCAAGCAAGTTTTCTCTCTAATAGAAGGGCCTTGATAATGCCATTATTGTTCATGAGTACACCAGTCATGTCAAAAAAATGAAAGGCAAGAATACTAACATGATCCTCAAAATTGATCTGGAGAAAGTCTTTGATAGGATAGAATAGTATTACATTAAGGAAACACACTTAGCCTTCAATCTCCCAAGATCTTTGACTCAGTTGATCCTCCCATGCATCTACACTAGCTCTATCTCTATACTTATCAATAGGAGAAAATATGACTACTTCTTTCCCTCTAAAGAAATTAGACAGAGAGATCTCATCTCACTATACATCTTCATCCTATGTATGGAAAGACTCTCAAGAAGCATTGACAATGTTGTTTTGTCTAATAACTGGCACTCTATAAAAATTAGCAGGTATGGTCCCATAATATCCTAGTTATTTTTTGTTGATGACCTGACTCTATTTGCAAAGCCAACAAGAAAACTATGAATGCATCATTTCCACCCTCAACTCCTTCAATGAAGCCTCTATCCAAAAGATCAATTTTGACAAGTACAAGGTTCTTTTCAGTGCTAACTGTAGTCCTGAAAAAATTGTCCTTCACTCAGCAGGACTAACCATAAAAGCCAGCAATAATTTTGGCAACTACCTTGGATTCCAAATCTTCCACAAAAGGCCTACTAGCAATGATTTTCAATTCATCATTGATAATATACACACTAAGCTAGTAGGATGGAAGACCAAATTCCTAAATATTGCTGGAAAACCACCCTTGCAAAAGTGTAATGATAATCTAAATTGCAATTTCATTTTAAATAAAGAGTCTATAACCTTCTATCAATATCCAGATAATCGTCTATCAATATCCAAACATTATAACAATAATCGTCTATCAACATCTGAATATCATAGCAGTAGAGTAATATGTTTATCAAAATCATAATTAGAAACACATAGTTTGAACACATACCTTTATTCAGATTTTCAGATCACCTGAGTAGCTCAACCCACCTATGGTGCTGCCTCCCTGCGTCCTCCTGACTTTACGGGATAATGGCCTGGGTGCTTGGGAGTCCTCACGGATATGCTCTGATACCAAATTGTGTACGGGCTCCTAAATATGGCTGGAAAACCACCCTTGCAAAAGCCTCACTAAGCAGTATTCTTTATCATGGTAGTGTTGTTACTATCCTCTCATGAAGAACTCTAGATATAATTTTGTTTATTTGTCTCATATCTGTAAAATAGTTAATCACCTCTTTCTTAGGGATAATGACAAGATTTGTACATGTGATAAACCTTGGAAGTTCTTTCCCATAAAAGAAAGTCCTGACCATTTTGGTGACATCTTCACCCATAATGCTCTAGCAAGATTGAAGGAACTGCCCTGAAAAACCATCTGGACCACAGGTGTTATCCCCATTCAGACCAAAAACTGCATGTATAACCTCCTTATTTCTTGGAAGTGCTATACATGATTCATTATATTCTTTAGTGATTAGTTTTGGAATATTCTTGAGCATATCAAAATTATGTGGTCTTGTCTTCTCTCTGAATTGCTCCTCAAAGAAATGACAGCTTCTGCACCTATCTCCTGATTAGTGGTAATCCAATCTCCTTGATTTTTTGAATACCACTGATATTGAACTTCTTTCTTCTTCCTTTAACATAAGAGTGAAAAAACTTATTGTTTCTATCTCTGTCTTTGAACCATCTCATACATACAGTCTAGTTGATCTTGGTTAGGCTTAGCTCTATAAAATTTTGAAGGTTTAACCTAAGAAACTCATTGCATATGGATGAAGACAGTGGTCTCTATCTACTGGTTGTGGGTGGATCTTCATCGCCTCTATGCCCCTGATTGGCAAGGTGGTAAATCTCTATATTGCACCTCTAGCAACACTAAAAGCTTCTCCCATTTCTGGAGGCACTATCACCTTAGTTTGCGGCCACTTCTAAGGATGGTGATACTCGATCTTGAATAATAGGTTCTATATGTTCTTCTTGTGTAGCCTAGTCAACCGGAGGCACTTGGCCAACCTTCTCATCTTACCCTCCTTGAGTTTCCTCACTATGGCAGCCCTTCTTCTTCTTCATTGTAGTAGTGTTCACATTAATTAGAATATGAGTTGTAATAGTAGCTAGAACTAGAGTGTTGTGATTAGAGTAAACGGTACGAGCCATTTTTATGAATTCAAAATGAATGTATTAGAGGCATACTTAAAGTCAAGTTCTACCGCACGATCTATAGTGGAAAGAATGGAAACTTTCTTAGATTTCAAGAGTCCCCCATTTATAGATGTGGGGCTTTCACATTGACAAACGAGGCTCTACTAATATAGGTTCATACCCCTAGGATGCTTAAAATCTAGGATCTGATACCAAGTTTGTCTCGATCTGATTTTTGATAGAGTCGTGATCGACACTCAATGTCTTAGCTTGTCGAGCGAACCAATTAAACCTTCTATCACGCCCTAAAACCAACCCTGGACGCAATAGGCATTCGATGTTATGAACAACACCAGAAGCACCTTATAAAATAAATAAACGTCTAAGCTCTTTTAATAATCTTTTAGTATTTACTTAAAACAAGTCATTTAAGACTAACTGAAATCATTCTCACACTTATAAAATAAAATCAGCAAAAGTTTAATGTAAATAGTAAATCATAGCATGTGGAAAAATGCCCACAAGTCATATGAGACTTCCACAATCTACCCACCAATCTAACAACTATCTATAGAGCTTCTATGAGAGATAAACAATAGTCTAACTTTGGGACGTAGCCCGAAAACTAAAGCAATAAACTAGGTAAATTGGAATGACCCACGAACAAGGGTGTGGTGCTCACCAATAAGTCTGGAAAGCAACAAGTTCTCCATTCTGTACGCATATCATGAACCTGTTGTTCTTCATCACCTAACATACCATCAAAATAAAAATTGTATGCCTGAGTATTGGGTACTCAGTGAGTGTCTAAGGGGCAATAGTTAATAAAATCAAAATAAGATAGTGCTGCAAGAAAGTCCGCAGACTTAAACTCTCCACTTAAGTCAAAAGGTGATTTACTAAGAGTGCCAACGATGGCCCATCAATCTACACTTACGTGGTTAACATGGCATGGAAAATGGAGCGGAGTTGGAGTTGTCACATGAAAACCTAATAAACATGTTTTTATTCGGCTTTGTATGTAGGTCTTGGCCGAAGACCATTTTGTTTCTTTGAGTTTATCTTTATTTCCTAGCTTAGCTTTTAGCTCTAATTAGGACACAATTAATAAGCCATGTACTAAGAAAGGATGACTAGGCCATGTAATAAGGTGACAAGACAGAGAGTTTCTTCCCACAAGGTGATTAGGCCGAGAAGAGTGTAAGAAGGACAAGGTGGCAAGGACAAGAATCTTCTAGAAGATAAGGCTTCCAAGGGGAGAATTTATGAACTAAAAAGTTCATGTATTTGACTATATGGAGGACACTAAGAAGATGAAGGGTTGGTCGAAATGTTCATCCATCTCCATTCGTCCAAGGAACATATTCAAGGAATGGAAGCTTCTAAACTTATTCCAAGAAGATGAGATTTATGAAGAGCCAAGTTCATGCATTCTTTTTCATGGGATCCACAAAGGGGTGTGAAAGAGATTGAGTTCATCCTTGTACCCAAGAAAACCCAAAACCTTTCCCATTGTTCCCACAATGGCCGAGAACACCCTTGTCCACCAAGAAAATCCAAACTGTTCTCATTAGGTTGAGGTTGTCAACATAGTTTGTCTTCTAGAAAGGTCCTTATGCTGTAAATAGATAGGTTGAGTATTGAGAGAAATATAAACTTGTGTGTTGATTACATTCATCGATCCTTGTGTGGGCCACGGTTCTTGTGTGAGCCACCCTCCCTTCAGTGTAAGTCTTGGTTAGGACTTGTGTGACCTAATAAAAACCCAAGATTAAAGAACCCCCTTGGTTGCAAGCGAACGTTGGAACTTGTGTGATCCAACCTAGCCTACTTGGGTCTATCTCTAAGGTTTTCCGACCACACTTACTTGGCTTGTTCACGGGCTTGTACTTAGCAACCCCGGACTAGACCTTGTTGAATTGGTCACCTTCGTCTTGGTGTCAACCCGGGTAGTAAAATCCCCATGTCCATATCGTTGACATATCATCTGCATCCCACTAAAACCACAACAACCAAACACTTAGCCAAAATCAAACCAACCAACACTTGGTGTGTACTCGGACTTACACCTCACATTCCATGTTCATCCCTCGTCTAAACCATTTAAATCCTTTCACCACCACATTCCAAAACACTTCCCTAACACCCACTATAAAGGTCACTATCCGGAGCCACACGTCTACAACTGTCCAAGCCCGACAACCACAACAAGTTCACTAAAACCAACTCTGCCGAGACCTCACTATTCTGATTCATTTCCGTGGCCTTGCCACTACCAAACGACCAAGTCCCTATCATCACCCTGACCTTGAACACACCCGTGACAACTCCACAAAAATCCTAAGCTTGATTCCAAACATAACTACCTGAAACAGCCACCAAATATCACAATGTCGGCCCAGCCGAGAACCCGAGACCCCTTACTGTGGCATCCATTTTCGGGTCAACCCGAATATAACCAAGACCCGATCCACTTACCAAACATCACATCTCATTACTTGCATCAGATTGGTATTAGAGCGAGGCCATCCCGTCTCACGCTTTGACGCTATGGGTCACGTAAACAAAGAAGAGCTAAGGAGGATCGTAAGACACATGTTTGCAAAACATGTGCAAGTATTGAAAGAAGAATATTCGAGTCATGCCATGAATAAAAATGCCAAGTCAAAGGTTGTACAAAACAGCCCAAGACATGAAAGTAAAGATACCCCATGGCCCTATGTCAAAGCCACGAATGTTAAAGCAAAGGGCAGTATCTCTTTTACCAACCCCTTGTATCGACAAGAAATTGAAAAGAAGGATAAAAAGAAAGAAAGATGAAGCACTTCTTTCACTAATACATTGTATACCCAAGAGCGTGAAGAAGTTACAAAAGGGGTAGATTAAAAAAGAAAAAAATTTCTTCCAATTTCAAGAAGTAGGATACTTTGTAAGTAAATGTCCTAATTCTTGGGATGTGCTTAGATAATAGTATCGAGAGTGTAGGTTTTCCTTGGCTATTATGGAACCCATACCACTTGAAGAACAAGGGGAACCCGAGACTCCATTACTTGATGCGCTGGAGATAGAGGAAGAATCTAAGAAAGGGAGTTCTATAGATGCCGGTTCGGAAGAACCCTTGGAGGAATCGAAAGACATATGTGCAAATGATCTTGGATCCGGAATACTATCAATGGAAGATGGTGAACTTGCTCTTGATTTATTTTCAAGAAGTTCATTGTCTACTCACCAAGATTGTGGATGCCATCCGGGAGAAACCAAGGAATTACAAGGACAAAAACAAGAATTGTTAGGCGAAGGCTATGACCAAAAAAGTTGTAGCCCCTACACAACACCCGCCTTTTTTATGCTGGGAGAGAATGAAACTTAGCACACGAATATTGAAGGCCGAAAGGTCGACACCATCATCATGGGGTGCATACTTCCTATGCCAAGGTATAAAGACCTTGTTAATGAGTTGAGTGGGACCAAATTGTGCGCCAAGATAGAGTTGAGAAGTGGCTACCAACACATGAGGATCCGAGAAGGAGATGAAAGAAGGACGACTTCCAAAATAAAGCGTTGTTGCTATGAATGGCTTGTGATGCCATTGGGATTGTGCAACGTTCCAAGCCTTCCTGTGAGTTTCATGCGCAAATTACTACAACAATTCACGTGTTACATGACATTACCCGACGTCATGTATAATGTTCCATCCATAGAGTTAACTTTCCGGAGTTGTCCCGAACAGTCGAATGGATGTGTGGCAAAAGGTTTCCCTGATTCGGCTTCCTTCCCTCGCCAATTCACTCAAAACTCTTGGGCCTATACTGCCCCTATTCCGAAACTTAGAGTTGAATGTGATGATGGAGTTGTCTTACGTCGAGGCCAAGAATCCATGGCAAGATTGGGCGATACATGGCTTCTTTGTTCTACTTACAACCCGCATCTTATATGGTGAAAAGGAAGTTGACTTCGAAACATGCTAAATAGGTAGCATACTCACAAAACTCTCACATCCTCCATAAGACATGAAGATTACAAGTCCATATTAGTGGTGGATGCACTTCATTGAAGGCACATAACGTTGACCATACTTAAAAAAGGTCAATAGAATGTGAAATGATAAAGGAGTTCCATGAACGAGACCCTAAGTTCGAAGATATAGTAAGAAAGTGTTCCACGTGTCAAAGGGTTAGAAGGTTCTTCCACCAAGAATCGTATACTCCTTTGCCGGTCCCGAAACAACTATGGAAATATTGGAACTTGGATCTTATTCTCGGTCACCCAAGAGCACCACGGAGCAAAACCTCCATCATGCCATGTAGATTGTGCAACATTACAACCTCGACCATGAGCTTCATGCACAACATGCTACAACAACCCATGGATTACACTACATCATCGGAGGTCATGTGTGATAATTCAATCACGGTAGAACCTAGCTAATGATGGTCCGAATCTATGGGGACCATTGTAGTAAATGGTTACTTTGGTGTGGCTTCTTTCTTTCATCATGACATGCGAAATTATTGTACCCTTGCTGCCCCTATTAATGAACTAATAAGGAAAGATGAGTGTGAATGGTTCTAAGGAGCAACAAGAGTTTTTGAAGCCTTGAGGAAAAAGTTTTGTGAAGCCCCGGTCCTAACTATGCCAAGCCGTGAAACGCCATGGGAAGTCGAACATGAAACTAGAGTAGGTGCCATCTTTTACTCTAGTAGAACATTGACTAGTCCACCATGCCATTATTCTACCTATGGTAAGGCATTATATCTTATGGGATTTGTGACCCAATGCGGACATCATTTTAAGACAAAACCATATGGCTTGTATTCGGATCCCTATTTGGCAAGTTTCGAAGAAGGAGCCTATAAGATAAAACTTTTGGGCAAAGATGAAGGTTCAACATATTATGGAGTGTCCTCACATTTAGACGGTGTGAATTTGAGGATAAATTCTTTTAAAGAAGGGGAGAATGATGCAAGAAAGCCCGCGGACTTAAACTCTCCACTTAAGTCGAAAGGTGATTTACTAAGAGTGCCAACGATGGCCCATCAACCAAGTGCCAATCATTACCCTGACCTTAAACACACCTGTGACAACTCCATAAAACTCCTAAGACTGATTCCAAACACAACTACCCCAAACAGCCACCAAACACCACATTGCCAACCCAGCCGAGAACCCGAGACCCTCTACTTTTGCATCCATTTTTGGGTCAACCAGAATATAACCAAGACCTGATCCACTTACCAAAAATCACTCCTCCTTACTTGCATCAGATAGTATAGTAAAACTTGTGAATTAATAGTAGTAAAATTGTTTGAAAGTAAGAGGTAGAGAAAATGTCAACAACCTTAATAGAACTTTCTGTGAGCAACCAAATAGATAAGAAATATACCAATTTTGATCTGTCAAATCTCTTATCATATTAAATCTTTTAATCAAGAACTCACGAGCATCACAAGCCACTCACAGGCCACCAAAAGATCAACACATGCCGACTCACGGGCGAACAATCATTCGATACACCAGGGTTATTATTCCACGGAGGTTAATCATCCTCTATACTAGCACAATAATAGATGCATTAGGCTACAATCCTCGGAGGTCAATCGTCCTCTAGACTGACACAACAATAGATACATCGGGTTATACATCACGGAGGTCAATCATCCTCTAGAATGACACAACAATGCTCTAAAGCGATACATTAGGATCCATAACGGCTAATCATCCGCTGGACTAGCACACCTTGACCATACAAACCCAAACACAAAAAAATACAAGTCATGGCATGTTATCTGAATTCACTTCTCAAGTCATCTTCTCAATAATAGAGGTATTTCAAGTCATAAGTCATTTTAGAAACCTTTTTGAAAGAAATTATTCAATTTCAAATTCAAAAAATCTCATTCAACGGGTGAAACATGTTTAAACCTTTAACCTTTAGAAAATACTTTCAATTATCCCAAAATGGGGCAAAACAAGTTCAATAAAAGTAGTATGTTATGTAAAAGGTTCGATGCGGACTAGACCATACACATGCATGACCTTGTCTAAAAATCATCTTCAAAACCGAGAACATGTTCAATGAAGAACAACCACCAAACAAGGGTTTGATGTGTACAAACAATTAAAGAAGATTTTTAAAATCTAGACATACCTCAATTATCGCTCAAATGTATTCCTCCAAGTTCAACAATCATACTACAATAGTTTTAGATGAGAAATATAAACTTTATTCGCCTCTTTAAGTTTTCTTGAATTTTCAGAAACTATGGCTTTTTCTAAGCCTGAAATCTTGTTCTTGAATCGTATGGGAATCATTGGTGGATTCTAACCTTTTAGATTACTCTATACTATTCTAAACTTCAATAATAATTTCATAAAATCAGAATTCTTACCTTTTGATGAATCCCCACACGCCCCCTCTCTTCTTCTTTCATTTAGTTTTCAAGAATCTAGGGTTTGGGAAGATGAACTAGTGTTAAAGAGTAATGATTTTGATGTTAGATTGATGTATTATTGATAATAATTGACTAATATATTACCTTAGATGTTTTGGGGAAGCCCTATGGTTGTTTCCTCTAAAAAAAAGGTCAGCCAAAACGAAGTGGGATGAAAAATCTAAGGAAATTTCACGTTATGGGGGTTTTTATAGGTGGGGTTGTTCCGCCCTAATGGTTTATCGCTATATGCTAGAACATTTCCAAACGCATATCAAAACAGAATACTTGACAATTTTGGGTCAAAATGCATCCAAACAATGCGGCCACATATGCCATCCGCGAGGCATATCGGTCCAGCGGACTACTCTGCGTCCCTTCAGAAAATCGGTCATAATGTTTTACTCACATCTCCGTTTGAGCTCAACTTTATATTTTTGAAAATGTATTTCAAAGTGATACAACTTTCATGCTTTAAGGTTTCTCTATTTCTCAAAGGATTTACAAGTAAATAGGCTGGAAGTCAAACCTACCGTAAACTTAGTCGATTCCATCGAATCTTGTGCGCTTCACTCTTCATCTTGGTCTTAACTCAACTATTTCCACCCAAACTCATCTTGTTAGAAATGTATTTACCTAAAAGGTCGTATTAATACCCATTTAACATATTACGGAGCGTTACTCTTTCTTTCTAACTTATATACATGACAAAATAATTAAATAATAGAACGCATGTTTCTTGAGTTTTGAAAACTTTTCTCTGAAACTATTTCACATGTTTCGACTTTAAAAATAAAAAATCTGATAAAAATCATAAAAATAATCTGAACTAACTTAGGACTTTTAATTGTCTATTAAGCCTCTAAGGAGTACACAGATTGCTCGGAACATAGATACCTAGCTAATCCTCAATTGAAAATAAATGCAAAGTGAAATGCTAAAAACAAATAAGTCAAGAACAACATGGTCTAAATAGAGCTCCAAAATCAGTTGACGAGAGGAGTTAGGAAGGAGATCCTAACTCATAGCCTACTTGTCTATATAACATGCATCTACATTGACATAAGGCAATGTAGGTCTTACAGAAAAATAATAGGATGTCATTATACGAAGTAGTACTCAATGTATATGATAAAACTCTCACTATAGTTGGAACGAGACATAGAAATAAATATGAAATGCATAAAATACTTTAACTTCATAAAACTTCTTTCTAAACAATAAATGTAAACAACATGAGATCCTTTTGAAAATTTATTCTTTGAATTTTTTGTAAAAAGTTTTCTTTCTTTTCTCTCTTTTCTTTTTGGGAGTGTCTTGGGATTTTGACATTCTTCTTTCTATTCTTCTCGTATAGTCAAAGACGATCCCCGCTTAATCGTCGAGACCCTATTACTGTGTGCCGCACATATCAAGATTCGTAAAATACATCTATACTTAAGCCTTACCAGACCTTTTCTTAAAGTGCCCGAACAAACGGTACATTCATAACTTCTTAGCCTTATCAGGGTTTTCTTGTAGTGCCCAAACCAACGGTACACTGATAAACCTACTTTGGCACAATTAGTTTGAAGGTGTCATAAACCACCATGGGCTACTAAACGTTTCTCAGAAATCTCAAGACTCTCAAAAACAGTTAAAAGAAGTTCTTGAATAATAAACTCAAATAACAATCTTTCTTTAGATTCTCATCAATACAGTCTTACAATAAAAATAATTCTTGCTCAAGTAGATTGAAATTAAATCAAGTTTTGCATCAAAGACGAATCCATCATTTTTACGTAAGAGAATTCAATGATTCAGTAAGCATTATAAAATTTTGGTAGATCATGTAAATGCATGTAATGCAGTCTAGAGAATGAGGCTTTGTACATTATAAGATAAAGTGAAATACTATTTAGAGCACTTGCTATCATTCAATGGATAATACGAGTTGGCTCACTCGCTCCAATCAAAGTTCATATTAACGTAAAAGTAAATATAATCAAAACACATCATATGATCTTTGTGAGGAGACAACTATAACAAGAGAGAAGGAGTCTTGTTCATTTGTGATGAAATCAAGAGCTCCAGTGAACTCAACAATGGAGAAAGTAGAGAAAAGGGGAAGAGAGAAGAAGAAGATAGAGGAAAACAAATATTTCTTTTTAATTCATAATCTATCAAATGCATTACAAATGGTATATAACACCCTGGCTAACTCTAGGGATTAAATAGCAAATACTGAAATAACAACTTTAAACTTAAAAATGACTAAACTGAATAATTACAGACTTCCCATTTAATTAGTCACAAAAGATTTTGTGACAATCCATCCTCCTTAGAAAAGACATTGCCCTCAAGGATCTTCAAAATTTAGAAGATGGAACATGATGAACTGGTAGTCCTCAAATGTAGCTCATTCCGATAACAAATCAGTACAACGTACCAGTACCCACAATGTAACGTCTTCTTTATTTGTGACAAACCATCCCCTTTTAGAATCTTGTCCTCAAGGTTGAAAATATGAAGTTCGAAATGAATGAGGCTAGTGACACTTTGCTGCAATGCTCTAGAAATTCTTCTTGACAATTATGAAATGCTTCATAGCTTAGAAATCTCAAAATGTTGTGTAATAGTGCTACAACCTTTCTTGAGAAGAAACCATTTTCCTTATAAAATTCTTCAGGTCTGTGTATAGTAATTGGCTCTAACTTGTAGCTAAGTTCTGTATTATAGAAAATTACCACTGGTGCAAATGCTCCATAACAAACTTTAGCACATGCAGTTTCACCTTCTAGTAAGTATGTTGGATTTGCACTTTCAGATTTCAACTTTAAGGAGGACACACTGAAGTAAGAAATTAACAATGGCAAGTCCAATATCATTTTCCTCCCAATAATCACAAGCTTCACTATCATTCGGAGAACATGACAGGGATAATACTTTAGAAACTTGGTCACATGGATAGCCCCTGTTAGATTCAATATTGCACCCAAGAAATTAAGAGTGAGATTCTTTATCACAACAGTATTACTTATTTCAACAATATTGACATTAGAATTTTCATAATCGACATCGACCTCTAGTATTTTAAACGAATATAGATTCCGTTTCCCTTTTAATTTTAAACATTCAAATGGCAAGTATGTGATACCAACCATATCCACAAGTTCCTTTGGTAGCGAAGAAGATGTTGCTCCAATAGTTTCCTTTAGCACAAACAAGTGTGCATCTAGGAGGGATTCTTGAGATCCAGCAGCTGCAGCTCTAAATGGCTTGCTGTCATTTTGTGCCAAATATTCCCAATTCTCCCCCATCACATTCCATATTAGATGATCCATTAGAAACTACATATATAACATTTTCTACGATCAGTTGCATGATCTCAAGAATAACCAACTTGTGAGTAATATAAGGCACCAAAAAGCAACTCTTATCACTCATAATTCTTTTACAAACAGGAGTGGGAACTTCCAGATGTTTGTTGTGTTCAATGCCTCCATTTGCTTTATCCCCAAGAGTCACTAAGAGAATACAACCAGCTACTAAGTTCTCCAGCGCACTAGTAGTGAATATCATTTTCAAGTACTCATCAGTTATATCTTGAGACAGACAGCTACCAAAACCAGTACTACTACAATATTGTCCTTCAACTGTGAATTGGTCTCAACAATTGGAAGAATTATGGAGAGTAGTAAATGAGTTCTTCTCTGCATCTGCATTAGATGAAGTGGTACTCCTCGAGAAACAATCCATTCAACTCCATGTATGATTCCTAGAAGTGTCCAACTTTGCAGAACAACAATCTCCACTAACAATGCTCTGGCTTTAACAAGTTCAAAAGCTTTTATTGCTTTACTATCCCCTTTGACAAATAGAAGAGCACAGATCTCTCTTGGACCCTTCTGGACAAAGCAACACATTGTTCTTTCTTGAATTAATACATAATGGCTTAGAAGAGAAACAACAAAACTAGTTGATAACTGCTCATTTTTTCCATCTTTCTAATTAGCAATATTGCTTTCTTTGGGTGACTACGATATGGATATGCTCCTTCTAAAAATCTTTCCATTTGTGACTTCAGAATTGGTCCCGGATTTTTTATCAACTTTATTGTACAACAAAAATGCATTTCGCGAGGATTCCTCTTGTTGTTTTTATTCCTTGATGCCACTATTTTCACCTTATAATCTGATGAGTGAAAATAGCTTGGACCTAAACATACAGATGGCTCTATGGAACTTGCTAAAAGTGCAAAGGTGTTGATAACATTCCATTTTTGTCCCACAAAATGAATGACCGGTATGCATTTCCAGTTGGACACCATTTCAAAAACCACATGACAAAGCAACCCATTCTTCCCAAATTTCATAGTTGTTACCTCTACATTTTTAACGAGTATTAAATTCATTTCACGACTTCTATCGAATAGTTTAGAGTACTTATCCGTCATAGAATTTTCCCAAAACATCTTAGCCAATTCAAACCCCATTTTCAAAGCAAGAATATGAATAAAATGCACAAACTAACAATCTAAATAATTCACATACCCTTTCGGCACACCAGCTAAAACATGAACATCTATACTCGACAATCTATCGTTTGAAGGTGTAGCAGTCTTACCACCCTTTGCACCTTCGATCTCCATTTCTCTTTCTTTGGATTTGACCATTGCTACGAGCGGTTGGCTTGGTTTATCTAATTCGTCGACGTTGGCATAACCAATGTCATCTGAAGCCTGTCCTTCATTCAGAACTTCTCTTTCTAAGAGGAATCCTTCATTTCTTTGAAAACTTTTATCGAACACTTGGTCTTCATCATTTTCTGAATTTGTTTCACTGCTATATTCAACTTCTAGCGGTGAATCCTTATTCCAATCAGCGAGTTTCCAAAGGTTACGGTCTGGAATGCTCTTGGGAGTGATGCACTTTTTCTCACAGTCACCCTCATCATCAATCTTAAGGAAACTTTCAACAGACACCATATCCGCATTTTTGGAGTTACCTGCATCTACACCTTCAATTTCCACGTCAGTAATTTTAGCACCATTACTATTAGGACATTTATCAAACGCCTGGTCCTCCGTAATTGCTGACTTTTGCTCACCATTTTCGAGCTCCAGAGGCTCAACTTCTTCACTTCCATCCCATTGCAAATCCTTCATATTGTCTCCATACATCTGAAGAATTCGATCAAGCATTTGATATTCATTATCTTCTAACTTCTCCTCTTCGAGTTTTTCAGATTCCAATTCTCGTAGTGTTTCTTTTTCTTCCTTATCTCTTTTTACTGATTGAAGCTTATCTATTCTAGTTTCGTTCTGTTGAGGACTTATATCAAATACTTTGTCTGCATCTAGTTCTAACTTTTTCCCAATACCGCTAGAAACTAGTTGATTAGTAATTGCCTTTGGTCGGGACAACCGTTAAACACTTGGTCCTCCTGAATTCCTGAGCTCTCCTCTTGCTCATCTTCAACATCCATCAATTTATTTCCACCTTGTAGCTCCTCAGCAGTAACATCGATTGGAACAATCGAACTCCATTTCAAATTTCCACCACCCACGCGCACTCGTCTGACTACTTTGTTACTTGATAGCTTCGTGTTAGATGGTTGGCGACCAAGTTCAAATTTGTGTTTCTTTCTCCAAGCATTCCTCTTGCCACCGGTGGCACGCTTTTAGTACTTAGAGTCTCTTGAAATACCCATGGTTGTTGAGATACACTCAAATCCATAAGGATTTGGATGGATATTAGGATATGCACCATAATACTCAAAGCCATAGGGATCGAAACTCAGATCTGAACTGTAATACTGGTGCGAGTGAGATTGGTGATATGCTTATGAATCGGCACTGAGCTCAACCCCGTAGGAATCTCGATAGAAATTGATAACAACACCCCCTTGAGCTTCGTATGGACTGGGGACTCATGCAAATGCGCAGTAGGTATGGTTGTGGTAGCCGATACTTGGGGTGAATGATAGTAATAGTAATTGGACATTGCAGTAGAATCGAGGCCGAGTATCGTCGGCTCTAATTTTGCGTTTTTCAAAAGTTGCAGGGGTTATGTCAAAATACAAATGAGAAAACCCTCCGTTTTGCATTTTTTGGGCTTTGAAACCCTTGTGCGACAGACCACCATCACACAGAGCAATTTTGGGAACTCCCCCAAGCCTTGTTTGTCGCACCACTATCGCGCCAGGCATACTTGGGATATTTCCCAGGCCCTATGCGACACAAGTTACTTTGTGAGAAGTTTCGAATTTGCTGTTTTGCAGCGCTATAACTGTGCAACACAACCCTTATTTTTCATTTGTCTCTCATTTTCAAGTCACTCCAACATCTCACTAAGTTATGTAATGTCCTGCACACCTGTTAGCACTTCCCGAAGGTGTCCTTATTCCAAACGGACTCTAAACTCGTAATCATGCATTATTTCCAATTCATTAAGTTATTAAATAATTCAAGATATATTTAAAAACTTACGGAGTCACAAATTTTTTTTGATTCAACTATATATTGTAAATTGAGTAATTGTTGCATCAAAACACAAAAGTTTCCTTGGAGCTTTGCCGCCGAAGAACTTACAAGCCATTGAGAATAAGGTTCTAAGAAAGTTAATTGAAAGAAAAAGGGCTTTAAGGGTTTATTTAAAGATTAAGGGTGTGTTCGGTTACTCAGGTTTGTTTGGCCAAAAATTTTGAAAAACATTTTCTTTAGAAAATTAATTTCCTTACAAATGAAAAAAATAACTTCAGTAGAAAAAATAAGTCTCACAAGTAACATTCAACCAACTAGCGTACCACCACCCAACCCATGCATCAATCACCCACCCCACCATACCCCAACCACTCCCACCACCCTTTCTTAGTAGATTATTAGCCCCGGGAGAGCTATACCAAAAGCTCAGTGTGTTCAACTTCAAACTAGTAAGTGAGGTTCCATAAATCCGTAGCCAGATCTCTATATGTTGATAGATACCCGAGAGACTGAGTCCTTTGGGGAGAGAGGAAGGAGGCATTACTCCCAACTCTTTTCTCGATTAATTATGAAAATAAAGTGACTCATTTATTTCTAGATTATAGCTTTCTTATTTGTGCAAGTGCCATTTCAAACAATAATTAACATCTATCATAAAAGGCCTCTTTTATTGATAGGTTAGAATATCTCACGTCCCCTGGGGGACCAATAACCTCGGTACTTTAGTGATCATCATCCAGTATTCTAGGAAATGTATCACTATCTGCTCCATTACTAACTTAATCCCAATTTATCAGATAAACACTGATACGCTGCACTGCAGGCCTTGAACTTCTCTTCTGCAACAGCCTGTCAATTAATCAAAACTTGTTATCTACTATAGCCGGACTGCATAAAAACAGATAAAGAAAGGTTTGAATAGCATAAACTAATCTAACTTTCATGCTTGACATGAGAAAAGTGAGGCAATTATAAGCTCCGAGCATAAGCTACAAGTACGGAATATTGACTTGGAATAGAATGTTTGGTTCCTTTTCTTTTTTCTCTTCTGTAGGTGTGTATTGATATCTGATACATGAACAGATGAACTTGATAGTGGAATGCAAATATCAGTATAAGCCAAGGGCAAATATGTTAACCAGCACTAGGAGCTCGGTCAATCATTCAGATGAAACAGCTAATCCTAAGACCTAATGAAGTGTGACAACACAAGCTTGATAACAGATGAAGAGACACAAGATAGATTCTTCCAAGCCAGCCCCTCAAAATGCTAAAGGAGCATATCAACCATAGGTGTGAGCTCATGGAGCTAAGTATAGGACTGCATATTTCATAAATGAAGTACGGAGTAGTGCCGCCGAGTGGAGTATGATGGGTGCAGGTGTCAAAGGGAAAACATCAAAACACAAATGTAATAGTAATGAAATAGATATACCTTAGATGAGCCCTGGTGGCGATCAGGATGCCATTTCAGTGCACATGCGCGATATCTGCAAATGTAAAGCATGTGCAATCAGTGATATAGACATTAATTTTGCCAATAAGGATATCAAAACACATCCGAAAGTAAAGTATTTTGTAGCTGGCAATTCATTGAACACCCACGCATTCTTAACATCTTCCAGATTCAAAGGGCCAGATGTATTTAATCCAAGAGTCAGATGCTCTGAACTCAAATCTGACTCTGAATTCTCGAAGTCTGTTGACTCATCATAGTCCGAGTATTGATGTCTCCAATTCCACCGATGGCTGTTAGAGTAGTTTGATGAGTTCCTCCATTGTGGTTCTTCATTGATAAATGACCAGTAGTAGTATCTGTTTCCGCCAAATGCAGAACGGAAAAAGGTCTCTATCTCAATATTTTCATCCTCAAAGAATTGGAAGCCTCCTGAAAAAAGAGGGTTGATGAAAATCAGCTATTGCTAAATACTCAAAAGGCACAGGCTGATAGCTAAAGGGCCTGGTCTGTCAAACGACATACACAGAGAAAGGAAAGTAGGCTCTTTACATGACACTTTTGGAGCTAAAAATGGGTGTACTTTACAAGATCGAACTCCAACAGAAGGTGAAGTTCCCTAGAAACTCTATATAAAAGGTGCACTTACTCTGTTGATGTTGTCCCTTGTTCCTTGATCTTCCCCCTTTGTTTCCACTGGTCCTGAAATCTCGTCTAAACCATGAACTGTCTCGGCTTGAAGATGGGTCATATTCATCACAGTCATGCTGCCCACCCTGAAATGCTGAAAAACAACGTTATAGAATTAATAGGATTGGACTACTCTGTGACTTTTAAGCTTCAAAGTCCAGAGTTTAAAGTAAGTAAAAGTGTTTGATAAGCTGGAAAGTGGCAACATAGTTCTTAGTACAATTCCCTTGAGAAGTGCTAGTCTAGTGATTCAGGCTTTGGAAACTGAATGCAATGTAAGCAGCTACTTGACAAGGCAAGATTCCAAGCTTTTAAACTCAAAGCTCTCTTTCTAGGAAAGAGAATAATGTTGTCAGTAACACGAGAAGAAAGTGTTACTGGAAAAGAGGAACCTCCGTTGCAAAAAGTACTAAATTTATTCAAGCCTCTCTACCTTCACAAGGTTGGGGTGAGGTCTGTGTACACACACCCTTCCCAGACCCCACTTGTGGGATTACACTGGGTATGTTGTTGTTAGCAATAACAATGAATGGAAATCATTAAACAATCACATTTCAATTCCATACGAGCGAATTGCAGAATGTCCTCAAAAGTCATCTGGCACTATACATGATCAAATAAAAGACCTCGGCTTTATTCATTAATGATTTACCCATTACCCAAGGAGCTGCACGGCAGTCTTGCCCAACTACCAAACAAGCCTCAATGTCTATCAAACATCTAGTGATGCCAAATAAGTCAAGAGGATAAGATGGTAACGTTTTCCATTTTCTGCTTACACACTCAATACGTTCTTATATTTCCCAGTGTTTTCCCACTGGAAGGTCCAGAAAAAGACAACTGATCCCCTTTTCATCTTTCTACTGCCAGTTTCCAGATGAATAATGAGTCAATTTCATTGAAGCATCCACAATTCTAGAATTCACCATGAAAATGCACATTCACCAAGTCTACCTCTTGAGTGTGATTAAGTGATCTTCCAGTAAGGATTCGTATTGCTGCTAATACGGATCAGCAGGGAAAAACTTTGTTGGGGTATTCCCAAGCTAAATATTAACAAAAAGCAAATTCAATTACAATCCAACTTCAGACCAATGAGGTTGTCAAGGTCATCTAACACCTCCTTAGTTCATTCCGGCAGTGCATTCATCAGAGAGATAAAGAGTGCACACGCAAAACGCATTGAACTTATAAATCACTCAAGAGCTGATCCACAGTTCAAACAGCAGGTACACGGCCGAAACAGAAAGAGTATCCCTTCAAATATGAAGCTATCCTTATCCGGTATTTAATACCTTCCTACTCAACTAAATGCATTTCCTGTCCCGAACCCCTCCGTTCCACTGAAATTATCATTAACTTACTTCAATATTCTAGATTCATAATGATCAAACTGGAGTAGTTATAACAGAATAGTCTCTGTTTTGTTAAGACTTCAATTTTTTTAATTAGAAATAGTAGTTATTCAATGAAGTTGTCGATTCGTTCAACTAGCTAAATACACATCTGCTATTGGGGTGTGTACTAATCCAAGTAAACATATTCCACGATAACCTAATGTATCCGCCAACCAAGTAATATATTCTAAATTTCTAACACAAACTGGACTAATCATAGTATATTCTAATCTTTGCAGATATTTTCACATTCCTTAGATTACATACTCTTTTCTAGTACATAAAAGCAGGAATTCGTAGGCCATTTGGTGTTACATAACTCTTTGAGCTAGGACTAAGCTTTGTTATATGCGATTGTTAATTTATAAAGTTATCCTGAAGATCCCCATTTTTTGGGACCAATTGAATCTTGAATGAGAAACCTTAGTAGCCCAGTGAGTACATGGATTTACTTGTAGCCACAGAGATGTTGATCGCAGAAGCATTTGAAAAGTAACCCAAGGGTAAACATGATGTGACCTATGCTAAGGGCCAAGTTGCCATCAGTCCAACCCAAGCCATAGTCAAACTCAGTAACTGTTCCCTGCCTGGCTTGGGCTTTCCTTTTTCCCCTCCATGTTACAACCATCAGACACTCACAAAGCGCACACAAGAATCTATCTTACCATATACAAAGTTCCAATGGCCATACCACTAGAAGCATTTTAAAGGAACATGAATTCAGTAATAAATAATCTAATTTTGGTTCATGAATGACCTGAAAAAACTGTTCAGCAAATCCATTGACACTCTCAAACAGTGCCTGACTTGAGTTCAGCTTCCTATATCTTCTGGAGTAGAAGTTTGATTTCTGCAACAATAGCTGACAATCAATATAACATTTACCTAAAACATCAGAAAATGAAGCATCTCACTGTAACTAAAATAGAATACTGGTCGAGCAGGATTTTATATGCTTAGCAGAACCACTACTTGTACTTGTTTCAAAATATAAATTATTGAGTATTGGGATGGAGCGGAATAGATATTGAGAATTCATGGGTTCCAACTATTTTGGGGCCAAGCACTAGTTTTACTGTATCAGAACAATTAATTTTTGGTAACGCTCCCATATATAAGAAATGTAACCACACTGCAATTACAGGAAGATCTAGTCTAACCTCATAAAATGTATAGACTAAGACAAGCAAACACCACTCAGCACCAAAAAAATTCTTTCTAGCTTCTATAGACCCAAAGAAACTGCATCATTCAGGCCATGCTGCCTAGTTTAAACACAAGATGAACACATTATTTTGCCAGTGAGTAACATGAACAGATCTTTCGTCTGACATCCATAAACACGCTATCATTTTCAATCTATGAGTTTCAATCAACTCAAAGCCTATATTCCCATTAAGATAACAGTCTAAAGATTTATTAGACTTATGTAAATCCCACCTTGAAAACTAAGTTTTCTAAAGCCAAGAATCAACGCATTATTGCCATTCTCTTTGGTCTAGTACAAAAGAATGCTTTATACATGTAGCTGATTTTTAAGTTCGGTGTACTAGATGATTGTGAAAGCTACTCGGTAGCAACAAATCATGTAGACAGAACAATGGTCAGAAGACCTTTACTATGCATTTCGTAAAGTATTTCGACATTGGTATAGTTTGATGAAATGTGTATGTGGATTGGTTACACGTAGTTTATACAGGATAAACTGTGATTATACTTTCACATCATTCATTCCATCTATCAAACTAGACTTTTTCCCCTCAACTAGATCATTAACTATTTGATAAATGTATTTCACATTTGGGTTTAACATAACCAATTACAACTGAAGACAGGATAATTCACATTTACTTTAAATACAATGACAAGAAAAGACATAAAACAAGTGATTTGTTGTAAATTAATAGTTCAACAGTTCAAAGGCTAAACAGGACTCAGAGATGACTCCAAAAGTCAAGAGACACAAAATGCTCAAGTAAGCAGCCATCCTAACAACGGAAATGTTAAACTACTCAACAATGTGATACATGACACACAAACAAGTTGGGACAGAAATTGACCATTCTCGATTTCCTTCTTTTTAATTTGTTTTACAGTATATTTCTAAGTCTTTACCAATTATTTAAAAATGCACAAGCTTTTGCTAGTTTATTGTGTTAAACTCAGGGGATTTTGATGAATTACATGTCAAGAAGAAACAAAACTTAAAAATGACAAGGTTACCCTCTTCACATCTCAATGGTATGGTAACTTAAGAAGCCAACCTTGGAAAACTACCATATAAGGTAGGTATTGAACTGGGTTTTGTTCCTCATTAACCATACCAAAAGCACAATTATTTTTTTGTTTTTGAAATTAAACAAGGGAAAAGTAAAACACTGATTTTTGTTTTTGAAAGAAACAAGGAAAAAGTAAATCAAGTGATTGAGCAATTAGAAAAAATCCTTTTGATCAAGGTTATTGAAGCAACATAGTAGTATGGCTCACCCTTGATGAGCCTTTATAAGCACTTCTCCCCTGCACAACAAGGAAAAGGATCAAACTTTACAAATTCCATTACTACAAAGACGTGGAAAAACAATTCATGGTATTGTTGTCTTCTCTAAAATACAAAATAGTGAATGAAATTTCTTGCACATAGAAAAATTCACATATCGTAATAGAGGGAGAGGAAGAGAGAGGGAGACTAACAGAATCCCAATGAATGCGTCTTCTGCGTTCCAAGATTGGGGAAGAATGAAAAAGAGAGGCCCTTTGCTGGAAAGGGATCGCCTGAAACGCTGCTTTCGTCGCCCTATTCATTGCCCCAAAGAATGGAACATCTTACCAAAAATGTGGGCTTCTGCTATATCCACAACCATTTTCATTGCGGACAACCCGAACGTAGGAATATATTAACATATTCGTGTGTAAGTTTAACAAATATAAAACATGTAGTACGGAAGCATATATTATTAACTCAAAATTTAATTTTAAAATAATAGTCTATAACCTTCTATCAATATTTAACATCATAATTGCAGAGATGTATATTTATCAAGATTATAATTAAAAATACATAGTCTGAAAACATACCTCTTAGCAGAATATTAAAATCACCGGAGATACTCAACCCACCCTGGCTCTGCCTCCCTTTTTTCCTCACTGGTGACGGAATAAATGGCCTAGGTGCTGGAATTTGCTCGACAGACTCTTTCTTAAATTTTCTTTTAAGAGATGGTGTTTTATGGACTAATATGGTTCTTAAGTATAAGCTATCAAAGTATCTATCTTCTGGTATTATGATATTAATCGTGATATTGGTGATAGACTAGAAGGGTTTTTAGCTAGACATGAGAGAGTATTTCAAAGGTTTTGAAGCTGTGTATTTCGAAAGATAATTTCAAATGTTACAATGAGGCTCTTTATATAGATAACATCGGTTGCCTTTCACTATTGGCATGCTGAAAAAGTAATAAAGTCTATACATTATTGTTACAAAAGTCCTAAAGCAAATAGTGATTTGTCTCTTGTCCTTTCATACTTTTTCTTAAAGTTGTTTGTCGTTGCTGCCATTCTTTTCAACGTTTGTTGGCTTGTCATCTTCTGTCTTTGATTCCTTGTGGATCCGACGACTTTTGCTTTCTTCCACAAGCATCTTTACAGGTGTCTTCTTTACACAGAGGCATCTTTTGTCTGTCCTCTTTTCACTAAAAGATGATTTTTTTATTATTATTATGTTTTTCTTCTTCGACGATACTCCTATAGAATAGGAACGATATCGTTTTAATTTTTTGATACTCCTATAGAATAGGAACAGTATCTTTTTAGTAGTATGATAATACATGGGCTTTACTGTAGTTTGGACTACATTGGGCCATATTAATTTGTTACATTGTGGCTTTTTGTAGTTTAAACTACATTGGGCCGTTTCATTCAAAAAGGATTAGGTGATCCTTCTTTTTTCATAGTAATCTGCGTAGTATCTTCCTTTATGCTTATAACAGGCCTTTTCCTCTAGCCTATTAAGAGTTTGTACTGTTCTACTGTCTCATTGGAGTGTTTGTGCTCCATCTTAGTGATTATATCATGCATGTTGGTAAGGTGTGTGGTGTCTTGTGAGAGTACCTTGTTGTTGTAGTATAATGTGATAATTTCTTCGGTTTCTCCTCTTTTGGAGTTTCCAATAATACTGGCTTTTCTTGCTCTTAGCATATCTTCAATTTTTGACTTCAGGGGTTGATAGTCCTATGGCTTTTTTGGCACTGAGCCATTCTTGAAACCTTTCTATAGTACATGGTATTTTCATTTTCATATCTTTGTCATCTCCGCTTATATTGCTATTCCTTCATGTTTTAAATAGTTGGCATATAATGATAGGTTTTCCTGTTAAGTCTGTCGAGGCGTCAAACAGTTGTATACCGTAGATACCTCTTATGAATGATTCCATCATTAACCTAGCAGATTCTACTAAAATATTGGGTAATTTAGCAATATTATAAAAAGTTTCATCTACTAGTATTTTATCTATAAATTCGTAAGTAAAGAGTTTAAGAACTATATCAGGGTTTGATTTTTCATTGCATAAAAACATTGGGTATTCGCTTAATTTTGCACTTCTTAAAATGTATGGGTTTGATTTATAATCATAAAATTTATTAATTTGCTCGTAAGCTGTAATATACTCAGGTGAGAATTTCACTTTGTCGCACATTGTTACTGCCGTTGAAGACGATGCTATTATGGGTGATGGTATAGTGATTGGCATGGCTGCAAGTTTAGATGTGAAAGTCTTTGGTTTTTCTGTAGGGGTTTGGGAAGATTTCAAGGTTTGTAGGGTTTTGAAGTCTTTAAAGGCTTCTGTCAGCTGTTCTAGCAAGTGTGTATTTTCTTCCATTTTGGTTGTAATAATTTTTTGGTTTTGTTTGATGATTCCTGTAACATTGGTAATATATTCTTCGAATTTGTCACCTTTGGTTGACATCGTTGTACCGCTAAGAAAAGCGACTAGAATATTCTTAGTCCCGAATATATTTTTGACAATAAAATCATAACAATAAAAGAATGATTGTCATTTTCTTCTCTTATTTAGTTCTGGCAAAGGGTCTATTTTATTTGTAATGAAAGCTCTTACTTGGGTGTTATCTGTTCTAACTACGAATTTTTCTGGTAATAGGTGATAATGGAATCTCTTTATTCCAAATTTTACTGCTAATAATTCCTTCTCGTTAATATGGTAATTTTTCTCATTAGGCTTCCATGTTCCGCCTCCATATCCACAAATTAGTGGTTTTTCTTTATCTACATCCTCTTTATCATATGCTATGAGGACTGCTCCCCATCCTATATCACTGGCATCAGTAAAAAGTTCTAGTTGATCCAGTTCTGTTGGTATTCTATGTTTCGGCAAGGATTTCACTTTTTCTTTGATTTTATTTATGGCTTTAGTATGTTCTTCCTTCCATTCAAAAATTATATTTTTTCTAGTTAGTTCCTGTAATGGTTTTCTCAAAAGTGGTAAATCCTTTATATGGTCTGAGACGTAGTTTACTACTCCTAGAAATTGTTGTACTTCCTTTTTGCTCTCTAATTTATCTTTAAAATTTTTTATTTTTGTTAGAATGTGTTCCTGTAATTGTAATCCTTCATTATCTATTATGTATCCCAAATATTCTATACTATTTTTGAAGATTTCAGATTTCTTTTCAGATAATATTATTCCATGCTGTTTCACAGTTTTTATAAATTCTTCTAGATGTTTTATATGATTTTCCAAATCATCACTATATATTAATATGTTGTCAACATATACTATACAATATTCTGTTAGTTTTCGGAACACTTGGTCCATTCTTCTTTGGAATATTTGTGGTGCATTCTTTAATCCAAATGGTAGTACATTCCATTCGTAGTGTCTTTGAGGGACACTAAACACTGTTAAAGTTTTTGATTCATTTTTTAGTTTTATTTGCCAAAATCCACTCTTACAATCAAATTTACTGAACCATTTTTTATTCCCTAATCTATTAATAAGGTTCATTTTGTATGGTAAAAAATATCCATCAAATCCAGTTTTCTTGTTTAGCTCTCTATAGTCAATCATCATTCTAGCATTTCCTCTTTTTTTGTTCACTATGTTTTCTAACTAAAAAGGCTGAGCTACTATGTGAGCTTTTACTTTCTTGTATTAATTTTAATTCTAATAACTCTTTTAGTTGGGTTTCAAATTTCTTCTAATCTGTTGGGTTGTATCTAATAGGCTTAGATCTAACTATATCGCTAAGATTTATTAGTTTGATTTCAGCATATATTTTTTCTTTTTCCCATAGTTGCATCGGATTTTCTCCAAAATTTATTTTTAGTATATTGAGGTATTTTTCTCTTAATAACTGTAGGTTATTATTCCTATTTGACCTTATGTTACATATTCTTAGTGTAAGTATTTGTAATATTCTCTTTAGTATTATCCATTTATTACAAGGTGTTTGTAGGCTGAAAGTATTATTATTTATCACTTGCGTTTTGAAGTAGTCTAGGAAATTGTTCCCTAACAATACTTGTTGTTTCATATCATTCAGTTGGTATATAACGGGTAGTCTAAATATTGTCTTCCCTAATACTATTCTCATATTTTCTATTACTATATCTAATTCTTTTGTTTGTTCGTTAAAGCCTGATACTTTTGTTCTATGTGTTTTAGATATTTTCCATCTGTGTGGTTCTAATATTTCTTTCTTTGCTAGACATAAGTCTGCTCCACTGTCAATAAAAATCTTTTGTTTTATCATTTTATTAGGTTTATATTCTATATGAGCCTCCATCATGTACAAGATACTAGTTCATTCACTTACCCTTTAATTGCACGGTACCTGTACAAGTATTCGTTACCTCACTAGTACGGGACCCTAATTGTCCATTAATCCCATTAATTAGCATACCAACACATAAACGTTGCATTAGAGTCTAGTAAGTCTCAACTTGCCTATTTCAAAGCCAAAGAATCATGCAATGGCTTTCTCCTTCCTCTGAGCCTCCACACGAGCCCACAATGATCAATTGCATTAGCTAGATGAGATTACGGGTCTAGTGGTATCCATATCAATAAATAAAGCTAGAATTCCCAAGTTAAACTACAAAGGAACCCTAGGCCCACATTAGCGAAATCCAAACTTTACTACCCAATTAGCATAATAACATACTCAATAATCATATCCTTAATTTAATTTGAAAACTAAGCCCAATTGGATCCTCAATTGCAAGATTGGGCCAAAATCCCCAATTACCAAACCCTAGAATTTCCCCAATTCCAAAAAGGGTTTCTAACATTAAATTAACCAATTAAACATCATCATCTAACATGGATTAACACTAGTTTACAATATTAATATCAACTAATCAATAACCAATCCCCAAATCACTATTCTTACCCTCGTATTCTCATCATGAAACCATATTATCATTCCCCCAATTTAGAGATTACACTTAAGATAGGGAACTCAATTAATTACATAATAATTAAAGGATGAAATTATACCTCTATTGAAGCACCTACTTAAAAAATCCTCAATCAACCTCACATTAGTTGAGCTCTAATCACAAGGAAAGAATATTTGGGGAATTGGGATGTTTCTAAGTAATCAAATACTCAGACTGAACAACGATTTCGCTTCAACATAATCAACTCCACTGGTGCGGATGTGCTTCGATGGAAAAACATGTCGTCGAGGCGAGGTCAGTTAAAATCCCAGATATCTTCTAGGGTGGAAAGAATTTTGTAGAGGGTACTTGCCTCTGTGAGGAAACCATCTACAAAAGCAAAAACTCAATATCGGTCAAATATTGCATTTGCGAGCCAAACCTCCATAAAGGCGGATATGTGAAAGCGAACGGAGGGTCGCTGGTGCGAACACCAGAAACCAACAACAACTCAAAATCATCTAACTCTCCGTCAAACACCCAAAACACTTTCGGGACCTCCCGAATATAAATCAAACATGTATTTCAATCAGAAAACACATTCCAGACTTGCTCGTGCACTTGAAATACCCAGAAAATGTCTCTATGGCTCGGGCTTGACCAAAGTTAACTCGTAAGTTCTAATTGCACAATTTCACAACCAACCACCAAAAATGCACCCGGTTGCCTCGAGAACCAAACCAAAGGCACGACTAAGTCATAAACGTTATTTTAGAGATAATGGAAACGACGAAACTACAAAAATAACACATTTACCAAAAAATCAACTATGGGTCAAACTCATTTATTCTATTAACTTAGGAATTTCCAAACTTACCAAAAAAGGTCTGAAACCTACCCGATCACCTCAGGAATTGAGCCACCCAACCCTTCAAGTCACAAATAAGAAAATAAAGACTCGAGAAGGGTAAATTAAGAATTTCTAAGCAAATAGACATAACAATTTTTTGAGTCGTTACATCAGATACCACTTAAGTAAATGTTCGAACAATAAAGAAAAGGAAATACCTGGACTCTCAAATAGCTCAGGGTAGTTAGCCTGCATATCAGTCTCAGACTCCCAAGTAGCATCCTCCATCGGACAATTTTTCCACTGCAGTTGCACAGAAGCTATCTCCTTGGACCTCAACTTTTAAACCTTCCTGTCCAAAATAGCTACAGGCCCCTCCACATAAGCTAAGTTCTTATCAAGAATCACATAATCCCATCTAATCACATGAGAATCATCATCAGCATACTTCTTTAGCATCGACACATGAAACACAGGGTGCTAACCTGATAACCCACAAAGCAGAGCCAACTCATAGGCCACCTCACCAACTCTGTCCACTATCTCAAAAGGACCAATAAACCTCAGGCTAAGCTTGCCCTTCTTCCCAAATCTCATTACACCATTTATGGGTGAAACCTTCAGCAAAAACCGCTCTGCAACTATAAACTCTAAAACACAAACCTTTCGATCTGCATAGCTCTTCTGTCTGCTCTGGCCGTAAGAAGCTGATCCTAGATCAACTTAACCTTGTCCAATGAATCCATCAAAAGATCAGTACCCCAAGGTCGAACCTCAAAGGCATCAAACCATCCAATCGATGAGCGATAACTCCTACCGTACAAGGCCTCAAATGGTGCCATCTCAATACGTGAATAGTAGCTGTTGTTGAATGCAAACACTGCCAAAGGTAGAAACTGGTCCCGATGATCACCTAGATATTGTTGAATGCAAACTCTGCCAAAGGTAGAAACTGGTCCCGATGATCACCAAAGTCAATCATGCAGGCTCGCAACATATCCTCAAGAACATGAATAGTCCGCTCGGACTGGCCGTCGATTTGATAAAAAGTTATACTAAGCTCCACTCTAGTACCCAATGCCTTCTGCATAGACCTCTAAAAGTGAGAAGTAAATTGCGTACCCTAGTTAGAAATGATAAAAATAGGCACCCATGCAATCGAATTATCTCTCAAATGTAAATCCTGGCCAACTTCTCTAAATTATAAGTAGTCTAGACTAGAATGAAATGTGCAAATTTGGTCAACCTCTCCACAATGACCCATATAGCATCAAACTTTCCCAAGCTACATAGAAATCCTACTACAAAGTCTATAGAAATCTGCTCCCACTTCCACTCGGGAATGGGCATCCTCTGAATCACACTGTTAGGCATATGATGCTTATATTTCACTTGCTGGCAATTCAAACACCGGGACACAAATGCCACTATGTCCCTCTTCATTCGGTACCACCAATAATGTTGTTTCAAATCATGATATATCTTTGTAGCCCCTGAGTGAATGGAATACTTCAAACTATGGGCCTCCTCCATGATCAATCTAGTCAAATCACCTACCCTAGGAATATAAACTCGACCTTTGATCCCAAAACACCATCATTATCAATAATAATCTCTGTTGCCTCTCCCCGCAACACATTGTCATGAATTTGCACAACTATACATCATCGAACTGTTGAGATCTAATGTGCTCCAATAAAGAAGACCACCCCTCCACACAGGCTAACACTCTATTGGGCTCTGAAATATCAAGTTGCACAAATCGATTTGCCAAATCGTTGACATCTTAGCCATATGACGCTCTCCCACATGCAACTTAGCCAAACTACCTATGCTCACGACCTTGCGATTCAAGGTATCCCCTACCATATTTGCTAGGCCCGGGTGATACAATATAGTCATGTCATAATCTTTAAGTAGTTCCAACCATTTACGCTATCTCAAATTAAGATCCTTCTGATTGAACAAGTACTGAAGACTGCGATGATCAGAGGTAATGCCTCTATATCTTCAAGGCCAACATGATTGCCGCCAACTCTAAGTCATGGGTGGGATAGTTATTTTCATGAACCTTCAATTGTCTCGAACCATAGGCTATCACTTTTCCTTTTTGCATCAACACACAACCAAGACCCACTCTAGAAGCATCACAATAGACCGTAAAGCTATCTCTCTCAACTGGTAAGGTCAAAATTAGGGAGGTAGTCAATAAGGCCTTAAGCTTTTGAAAGCTCAGCTCACACTCCTTGAACCACTAAAATTGTAACATCCCGTACTTTCGGGTTACAGTTTAAATCGCTAAGCGTATATAAAATCGCTATGAACGTGTAAAAAGACCCGAGCATTGGGAAAAATTTATGGTATATTTACGTATGCTAATAAAGAGTTTAGCATATAAAAGTATTAAACCCCGAAATAATTTTGGACGTAACAAGTGTAACGACGGAGGCCGAAAATAAATTTGGTACGTGCATAAAGAGGTTATGGACTAGTGTCATATCACAAATTATGACACTGAATATATGAAGGTCTTATGAGTTATTAAGATTTAAGTGAATTGGGATCACGAAATTAATTGTGTGTATAATTGATTAATTGTGGATTGATTAATCTTAATGGGGACAAGTTTAGTGGGAGACACCACGTGTAACATTGCAAATAAGCTGGCTGATGACAGGCCTAAGGCACTGCCACACCTTCCCCCACATGCACACCTTACACAATAATTCATTCAAAGAGCAAATCGTGATTTGCTCATTAAGAAGACTCCAACCTTTTGCTTTGTTTATGTACGAAAAACAGTAACAACACTTTTTTCCCCTTAAGATTTACATACCCTCTCCAAACCTTCATCCTTTTAATTAGCAATAAGTTAACCTGCAATTTTAATTAGACAAAGGAAGTTGATCTAATCATTATTGCTTAAGGCTCAATTAAAGGTATGTTAAGGTAAATTATTTCTTTCTTTTGGCATGTTTCATGTAACAAAATATAACTGTGATATTGCTCCATAATTTATTCTACTCCTAGTAGTTAAGAATATTCATGTTATTGATTCCTATGCTAAAAGCATGTCTAAATATGGTTCAAAGTCCTTATTGAGGCATACGAAAAATGTGTTGATATTCACAGTGTTAGCCAAAGGTGCAGGGATATTATGTCACTCGGGGTATTTTATTGTCATTCATGCATATTCATTTGCATTGCATTCATATATTACCCTGGACCACTTGTGCTATGCACACTACTATATGGTAAATATTATATATATATGTACAGGGAATGGGAAAAGGGAAAGGTGTTATATACGCATACCACCTGCAGCTGGTACAGACTATCACAAAAGAGCCCGAAAAGGCCAATATGTTGTGATGATGTGATGTGATGCCTACATGGCTTATTGGGACGGGTTGCACGATCCGCAACACTAACATATATTGGGACGGGGTGCACGATCTGCAACACTGACAGATATATATATACACTGCACTTGCATTATGCATAGGTTAATTAACCATTACATGGTATGATGCCCACAGAGGCTGTCATGGTAAGGTAATTTCCCGATGAGGCCAATAAATATGAACACTACATTGTACATAACATGTAGGCAAGTGTATTAGGGCCCTCAGAGGTAGTTCCTGTTGGTCAGTTGTTTATGTTTCAGTTATTGGTATATTCCTGTTATGCTGTTATTTATGCCTGACATACTCAGTACATCAGTCGTACTAACGCCCCTTTTGTCGAGGGACACTGCGTTTCATACTCGTAGGTTCTCATAGGCAAGGCGATGACCTACGTGAATAGATTGCAGTTTTCAGCAGATTTTGGAAGCACTCCTCTCTTTCCGGGGTGTCGGTCTAATTTTGGTATGATACAATTTTGCGTGTCTATTTTGGTATGGCGGGGCCTTGTCCCGACCCTTTGATGTTGCTACTCTTAGAGGCTTGTAGATAGGTGTCCTGTGAGTAGTAGACTTGTACGGCCTTGTCGGACTTGGTACACGCATATATATAAGTTGGTTACCTGGTTGTTCATAATTTTCTTTCGGCTCAGTCTGTAATTAATTATGATTAGATGTTCAGGGTATGAATGTCGGTACCCGGTGGGTGGGATCCGAGTGCCCGTCGCGGCCCTACGGTTTGGGTCGTGACAAACTTGGTATCAGAGCATGTCTGTCCTAGGGAATCTATAAGCCGTGTCTAGTAGAGTCTTGTTTATGGGTATGTTGTGCACCATACTTATAAACATGAGGCTATCTGACATTTTAGGGATGGTTTCTATTCTTTCATCTCATAAATCATGCTATAGAACTGAATTATAAGTATTTCACTTCTAATCCATTTCGTGCTTATGATTCCAGCGATGCCTACAGCAAGGAAGAAGTCCAAGAGTATGAGGGAATTGAATACGGCTGCGGGTGAAGGTACCAGCCGATTGCCACCCGTTAGCGAGGGCCAGATTGAGATTAGTGGAGCTGCAACACCATTAGTTCCTCCACATGATACTCCATACGTAGATCTTGATATGCGGAATGCAGTTCAGTTATTGATACGATTGGTGGCCGCTCAGGCCCAACGTCAGGTTCCCAGTCCTTCTGATAGAGCTGCTAGCGCAAAAGCTTGGGATTTCATCAATCTAGACCCTCCGATATTTATAGGAACAGACTTTAACGCAGACCCACATAATTTTTTAGATCAGGTGCAGCGCACTTTGTGGGTGATGGATGCTACCGATACCGAATCGGTAAAGTTTGCTTCTTATAGACTGCGAGATGTCGCAGTAACATGGTTTGATACATGGGAGCAATCTAGGGGACCTTGTGCTCCACCAGCAAGATGGATGAAATTTTCAGAGCATTCCTACAACACTTTCTGCTAGTTGAGCTTCGATGGGCCAAATATGACAGGTTCCTACATCTTGAGCAGGGCAACATGAGCGTTCAAGAATATAGCTTGCAGTTTAATTCCTTGGCTCGATATGCTCCTACAATTATAACTGAAATGAGTGACCGGGTATACAGGTTCGTTACTGGCTTGGGCCACACTTGATCAACGAGTGTACTATGACTTCTTTGAATTCGGATATGGATATTGCTCGCATCCAGGATTATACACAAAACCTGGAGGATCGCAAGAGGTAACATCGGATCGATCGAGAGCGTGATAGGGGCCAGTATAAACGGGCTCGGTCTGTAAGTGGCGTGAGGGACTTCGAAGGTGGGCCCAGGCCACAACCTTATAGGCAACCATCTTACCCAGCAGCCGGCACATCATTTTCATCTTCAGTATCGATGGCTGATTTCTATATTCAAACGGGACCAGGACAGAATTCATGAGCACTAGGATCTTATTATAGAGGGAATTCTATGCAGATAAGGCCGCCATTGGCTCGATGTAGGCAGTATGGTGGGACCCATGCAGGGTCGTGCTAACAAGAGGGAAGAATATGCTATTCCTGCGGGGAGTGTGGTCATATAGCGCGAGATTGTCTGACGAAAAGTGAAGGTGGTAGAGCCCAGCCGGTCGGATCTGTAGCAGCTTCATCCCAATCAGTACGCCCGTTAGGACAGAGTCAACAGACGTTATTTGACCGAGGCATAGGAAGGGGCCAGAACCGTACTTACGCACTGATAGGACGGCAAGATCAGGAATCCTCACCTGATGTCATTACAGGTACGCTATCAGTCCTTTCACATAATGTGTACGCGTTGTTAGATCTAGGCTCAAATTTATCATATATTACTCCTTTCATTTCCTGTAAATTTGGTATGGATCCTGAGTTGATAAGGGATCTATTTTTGGTATCTACACTGATGGGTGAATCGGTAATCGCTAGACGGGTCTATCAAAATTGTGCAGGATTGGCCTGTAGTCATCAGACCCTAGCAGATTTAGTGGAATTAGAAATGGTTGACTTCAATGTTATTATGGGAATGGATTGGTTAGCATCATGCTACGCTAATGTTGATTGCCGAATGAAGATTGTTAGATTCCAATTTCCAGGTGAGCTAATCCTTGAATGGAAAGGTAATACAGCGACGCCAAAAGGTAGGTTTATTTCATACCTTAAGGCAAGAAAGATGATCTCCAAGGGGTGTATATATCATCTTGTTCGGGCAAGAGATGTCGATATTGAACCACCTAATTCTCAATCAATTTCGGTGGTCAATGAATTTCTTGATGTATTCCCAGAGGAACTTCCAGGCCTTCCTCCTGAAAGGGAAATTGAGTTCGGTATAGATGTGTTGATAGACACTCAACCGATATCTATTCCTCCTTATAGGATGGCTCCAGCTGAATTGAAAGAATTGAAGGAGCAATTAAAGGATTTGCTCGAAAAAGGCTTTATTAGGCCTAGCATATCTCATTGGGGTGCGCCGGTATTGTTCATACGAAAGAAAGATGGCTCATTACGGATGTGTATCGACTGTCGGCAGCTGAATAAAGTCACTATCAAGAACAAGTACCCTCTTCCCCGAATTGACGATTTGTTTGATCAGTTACAAGGTGCTAGATGTTTCTCAAAAATTGACATAAGGTCGGGGTACCATCAGCTAAAGGTTAAGGAGAAGGATATTCTGAAGATGGCTTTCAGGACAAAGTATGGGCACTTCGAGTTCCTAGTAATGTCATTTGGACTTACAAATGCACTAACAACATTTATGGATCTAATGAACAGCGTGTTCCGCCCATTCTTGGATGTATTTGTAATAGTATTTATAGATGATATTCTAGTTTACTCTCACTCGGAAACAGAGCATGTGGACCACTTGCGGATAATACTATAAACGTTCCAGGCCGATAAGTTGTATGTAAAACTATCCAAATGTGAGTTTTGGCTAAAGTCAGTGTCTTTTCTTGGTCATATAGTGTCAGACGAGGGTATAAGAGTTGACACTCAGAAGATTGAAGCGGTGAAGACTTGGCCGAGGCCTACGACTCCAACAGAGGTTCGCAGCTTTTTGGGCTTAGCCGGCTATTATAGAAGGTTTGTAGAAGGATTTTCTACCCTATCAGCACCACTAACGAAGTTAACACAAAAGGCTATAAAATTCCAATGGTTGTGAGTGGAGTTTCCAGGAGTTAAAAGATAGATTAACATCGGCACCAGTCCTTACTCTCCCATAGGGTCCAGAAGGTTATGTTGTGTATTGTGATGCCTCGGGAGCAGGTTTAGGATGTTTGCTAATGTAGCATGTAAAGTGATTGCCTATGCTTCAAGTCAATTGAGGAAACATGAGAAGAACTATCCAACACATGATTTGGAGTTGGCCGCGGTAATCTATGCACTGAAGATTTAGAGGCACTATTTATATGGTGTTCATGTGGACATTTTTATGGATCACAAGAGTCTACAATACATATTCAAACAAAAGAGCTAAATTTGAGGCAAAAAAGATGGCTTTAATTATTGAAGGATTATGATGTGGACATCTTATATCACTTTGGCAAAGACAATGTGGTAGCAGACGTACTTAGCCGTAAGTCAATGGTCAGTTCAATACCAGTACAAGTCAAAAGGAAGGAATTGGTGAGAGAGCTTCATCAGTTAGCTATTTTGGGAGTCCGACTAGTGGATTCGGAGGATGGTGGGTTTGTGGTCCAGGATGTGTCAAAATCATCCCTTATATCAGAAATTAAGGAATGTCAATGGGAAGACCCTAATTTGAAAAAGATAAGAGATAGCATTCAACAGAAGAAGACCACGACCTTTGAGATGGACAAACATGGAACTCTCAGGCACCAGGGTCGTCTATGTGTTCCAAATATAGCAGGATTGTGGGATAGAATTATGATGGAGATTCATTATTCACGGTACTCTATTCATCCAGGATTAACTAAAATGTATCATGATCTCAAGAGTATTTATTAGTTGAATGACATGAAGAAGCGCGTGGCAGAGTTTGTAGCTCAGTGCCCCAATTGTCAGCAGATAAAAATAGAACACCAAAAGCGTGGTGGCTTGACTCAGAACATCGAGATTCCGTTATGAAAATGGGAAATGATTAATATGGACTTCATTATGGGATTACCTCATTCCTATCGAAAGTTTGATTCTATTTGGGTAATTATTAAGGAGATTGTTCGACTTCATGGTGTGCCTATTTCTATTATATCTGACCGAGGTGCTCAGTTCACAGCTAAATTCTGGAAATCATTTCAGAAAGGGTTAGGCACCCTAGTTAATTTGAGTATGGCTTTCCATCCTCAGACAGACGGTCAAGCTGAGCGAACGATTCAAACGCTCGAGGATATGTTACGAGCTTGTATGTTAGACTTTAAGGGAAGTTGGGATGATCACTTACCCCTTATTGAGTTCGCATACAATAACAACTATAATGCAAGTATTAAAATGGCTCCATATGAGGCCTTGTACGGGCGAAAATGTGGATCTCCTATTGGATGGTTCGAGGTAGGCGAATCACAGTTATTTGGACCTGACTTGGTACACCAAGCCATAGAAAAAGTAAAGCTTATCAAGGAGCTCAGAGTCGTCAGAAGTCATACGCAGATGTAAGACAACGAGACTTAGAGTTTCAGGTAGATGACTGGGTATTTTTAAAGATTTCTCCGATGAAGGGTGTAATGAGATTCGGGGAAAAGGGAAAGCTTAGTCCAAGGTATATTGGGCCATATCGCATAATTCGACGAATTGGCCAGGTAGCGTACGAATTGGACTTAACTTCGGAGTTGGAGTGTGTTCATCTAGTCTTCCATATTTCCATGTTGAGGGCATGTGTTGGGGATCCTTCTCGGATTGTGCCAATTGAGGATGTGCAGGTTACAGATGATCTGTCATATGAATAACTTCCTGTTGCTATCCTAGATCGACAAGTCCGCAAGCTCAGGACTAAGGAAGTAGCTTCTATAAAAGTGTTGTGGCGAAATAGAAACGTGGAAGAGATGACTTGGGAAGCTGAAGAGGAAATGACGCGCAGATATCCACACCTATTCCAGACTAATGTCGAGATTTCAAGAGAAGCCTAAGGTAAATTCCAAATTCCTGTCATGGTATTTAATGATTGTGTATTCGGGCTATGTAACGAGGATTAGATATGTTACCCCAACATTCGAGGATGAATGTTTCTAAGGGGGGAAAGATGTAACATCCCATACTTTCGGGTTACGGTTTAAATCGCTAAGCGTATATAAAATCGCTAGGCATGTGTAAAAAGACCCGAGCGTTGGGAAACATTTATGGTATATTTACGTATGCTAATAAAGAGTTTAGCATATAAAAGGATTAAACCCCAAAATAATTTTGGACGTAACAAGTGTAACGACGGAGGTCGAAAATAAATTTGGTATGTGCATAAAAAGGTTATGGACTAGTGTCATACCACAAATTATGACACTGAATATATGAAGGTCTTATGAGTTATTAAGATTTAAGTGAATTAGGATCACAAAATTAATTGTGTGTATAATTGATTAATTGTGGGATTGATTAATCTTAATAGGGACAAGCTTAGTGGGGGACACCACGTGTAACATTGCAAATAAGCTGGCCGATGACAGGCCTAAGCCACTGCCACGCCTTCCCCCACATGCACACCTTACACAATAATTCATTCAAAGAGCAAATCGTGATTTGCTCATTAAGAAGACTCCAACCTTTTACTTTGTTTATGTACAAAAAACAGTAACAACACTTTTTTTCCCTTAAGATTTACATACCCTCTCCAAACCTTTCATCCTTTTAATTAGCAATAAGTTAACCTGCAATTTTAATTAGACAAAGGAGGTTAATCTAATCATTATTGCTTAAGGCTCAATTAAAGGTATGTTAAGGCAAATTATTTCTTTCTTTTGGCATGTTCCATATAACAAAATATAACCGTGATATTGCTCCATAATTTATTATACTCCTAGTAGTTAAGAATATTCATGTTATTGATTCCTATGCTAAAATCATGTCTAAATATGGTTCAAAGTCCTTATTGAGGCATACGAAAAATGTGTTGATATTCACAGTGTTAGCCAAAGGTGCAGGGATATTATGTCACTCGGGGTATTTTATTGTCATTCATGCATATTCATTTGCATTGCATTCATATATTACCCTGGACCACTTGTGCTATGCACACTACTATATGGTAAATATTATATATATATATATATATATGTATGGGGAATGGGAAAAGGGAAAGGTGTTATATACGCATACCACCTGCATCTAGTACAGACTATCACAAAAGAGCCCGAAGAGGCCAATATGATTTGATGATGTGATGTGATGCCTACATGGCTTATTGGGACAGGTTGCACGATCCGCAACACTAACATATATTGGGACGGGTTACACGATCCGCAACACTAACATATATTGGGATGGGTTGTACGATCCGCAACACTGACAGATATATGTATACACCACACTTGCAGCATGCATAGGTTAATTAACCATTACATGGTATGATGCCCACAGAGGCTGTCATGGTAATAAAATTGCCTGATGAGGCCAATAAATATGGACACTACATTGTACATAACATGTAGGCAAGTGTATTAGGGCCCTCAGAGGCAGTTCCTGTTGGTCAGTTGTTTATGTTTCAGTTATTGGTATATTTTCCTGTTATGCTGTTATTTATGCCTGACATACTCAGTACATCAGTCGTACTGACGTTCCTCTGTCGGCATTGGTACACGCATATATATAAGTTGGTTACCTGGTTGTTCATAATTTTCTTTCAGCTTAGTCTGTAATTAATTATAATTAGATGTTAGGGTAAGAATGCCGGTACCCGGTGAGTGGGATCCGGGTGCCCGTCGCGGCCCTATGGTTGGGTCGTGACAAAAATGCCACTTCCTTTTGAGTAAATCTAGTCAATGGAGCTACAATGGATGAAAATCAATCCACAAAACCTAGATAATGCCATGCGAGACCAATAAAACTTTCATCCTCGGTAACCAAAATAGGCGGAATCCAATCCCGAATCACCTCAATGTTCTTGGGATCTACCATGATACCATCCTTAGTCACCATATGCCCCAAGAAAGCTACCAAATTGAGATAGAACTCACACTTTGAAAAATTTCCATTAAACTACTTTTCTTTCAGAATACTAAGCATGATCCTCAAATGTTGCCCATGCTCCTCCTTGCTCCTCGAATATATCAAGATTTCATCAATAAACACAATAATGAATGAATCCAAGTAGGGTTAGAACACCCCATTCATCAACTCCATAAAGGCTGCAGGTGCATTCGTCAACCTAAATTACATCACAAAAAACTCATAATGGCCATATCGAGTCCGGAAGGCCATCTTAGGAACATTATTGGCCCTGATCTTCAGTTGATGATAATCAAACCTCAAATCAATTTTAGAAAAGACCGAAGCACTCTGTAACTGATCAAATAAGTCATTGTGAGGTATCAGATACTTGTTCTTGATTGTCACCTTGTTTAGCTGCATGTAATCGATACACATGTGTATAGACTCAGACTCATCCTTCTTCTTCACGAACAACACTGGAGCACCCCAAGGTAAAACACTTGGTCGAAAAAACCCCTTACTCAACAGATCTTGAAATTGTTTCTTCAATTCTCTCAACTCGCCGGTGCCATCTGATATGGAGCCATAGAAATAGGCTGAGTGCCCAACTCAAGATCAATACAAAAGTCGATATCACGATTTAGCTAAACCCCAGGAAGGTCTATAGGAAACACCTCTGGATAATCCTGAACTACCAGAACTAATTCCAATAGAGGAGTCTCCGCGCTCGTATCACAAATATAAGCCAAATAAGAAAGATACCTTTTTTCTACCATCTTCTGAGCTTTAAGAAATGAGATCACCTTTTTCGGATACCGGCTAAGAGTTCCCTTCCAAACTAACTGAGGAATACCTGGCATGGCTATGGTAATAATCTTGACATACCAATTCAAGATTGCATGATACGGAGCTAACCAATACATACCCAAAATAGCATCAAAATCTACCATATTCAAAATTTTCAAGTCTACCTGAGTATCATACCCCATCAAAGTAACTACACAACCCAATTACGCCCGATATACCACTACAGAGTCCCCAACAGGTGTAGAAACATGAATAGGCATGGCTAGAGACTCACACATCAAATCCAAATTCAAAGCAAAGTAGGAAGACATAAGAATAAGTTGGATCAAATAAAACTGTAGTAAGTCGATTGCAAACCGAAAGAGTTCCAGTGATCAATGCATCGAAGGCCTCTGCTTGGGTCTGCCCGAAAACACATAAAAATGACCATGATCACCCGAAGTCTGAGTATCCCAATATCCACCACCTCGGCCGTACTGAGCACCACCACGACCTGTCTGAGGGCCACCCCTATCGCCTTGAGAACCATCTCTAGTACCCTGTGACCTGCCTCTAGCTAGCTCTCTCACGACTCTAGATACTGAACCTTGAGATATCTGGTGCTGTCCACCACACCTGAGTCTGGGCCAATCTATTTTGAAGTACCCAAGGTCACCATACTCAAAACAACCTCTAAGAAGAACTCGCACCAACATGAGCACCACGGCCAGAGGGCCGATAAGAACTCGAGGTCAACTGCCCCAAACTATATGAAGTACGCGAAGACTAGCCTCTATTAAATATAGGCATAGCAGCAACAACCGGTCTAACACTCAAATAGTGATGACCTCTACCATAGTGTCCCCTACCTCTAAATAAAGAAACTACCTGAGTGCTAAAATGGGGCTTCTTGACCACTCTCTCTTTATAATCCTCTCACCAAATAAACTCAGCCTCTCTAACTGTATCAATAATCTGCTGGAAGGTGGAGCCTATGGCATCTATCTGTGTTATGATCAAACGAAGAGGACAAATCAAACCATTGGTTAACCTTCTCACCCTTTATCCTTATCAGGAAAAATCATCAAAGCATGGAGAGACAATGCATGAAAATGTGTCTACTGCTCAGTCACAGTTATATGCCCCTAGTGTAACCCCTAGAATTGAGCTCATCTCCTCTTTCTGACACTATGAGGCACAAACTTCTCCAAGAAAATTTGAATAAATAAAACCCAAGTGAGAGGAGGGGACCCTTCTGGTTTAGACTCAAGATAATACCTCAAACATTGCTTGGTAGGTCCAACCATCTAAAAATAGTATAATCAACTCCACGGGACTCCACTAAACCGAGGTTGTGCAACCTGTCATGACAGCTAATCAAGAACTCATATGCATCATCCTCTAGATCTCTAGCATACCTAGGAGAATCCAATTTACTGAGCCTCTCGAACATCTTCTACTTCTCAATAGATATCGCAGGCTGAGCAGCTCGAGGTGTAGCAATACCAAGCATTATCAACCTAAGACATAGGGAACCCTAGCATGTGCTAGCCAAACCCCTGATGTCTGAAAACCGGGCATAGGAACATGGTCAGAAATCTACCCTCCAACTCTAGTCTGTGACCCATCAGAAGTGACTGGCTGAATACCCTAAGCTATAGTCTCAAGAAAGCTTATCATGCAAACCAGAATATCCTAAAGTATCGACGTAGCAATGAAACCTGAGGGCACCTGAGTTGGCCCTGCCCCGCCATCCTCTCCCTAGTCATCCTCGTCTATCGAAACCTTATCATCCTCCACAATAGCCCTTGGCCTCGGAGACTTTGCTCTGTCATGAGCCCAAGCAACTACAAGTGCTCTACCTCAGGATGGTGCTACCACTCAAGGTCTAGCTCTACCCCTACCTTGCCCCCTGCCCCGTGTACCACCTCTAACAATGGGTGCGAGTGCATGTGTGGGATCTTGATCTCCTCCTACAACTGATCGAATCCTAACCATTTGTGAGAAAGAGTGAAACAAAAAGGATTTAGAATCCAATCATAGTCAAGACTCACTAAAGAATGAAAGAAATGAATATTTCTAAATGTCTTATAGCCTCTCAAAGATACGGAGCTCTTCGTACCAATCGACAAGACTCTACTAGACATCGCTCCTGTACTCATGAGACCATTGACCTAGTGATCTGATACCAATTTTTCATGACCTAAAATCCCATTGTGCCGTGAAGCCACCTACCATAACCCGTAGGTGAACCACAATAATCTAAATAAAATTATACAAATGTAAATGCGAAAATAGTAAGGAAATGATAGAAGTAGTATCAAGTCTTGGAACTTAATACATAAACTTGAAAGAAATTCCCCAAAATCCGGTAGTCACGAATACAGTGCTACTAAATTTAGATATACAAGTCTGAAGACCAAATAAAAGTATGGTCTAAAAATATAAAGGACAGAATGATAATAATAAGAAAGGAGTTCTAGTGTCGGGATGGAATCAACGTCTCACTCTGGACTCCAATAAGAATCTCCAAAGGTTCTACGCCAAGCTGTTCCACTCTGGTCCAGCTCAGTACCTGCACATGAGTGTAGCAAGTATAGAGTGAGTACAGAAAACACGTGTACCCAGCATCATCATCGACTGACTCTAACTATAACGGTGGTGAGGGTTGGTACTTTCCGACACTTCTATACTAGTTAGTCAACTAAGTATAAAATAGTTCAGTTATCCAACCTATCAATAGTTTCTATAACTCAACAAGAATAAGAATTTTCAAGGTTTACAAGTCTTATCACAATTTTTGAGTATATACTAAGGTTAAGCCTAACAATATTACCAAAATCTGCCTAAACCCCATTCAGGGCGTCAAGTCCCATCAAGTCTCACAACTCAATTTCACAATAGATTTCAAGTATCAATATTTCTTCTATCAAAAGCCATAAGATCATAAGGTCTACAAATAATCAACACTGAGTACACACAACACCAAATACATAACAAGACTATGAATGAATGCAATGCAAATGATATTACCGATATACACGCTTCTGCAATAGGTGTCACATGACCCATGGGGGACTCATGAGGTCCATATACCCATTCGATCCTATCGGACCCCGGCTCTATGGTTGTAGTGTCATTATCAGTCATCACTCTCATATCATGTACCATATTTAATAACCATCTTTCAAGCCTCTTTCATCAGTATCTCAACAGTTCAAATGCCAACAATAATGTGTATGAATGATATGGATATGTGTACACCATGAAATAACATAATCAATACAAGCAGTATTATCAAATCCTTTTCAAATATTTAGATGAGATGTAGAGTGATGAATACATGACAAATCAAATCAATGATAAGCTATCAATCATGGCTACAAACCTAAATAATTAGTAAACATTCCAACCTAAGCAAATTTATGCACACGCTCACGGCCCGAAGGCTAAACACATAATATCTGTCATGTACAAGATACTAGTTCATTCAATTTGTAATGACCCATTAGGTCATTATTATGCTTTTGACCCATTTACCCTCCTTGACTCTTCCCCGAGTCCTGTTAGTATCATTTTGACCTACGGGGATGAGCGACACGGTTTCTGAGGTAGTTGGGAGAGTGTAATGATGACTTATGTGAAGTAGAGCCTTAAAGTGAAAAGCATTTGACCAATAGTTGACTTTTGGTTAAATGAAATTTTTTCCGAATTTCATTGATTCTGTGAGGTCCGAAGGGTCTTTTATGACTTGGTGGGATCTTTGGCTCAATTTTTTAGGCTATCGAAAGTAATTTGGGTTATTAGTTGGAGAGTTAGTTTTAGGCCATTAGGGATTGACTCGATTAAATAGACATTCAATAAGAATTTCAAGACCATGAGTGAGTCTATAGCATATTTTTATGTGTGTGTGCATATCTAGTTTGTATCTGGGACGTCTCGAGTGATTATCAAAATTTGAGACTAGGTTTGTGAAAAACTAGAGTTTTCTGGTGTCTAGTGTCCATTGTAGCGGCACCAGATCATCCATAGAGGACCTGCTACAGCGAGGTCTGAGTCCGCTAAAGCACAGTGGTGTCTTTTGAGAGGGGTGCCATAGCGGACATAGATCTGTTGTGGTGGATGCGCAGTAGCGTGAGGGAGGCCACTAGTGTGGGTCCGCTACAACAGATTAGTGACTCCTACAGCAGATGACGTTGACCAAAATCTATTTAATGCCTAAGTTAAAATCCTACATTTCCTATCACTCTATCTATTATTCCTAAGCAACTTTTGAGGCAATTTGAGAAGATTCTTGGCCGGTTTCTCTTGTGGGTAAGTTCTCTAGCCTTTAATTTATTCTTTTCCCTTTCATAAGCTTGAATCCATGCTAGAAATCTATAGAACTAAAGCAAGAAAGATGGGTTTTGATGATTACTTCACTAATTGAGTTCTAGTCTCCCAAAACAAGATTTGTTAGTGGATTTGACTACTTTAAGCATGGAATTTGATGATCTAGTGATTAATAGGGTTTAATCTTTCATTTATGTTTATAAATTGAACTTGGAAAATCTAGGGTTAATGCCTAACTTGGGGATTTTGTATTGAATGATGAAATTGACCTATTATTGAACTAATTTAGCGATTGAAGAGCAGAATTTAACTTCTAGAATGTTGGGTTACCGATTTCACTCTGAAATTACCATTTTACCCCTGTGGGTCGTTTCCCCTTTTTTCCATAGTTGGTTTGGGTTCAAAAAATAGTCTAGTGTTATTGGTATCATTACTCCTCATTTCTAACTTCAAATTTGATAATGGATAGACTTTGATTACCTGGAAGCTCTTCGGAAAGGCAAGGCTAAGGTTTGATAAAAACGAAGCATTTTGCACAGAATCTTCGGAAGTGCCCAAAATGCTTCGTGGCCCCAGCTTGGTATCCAGGTAGGTTACGACTTACCTTTTGGTTAGACTTCGGTTAGCAAAGCATATGTAGAGTTAGTTATTATCTGAGAAAACATGTTATGCCTTCGAGTATGAAGTTGGGATGTATTATTTAGGTTTGGTATTGTTGACTAATTTATGGGCTTGTTTCCCCTTTATGATTTATTGGCTTGTTGCCTAGAGTTTGATATTGGATTTTAACTTAGTTGTCATATCATGATTGTGATATAGTTGTCTCTGACTTATCATGCTATTAACATTGTCAGAGAAAATGACTTGACTTGATATTGATATTGTGATATGTGTCCATGTGTGGCATGGTTGAGATTTGATTATGATTTACACTTGATATTGATATATGCACATCATTCATACACATTCTACATTGATACATCTATACTTGAGTTGTTATTCTTGGACTATGTTATGTTTGTACTCGATTGCGAGCATGTCTATCCTTCATTTTCTTTCTTTATATAAGTTAGCTAACTGTTGTCAGCCTATGATACCTACCAGTACATAGTATTTGTATTGATACTACTCTTGCTATATCTTTTTCAGGGTGTACAATTATTTCAGGTACATGAGCGAGGTTCGATTACCTTCACGGATCTCATGGAGTTCATCTAGACTTTTCTGTTTAATTCTCATTCTAAATAGAAGTTGTATTTAGGTTTTGGCTATAACTTTTATTCAAGTTATATACTTAGAAGCTCTTGTACTATTCAGACCAGATTCATTGGGCAGTTGTTGTATTTTGCATTATCATATATCTATGTTTTTAGACTTCTATTGTTCTTATTATTTATTTATGTTGATAGATGGATCTGTAAGGTATGGGTTCACCTACTAGGTGGGAAAAGGATAGGTGCCTGCAAGATTAGTGATTTAGGTTGTGACAAGTTGGTATCAGAGCCTTAGGTTACCCGGTCTATAAGTATAATAAGAGCATGTCTAATAGGGTCATACGGATCGGTACAATGAGCTTCGTACTTCTTTGTTAGAGGCTGTGGAACATTTAAGAAATGTCAAATTCTTGCATTATTTCATGCTACTTCATTCAAATTGGTATCTAGTCAATTCCAATTAGTATCTGAATATCCTTGTCTTATTCTCTTACGAATGGTGGAAAATAATTCTTAAATTCTTATGCGATCGGTTTGTTTTAGAAGTGTTGTGGTATGGTATGGGATGTGTCATCCTAATTCGGATGCGCGACCAAGTTTAGTTTCTAGCTATGGCTTGAGGATTCAGCTGTGTGGGGTCGCGGTTAGACTCATTTATTGTGGGGGTTTCTTGAGAAATGGGAGAGATGGAACAGAGGGTCACATGATCTCTATGTTTTTAGCATTGGGTTGCTCGGAAGTCACAAAAGTGCATTTATGGCTTAAAAAGAATGATTTGTTTGAGGTCAATGGTTCATCAGGGGCATAATATTAGATGTCGGTATGTAGGGACGAGTATATATTCGGTAAGGATAATTGGATTTGGCAAAAGTATAGTGATGCGTGTAATAAAGAAGATAAGTTGAGGATAATGACGATTTATGTAGGAAACGTGTGGCAAAGTAATATTTCTTAGGGTATTTTGGTATGAGTACTTTTTGTGTTAATGGGACAGAGGCGTAAGGAAGAGTATTTGGATAGACTAATCTATTATTAGGAAGGGAAAAATTGGTATCTGACGTGTTTGACAGGACAAGGTTGTAATTGGTACGAGAGTGGATTTCGTCTTCGGTTGTGAAAAGTTAAGTTGGACTTCGACGTGACTACAAGGTAGTAGTTTGTGGTTTTTTTTAAGGAAAGCAGTGATCGGTTCTAGATTAGGAAGCAATTCTACTTGTGAAGAGTGGAGACTTAAGATGTTAGGCAACTGTGGTCCTGGTCCTTTAGTAAAGGGTATGTTCACCGGGCCTTCTTCTTTAAAGGAATGATAAGGACATTGTGGGATCAAGAGCTAGTTCATTTGAGAGTTATTTTGCGGTTATACATGGTAGCATAGACATAAGGGTTCAATGTTGAGTTGATACATTTGGGTATGTCGTGGGCCCATAGGAGCCAGTGGTAGACTAGTAAGAATGACTCTAGTGTTGGATAAGTGCAAAGTTTTAGTACTTAAAGAGCTATCGGGTGTTGCCTCTAATATTAGATTAGTGTTGAGAGCCTTGTACCTGTTGTGTAAGTTTCAGCTAGTTCCTGCTACTACTAGTGTACTACTCGGTTGAGTTGATCGAATGAAATGGATAATCGCGCAAATGGTTAGAGGTGTCCTAATTCGACAATGAGGATATTCAAAGTGGTAAATCAATGATGAGGTTTAAAGTAATTCGAGTTGTGGAGAACATTTCAGAAATTGAGTTAAGGGAATTTGAGCTAGGATACCTTGGTGGAGATATCTAAGGGCATTAGTTGGACTATGTATGTAATATGCTGGATTCAGAAAGTATTCAGTTTTAGAGTTGGGTGGGTTCGAGAAATGCTTTGGTGGCAACGATGATTGTGATTTGATTGGAATTTGGGAATTGAATAGTCAAGAAAAGTATAGTTGATCGAGTTCGGTAAAAACAAGGTACATATTCGGGATTACTTTGGTAAATATGGGTTATGGTGTCGTTGTCATGCTTATTTCAAATGAGGTGTGATTGTTGAGTATGCTTAAAGAACGGAGTCCACAGAATTGGAGTAAGTCATATGCCGATGTTCAGTGGAGTTCCGTGATCAGCGACTAGTGAGAAGCAAAATTCAGGTAATTGACATATTAAGGCTTATGGAAGTGGCTTGTGTGGTAAACTGTTAGAAAGTTTCGTAACACTCTTCAATGGATGAATTAATGTGGTTTAAGGGAAAGAAATTATGGAAATCTCTATCATGTGGAGGCTAGAGTTATATTTTTGAGATGAGACTGTATTCGTGGTAGTGCATTATCTTGCAAGTAATATTCACTAGACAACTTTGGTGAGTACTTTTGGATATTAAGGACTTGGGAGTAGTTGCGTAAGATTTAGAGCGACAGTTGTAAGAATTGATACTTTCGGAATTGTTATGGGCATATCAAGGTGTTACAATGGGAGATTTGATGGTTAAAGAGGTATTATATGAGGCTACAGGTTTTGCGTTAAAAAGTTCGGAGTTGTATCTGATTCGCGTATCGGGTAGAAGTTGAGAAACATAAAGATTGCAATCATAATGTATAGTTCTCCGGTGCTAAGTTGACAACTTGGATATGACTCAGCTTTTAGAGTTGAGGGTTACTGACATGATTGCTTATGCGTGAGAAAGATATTAGAATTGGCCACCACAGAAGTGTGGTAGGATTGTGATTGGCTTTGAAAAGTTGGAGTCAGTTCGAGTGACTATTGGTAGTATTCATGGTTTGTGCATTCATTATGGGTTAGAATTGTTCGATTAGAGCTTGATGGACTATGTTTATATTTCCAGGAGGACTTATGGGTTCCCAGTAAAACTCCTTCACAGATTCGATGAATTTCAGTTTAGATTTTAGGTATGACATGTTTACCAAGATTTATCAAGGTTTATAGGTGGTCAAATGATATTTTACCAAGAGCATCTCCTCGCACATATGTAATGGGTTACGTTGGTGCTTAAGTAAAGATTTGAGGAGGCACTATGATTGTGAGAAGTCTTTAGAGTTGTCAGATGGTTCATTACGGGTTGGACTCAGTGAGGTAATCAGTGAGTATGCTTCCAGTATGATGATTCGAAGAGTTAATAAGTCTTAGGTGTTGGGTTTTGGCTAAAGTAGTTTCAACACCGGGTTACAGGATTAACAAACTTGGAACTAGCGAAATCGGCTTGAACAAGATCAACTTTGATGGAATTGCGTAGAAATCTCAGATGAAGTAAGAATTCTTTTATGGAAAGACTAAGTTATGGTTTGGGACTTGTGTTTATGTGTTTCTAAGAAATCGAGGTGTGAAGGACGGTTGTAGAAGGGTCAAAGAAAGGTTAGCGGAATCAGAATATTTTACCATTTCAGAGTGGTCTATTATTGTGTCTTTATCTAAAGGTTTATGTTGTTTGAGGAATGATTGTGGGATCTATCGGTCGCGCTCAGAGGTATGGTTATATCGAACCAGATAATTTCAGCAAAAACAGTTCTTATTTTCGAGAATCGGTGGTGAGAGGAATTCGAGTATGAAAAATATGGAAATTGTGACTTTTAGCCAAGTTAGAGGAAGTTTTGACCGATAAGGTGAATGAATAGTGATTTGGCATACTTCGTGCCGTGGGGGCTTCCATGTTGTTATATTAAGGATTCCTTGGTTACCATCATCTTTCATACTCTCTTTCTTCGTTTGAGGATGAACGATTGTTTAATTGATATCTAATGTAACAACACGTTTGGTTGTTATTGTGCTTTTGACCTATATATCCTCATTGACCCTTCCTCGAGTCCCGTTAGTATGATTTTGACCCATGGGAATGGGCAATACGGTTCTCCAGATAGTTGGGAGAGTGTAATGATGACTTATGCGAAGTAGAGCCTTAAAGTGAAAAGCATTTTACCAATAGTTGACTTTTGGGTAAACCGACCTTTTTTGAAATTCTGCTAATTTTGAGGGGTCTGGATGATCGTTTATGACTCGGTGGGATAGTTGGTTCAATTTTTGAGGCTCTTAGGAGCATTTTGGGTTATTGGTTGGAGAGTTAGTTTAAGGACATTGGTGGTTGACTCGATTAAATAGACATCTGATGAGAATTTCGGGACCACGAGTGAATTCGTAGTGTGTTTTTATGTCTGTGTGAATATCTGGTTTGTTTTGGGAGGTCTCGAGTGTTACATCTCATAATTTTACATGCTAAGTTGCATCATGAGTAAGTTAACATAAGCTCGGAAATGAGATCCACATTGAAATTATAAATGAGTTAAGATGAACGTGACTCTGAGGTGTTAATATACCTCTACAAGGTTAAGGAAGGTTTTAAAACAAGTGTCAAGTAAGTCTCATAAGAATTTGGGGCTAAAGGAATCGAAGAAATAAAGTTCGTCCAAACTCGGGAAAAAGTAGGCAGAATTCTGGACAGGATTTTGTCCCAATTTTCTGGGTGTATATCTCATAGTGTAAAGGATTTATGGGGCTCCTAACTTATTTATATTCAAGTTCAGCGAGTCTACTTTCTAACTCAACAAACCATTCATCAACCGGAGCTCCGTACAAACAATTATGTGTGTTTTAAGATAACGCTGCAAGCAGCTCCCTAAGGGACCACTTAAGCGGTGGACACTTATCCTTTTGTATTTAAAATGGTGGAACGTATTTGGGACCTCATTTCTCACCATTTCAGATCCTAAGCATCTCACAAATACTCCGAAGACATCTCCCTATCATCTAAGTAAAGTTCCACAAGAAATCAAAGTAGTTTATCCCTTGGAGATCATAGAAGTGTAAGAGAAAACTTGTTCATCTCTTGTGGTGGTGAGAGTGAGGTTACTTCAAGCTGAAGTAAGGTTAAGGGGGGCCGTTTTTCATGCATCTAAGGTAAGACTCGCCATCTTCTTCATATATAAGGGTTTAATAAAGTCTTTGAAGTGTTGTTTGATTAAGAACTTGTGAAATAAAGTTTGAAAATTGTAAGTTGAGGTGCTTGTGGCGTATGGACTGTTTTGAAGGGTTTGTGAGCTATATTTTTGGCTGGAAATTTATGGAGTAGCTTGAGTATGATGTTGTTAACATTGTTCTTGTGTTGTTGATGTTGTGTTGATGGATTTGGAAGAAAAGAGAAGGTGGAGACTTGTTGTTTCCTAGTTAGAACCGTGCTTGTAGCTTGTTGGTTGTTGTGCCATGTTGGGCTATGTATGAAGCTAATTTTTTAGCTATGTCCTTACTGATTTATAGCAGCGGGAAGTTATACATGTATTGTTGATAGAGTTCCATGTCTTAGAAGGAGGGAGGAGTGTGGTATGATATTGTAAGCCGAGCATGCCGCTCATTATACTATTGTTTAAATTATCAGAATTTTTCTTACATTGTTGAAGGCTGAATGGATGGGATTGGTTATTGATATTGTTAATATCATTGTTTGGTGGTGTTTTGAATTTCGAGAAGTAAGGGAATGTAGGGGAAGTGCTTCCCGATTTTCCGTTAGAGAGCTACTAGCTTGGAAATATGTTTTGAGCCCTTCCATGGCATTAACTATAGTTATAATAGCTTGATGTAGGTTAAAGTACTACATGCAGTATGTGGAGTCATTAGAAACAAAGGTATGTTAAGTCTACTCTTCCTTCTTTTGGCATGATCAGAATGAAATGAACGTAAACGAACAATATTCATAACACTTTACTCTTAGATACGTTAGAGGTTGATTTTATTGACTACTATATAATGATAGTGATCTTATCTTATGGCTTGTTGATTCTTCAAAGTAAGTTATGTTGATGATGTTAGTTTCATAATGTTAATCGGAGGTGCAATGACCTTACGTCACTCCGATAGACTCACAATGTCTTAGTATCATTAATGCATTATATACATGTATATACCATGACCTTACATGCATTATATACGCTATATGATATGTATATGGGGTATGGGAAAGGTTATGGCGTTATATATGCACCACTACCTGATCAGCTGGCATATGATAATGATTATACTCACAGAGGCCGATATGATATGATGGGATGCCCACAGAAGCTTGATGGTGTTATATATGTATATGTATTTATATGACCAGGCATTATGTACGCACATGTACGATACTTAGGCATATTATGGCCCTTAAAGTCATTTTGTACCGGTTGGTTACTTCTTGTCTTAGGTTACCTTTATGCCTCTATTATGCTATTCTTCATGCCTTACATACTCGGTACATTATTCGTATTGATGCCCCTTTTTCCTGGGGGACACTGCGTTTCATGCTCGCATGTTCAAGTAGACAGGGCGACAGACCGCACCAGTAGGTTGCCTATTCAACTCATATTGGACCACTTTACTTATTCCATAGTTGCAGTCTAGTCTTGGTACAATATTTTTGATATGCATATGGGTATGGCGGGGCCTTGTCCCGACCTTATGATGTCACGTACTCTAGTAGAGGCTTGTAGACAGTTATGATGCAGTCAAACATTATGTGGCCTCCTCAGCCTATGTTTTTTTTATATAGTCATCTATGGTAGCCTTGTCGGCTCGTACGGTCATGTCCATCATCTATGTATGTACATATATGTCTTGTCGGTTTTGCACTTTTTCAGCTTATTATTTCTATGAGTCAGTAGGTTACCTCGTGGCAGCCCTCGTGGCCCATGCTCATTTAAGATTATGTTGTGAATGTATGTCTAGTGGTGCTCGGCAAGTAAGGCTTTGGTGCCCGTCATGTAAGGCTTGGGTGTCCGTCATGGCCCTCCGGTTTGAGTTGTGACATTTTTGGTATCAGAGCAGGTCGTGTCTTAGGGAGTCTACAAGTCGTGTCTAGTATTGTCACATTTGTAAATAGGAGGCTACGGGGCATTTAGGTTTGGTTACCCTTCTTTCTGATTCCAGATCGTGCAACATAGTTGAGTCATAGGAACTCGATTTCCATCCAATACTCATAGAAAGTAAATGAAAGATCCTTATATGCACTAGAGGTGCGAGTATTACGCTAAATTTTCAAAGCATGAGCATTTATCTCATTCGTATATAGAGAAGGTAATGAAATCCTGAAAAGGTAAAGTGCGAGTTTTAGAATGCAAAGAAAGTAAAGCTAAAGAGGTACACGTGTCTGAATAGAAAAGATTGTAAAATGGTTGGCATTCAGAAAAAATGATATAAGAGTTGTTATCCCACTTCTAGCAGTGATAGAATTACAATGAGTATTATCTTCTCCAGTTCATGATTTACAGACGTCGATAGACATAGTTTTAGAAAGAAGTGAGATCTCGGGATCTAGTAAGGGTTGGTGTAATCCTTAGTGTTGGACATATTGTCACAAAAGAATGGCGGTAGGAAAGAATAGTATGAATATGTCGATATTATATATTTGGAGGATATATATATATATACATGATTTAACTGGGAACTGTTAGTCGGATACGACTCGTCAAGAATATTGAAGGTCTGGGGGCCAAGTATTGAAATATTTGTAAACGAAGAAATATTCCCCTTAGTAAGCTCCTATTTGAAGTAAAGAATGAACATTAGGTGCCTAGAGAATAAGGCTAGTCGAAGAGGAAAAAGTTAAAAGTTAAAGAATGTTTCATTGGAGTTATCCAGAATAAGATAAAAAGCAATGAGATTAGCAAAAGATTGTCAGAAAGACAAGTAGGGCACACGAGTAGATATATGAGAATCGACCAGGGAGTCGTAAGATCAAGTATGGTACTGCGACAAGTTCGTAGCTTAGTAAAAGGAAGGGGAAAATGAAGTAAATACTGAGTTGTAAAGAGCAATATATTACGAGACTAAGTGTCCATTACAACATTTGAATTGACAGACGTCAACACAATATATCAGTCAGATGATTTAGCTCCCTGAATCATGAAATATCGATATTGGAGAGTACCCTAAGCTTAACTGGAAAAAAATGAGTTAGAAACTCAAGAGTTATTATAACAACAAGTATTGCGGAAATCGCAAGGTAAGCAATTAGGTAGTAAGGGACTTAATTGCAGAAGAGCAACCTTTTAAGGTTATGAAAAATAAAGTCCCCCTAAGACTAATGTCTTGAGTAAAGGATGAAATTTTCTGTGATCGAGCACATTATTTGTGAATACGGGGCATATTATCCATGTAAGCGATTCAGTTGTCTCTAGTAAGAGAGACATGTTCTAAGACAAATTATAAGTTAGTAAGGTTTATAGAATTGTGAAAGATATTGAGGTAACGATATGACTTCTTTGGAATAAAATTCTTGATCACAAGTGTGGACATCCTGCCAAAGGGGAGGTAGTACGATAAAAATATTGAAACATAATCACATGTTGATCTAATGATTAAGTGAGAAGGGTTACAACAAAGAGTTTCAAGATGAATAAGATCGTGTTATCCAAAATCTACGAATGTGTTATGAATATAGAATAGTGTGCAAGTATGAATGTTAAGGAAGTAACAGTAGCAACCTCTTGGCTAGAGGTGTTGATCGACAGTAAGAGCACCTAATATATGAGGCTTAGAGAAGAATATTATGAAGTATAAACAGATAGATATAGACCCAAGAGGGGTTATTCAGAACTAATGAATGAAAGGTAAGTCAAGAGGCCAGATGAGCCATTAGATGATATAGTAGGTATACATTACATAATGGCTCTTGTGCCTAGAATTTTAATTTCACAAGTCAATGATCGTCACCCTCAATATCTAATTTAGACAGGAATAATGATCAATAAGATAGAGTGTACACCAATTCAGAAGTTAAAAAAAGAGCATGATGCCTAGGAATAATGCAAGAATTTAAAGGTTGTGTACAGAATTGATATTATCAGAATAAGGATGGCAGTGAAAGTGATTAAGAATAATTATGGGTAGTTTAAGAGTTCCTAAGATCCTACCAGGATATATAATAATGAGCTTGCAACTTAATATGAACGAGAAGTTTTAGTCTGAAAGTATATTGATAAAAGATGTTAGCTAAGAGACGAGGGAGGAGAATTTACTCCTAGTATAATGGTTTAAAGTGTAGGTTACAAGAAAAAAAGTTGACCAATAACGTCCATTCCTTCAGAATATGGATATGTATCCAATAAGAAAGAATGTCAACAACTTATTATTAATTACGCTGGCTAAATAAAGAATCAAATCAGAATCCAAAATAATACTTGAGGCAATGTATGTAAGAACTCCACGATAGTGGAGACTGAGGTGTGTTGATAAATTTGTAATGGGCATATTAAGAATGAATAAGGAAATGAGATCATCTATTCTTAAGAACGATTGGGAAAGCCAAAGAATTGTTTTGACCCATGACTTAGATTTGGCAATAGTAAGCACACATTTGAGATATGGATTGATATCATTTATAACTATCAAACCTCCAGTTTATCTTCAAGAACAAATAGTTGAATATGGGATGAATTTTCCCTATTAATAGTAAAAGTGTCTGCTAGGGCGAGCCATGATAGTACAGAGATACATGAGTCCTCTTAAAGAAAATAAAAGTCCTTGAGATTTAGAAATAAGTAAAGATGAGCTAAGATGATATAGTTGAGTAGGGCCCTTCTCGAGAGGAAAATGGCTCAGGACCTACATTATAACGTAAGTGTATAACACAAAAGTGCTAAAGAAGCATTGAACTAATATAACAACAAAGTTACCATTCAGAACTATTACCCTTAGTGGTAAAAGTGAAAGAATAGCAGTATACAAATTCTGTCCTCATATAGTTTAAAGAGAAAGTTCAGCAGAATAAGGTGACAGCCTTCAGGGCAACATAAGATGATATTTATGTGTGACTTGGCTTACCCAGATATCGAGAAGAGAGTAATTTAGCCAAAGAGCTCCGCCAATTAGCAAGCTTTGGAGTTTGATTAATGGACTCTGATATGGGAAAAGTTAGGATTCAGAACGTAACAAGAGGTAAAGAAACAATAATATGAAGATCTGGATTTAGTGATATTGAAAGAGGAAGTTCTATGAAAAAAGAAGCCAATGTTTGAGCTTAAGGGAGACGAAGTTCCCCACTGTGGAAGTTGATTGTGCGCCCCAGATATAACTGGTCTACGGGGCAAGATTGTGGTAGAGGAACATTAGTCCCTCTATTCTACTCATCCTGGTTCGACAAAGATATACCATGATATCAGGGATATACATATATATGGGGAGGATTACATGAAGAAGGGAATTGCCGAGTTGGTGGCACAGTGTCCCAACTGCTATAAAGTAAAGATAAAGCATCAAAGGCCCAATACAAAGAATAAAGATCTCGACTTGAAAATAAGAGGTGGTTAATATAAAGTTCAATATGGGTTTACCCCACTCTTATTAAAAATACGACTCCATATTAGTGATGGTTGATAGACTTACAAAGTTGACCCATTTCTTGCAAGACAGAGCCATTCACATGGTCGAGGATTGTGCAAAGTTGTATATTAAAGAGACTATGTGACTTCTTGACATTCTAATGTCATTATTTCAGATAGAGGAGCTATGTTTATAGTAAACTTCTGGGTATCCTTCCAGAGAGGTTTGGGAATATGAGAGAACCCTGGTGTAGTTTTCACCCTAGACAGATAGCCAGAAAATTCAGACGCTCGAAATACGCTGGCATGTCTACTAGATTTCAAAGAGAATTGGGATGATCATTTACCTCTCAATGAGTTTTCATATATCATCAGTTATCGTTCCAGTATCAAGATAGTCCTTATAAGGCCTTGTATGGCCGAGAGTGCAAATCTCCTATCGATTAATTTGACGTAGGAGGATCAGAGTTACTTAGACCTGTTTTGGTCCACCAGGTTGTAGAAAAATTCAACCTAGAGTCACTAGACTTCACTTATGGATGTGCGAAGCGAAGATCTAGAGTTTCTGTAATTGATTGGGTCTTCTCGAGGATGTCATCAATAATGAGATTTTGTAAGAAAAGAAACCTTAGCCCAAAGGTACATTGGGTCGTACAGAATTATTTGATAAATAGGCCAAGTGGGATACGAGTTAGAGTTCTTTAGAATTGGAGTCTATGCATCCAGTCTTTCATATATATGTACTACAAAAGTGTTTTATAATTAATGGATCTTCGAATTCAAAACTTCCAACATAAATCAGAGATATCGACGTATGTATATGATGTAAGCTACACCTTCGTGATGTTTTAATATAGTTTATGGTTGTGTGGAGCCAAAAGTTGTGTTGATTAATTTTGGCCCTGTGAGGTATATATATTGTATTTTCTGGGCTGTGTGCAGGTTTGGGATAGTTAGTATTACAGAGGAGACTCTGTTGAAATTCTCAGAAAAGTCAATAAGAGTTAGTTCCCACATGTATACCCCTACATTCGAGGATGAATGTTTCTAAGGGGGGGAGGATGTTACATCCCGTAATTTTACATGCTAAGTTGCGTCATGAGTAAGTTGACATAAGCTCGGAAACGAGATCATCTTTGAAATTATAAATGATTTAAGGTGAACGTGACTCTGATGTGTTAAGATACCTCTACAAGTTTAAGGAAGGTTTTGAAACAAGTGTTAAGTAAGTCTCATAAGAATTCGGGGCTAAACGAATCGAAGAAATTAAGTTCGTCCAAACTCAGGAAAAAGTAGGCAGAATTCTGGACAGGATTTTGGCCCAACTTTCTGGGTTTATATCTTATAGTGTATAAGTATTTATGGGGCACGTAACTATGTATATTCAATTTCAGCGAGTCTACTTTCTAACGCAATAAACTGATCATCAATCGGAGCTCCATATAAACAGTTATGTGTGTTTTAAGATAACACTGCAAGCACCTCTCTAAGGGACCTACTTAAGCGGTGGACACTTAACCTTTTGTATTTAAAACGGTGTAACGCATTTGGAAACTCATTTCTCACCATTTAAGATCCTAAGCATCTCCCAAATACTCCCAAGATATCTCCCTATCATCTAAGTAAAGGTCCATAAGAAATGAAAGTGGTTTATCCCTTGGAGATCATAGAAGTGTAAGAGGAAGCTTGTTCATCTCTTGTGGTGGTGAGATTGAGGTTACTTCAAGTTGAATTAAGGTTAAGGGGGGGGGGCTGTTTTTCATGCATCTAAGGTAAGACTCACCCTCTTCTTCATATATAAGAGTTTAGTAAAGTCTTTGAAGTGTTATTTGATTAAGAACTTGTGAAATAAAGTTTGAAAGTTGTAAGTTGAGGTGTTTGTGGTGTTTGGACTGTTTGAGGGGTTTGTGAGCTATATTTTTGGCTGGAAATTTATGGAGTAGCTTGAGTATGATGTTGTTAATATTGTTCTTTTGTTGTTGATGTTGTTTTGATGGATTTGGAAGAAAAGAGAAGGTGGAGACTTGTTGTTTCCTAGTTAGAACCGAGCTTGTATCTTGTTGGTTATTGTGTCATGTTGGTCTATCTATGAAGCTAATTTTTTAGCTATGTCCTTACTGATTTATAGCAGCGGGAACTTATACATGTATTATTGATAGAGTTCCATGTCTTAGAAGGAGGGAGGAGTGTGGTATGATTTTGTAAGCCGAGCCTGCCGCTCATTATACTATTGTTTGAATTGTCAGAATTTTCTTACGTTGTTGAGGAGGTGAATGGATGGGATTGGTTATTGATATTGTTAATATCATTGTTTGGTTGTGTTTTGAATTCGGGGAAGTAAGGGAATGTAGGGAAAGTGCTTCCCGATTTTCCGTAAGAGAGCTACTAGCTTAGAAATGTGTTTTGAGTCCTTCCATGGCATTAATTGATGTAAGAAAGACCACAGTCATAAACTCCCAACTTGAGCCATTAAGTAGCTAGCCGAGGATGCCAACAATTCACCATCTACCTACAGATAAATGCCTCTAATGGGATGAAATGTAGAGTAGAATGAATGGCATCACGTGAAGATTTAAGAAAATAATATTTTCTGTCTGCTTTGTATGTAGGTCTTAGCCGAAGACCATGTTTGTTTAGCTTGTCTTTAATTCCTAGCTTATCTTGTAGTTCTCCTTAGGACATGGTTTAACATGTAAATAACTCCTAGCTCCTATTAGGACACAGTTAATAAGCCATGTAATAGGAAGGAATGACTAAGCCTTGTAATAAGGTGACTAGGCCAAAAGGTCTTCCAAAAAGATGACTAGGCCGAGAAGACAAGGTTGAAAAGGATAAGAATAATCTAGAAAGGATGGCTTCCAAGAAGAAAATATATGAACCAACTAGTTCATGATTTTGAGAACATCAAGATCGGCCTAGGAAGAGGAAGAGTTGGTCGAACAATGCACATATGCAAAGGGTGGAAGCTTCCAAACCCATTCCAAGAAGATGAGATCCTTGAGGACCTAAATTCATGCATTCTTTTACATGAGAACCACAAAGAGGGTGTGAAAAGATTGGATTTATCTTTGGTCCCCAAGTAAACCCGAACCCTTTCCCACTTGTCCCCATTGGCTGAGAATACACCTTTCCTATTGTGGCTGAAAGTAGTTAGAGTTTGTGTCCTTTAGTTTATCTTCTAGAAAGGTCCATGTATCACTATAAAAGTACCCTTAGGGAATTGTAAATGGGAGAGAGTTGACGAATAGAAAAACTTGAGTTTTACTCAAACACTAAAGTATTCAACTTGTGTGTTGTCTACCTTAGATTGGTCCTTTTATGGGCCTTGGTTCTTTTTGTGAGCCAACTCCTTAGTGTAAGTTAAAACTAGGACTTGTGTGACCTAGTTAAACCTAATATAAGGTATTTTTGGTGTAAGTCTTGGTTAGAACTTGTGTGATTTAATCAAACCCAAGCTTAAGGAACCCAATTTGTGTGAGTGGACGTTGGAACTTGTGTGATCCAACCAAACCCAAGCCTAGGGTATATCATAAGGTTATCGGCCACCCTCACTTGTTTAGTACTCTAGCTTGTACAAAGCAACCTCAATCTAGTCCTTTTCCAATTGGCAAAACTTATCTTGGTGTCGACTCGAGCATTAAAACCCTTGTGTCATTATCCTTGCTATATCGACCGTCCTATACTTGGTTTGTACTCGGGTTTGCACCTAGCATCCCGTGTTCATTCCTTATTCAAACCACCATCTCCGTTCTATCACCACATCCCATAATACCCCCATAAACATTTCCACTAAAGCTAACTTTTTGAAACCACCCACAACTTCCCGTCCAACCCGTTAACCATAAATAGTCCACAAAACAACCCTCACTTATACCTCATTGTTTCAATAAACTTCCGACATCCTCCACCACCAAACTAACAAAGATTGACCACCAGAACAATCCTCAACGTGTCTAAAATAACCCCATAAAATGCCTAAACCCAACTCTCCTTGAAACTACCCAAAACAACCACCAAATACCACACTGTCGGTAGAATCTGAGAAATCGAGAACCCCACTTTAAAGTCCATTTTTGTGTCAACTCATTCCCTCCATACTCTGACCCACTTACCCTCACTCACCCTCCTTATTTATATCATTAACCATAGTTCTAATACCTTGATGTAGGTTGAAGTACTACAGGCAGTATATGGAGTCATTAGCAAAAATGGTATGTTAAGGCTACTCTTCCTTCTTTTGGAATGATCAGAATGAAACGAACGTAAACGAACAATATCCATAACGGCTATACTCTTAGATATGTTAGAGGTTGATGTTCTTGACTTCTATTTAATGATAGTGATCTTATCTTATGGTATGTTGATTCTTCAAAGTAAGTTATGTTGATGATGTTAGTTCCATAATGTTAATCGGAGGTGTAACGACCTTACGTCACTCTGATAGACTCAGAGTGTTAGTATCATTAATGCATTATATACATGTATATACCATGACCTCACATGCATTATATACGCTATATGACATGTATATGGGGTATGGGAAAGGTTATGGCGTTATATACGCACCACCACCTGATCAGTTGGTATGTGATGATGATTATACCCACAGAGGCCGATATGATATGATGGGGTTCCCACGAAGGCTTGATACATTATATACACATATATATATGTATGACCAGGCATTATGTACGCACATGTATGATACTAAGGAATATTATGGCCCTTAGAGGCATTCTGTACAGGTTGGTTACTTGTCTTAGGTTACCTTTATGCCTCTATTATTCTATTCTTCATGCCCTACATACTCGGTACATTATTCATATTGATGTCCCTTTTTCCTGGGGGATGCTGCATTTCATGCTCATATGTTCAAGTAGACAGTGCGACGGACCTCACTAGTAGGTTACCTATTCAGCTCATATTTGACCACTCCACTTGTTCCAGAGTTGTAGTCTAGTCTTGGTATGATATTTGTATATGAATATGGGTATGGCGGGCCCTGTCCCGACCTTATGATGTCACATACTCTTTAGAGGCTTGTAGACAGTTATGATGCAGTAAGACATTAAGTGGCCTCCTCGGCCTATGTTTTTTTTGTATAGTCATCTATAGTAGCCTTGTTGGCTCATACAGTCACGTCCAACATCTATGTATGTACATATATGCCTTGTCGGTCTTGCACCTTTTCAGCTTATTATTTCTATGAGTCAGTAGGTTACCTCGTGACGGCCCTCGTGGCCCATGCTTATTTATGATTATGTGGTGAATGTATATGTAGTGGTGCGTGGCAAGTAATACCCAAGTGCCCATCATGGCCCTCCGGTTTGGGTTGTGACATCGAATGATTATCAGTTTTCGGGATTGGGTTTATAAAAAACCAGAGTTTTCTGATGTCTAGTGTCCGTTGTAGTGGCACCAACCATAGCAAACCCGCTACAGCAAGGTCTGGGTTTGCTATAGCGCAGTGGTGGCTTTTGAGAGGGGCACCACAATGCACAAGGATCCATTGTGGAGGATGTGCGGTAGCGTGAGGGAGGTCGTTGTCACGGGTCCTATGCAGCGGTTTAGTGGCCATTACAGCGGATGAAGCAGACTAGAATCTATTTAATGCCTAAGTTAAAACCCTACTTTTCCTATCACTCCATATATTATTCCTAAGTAGTTTTGAGAAGATTTTTTGTTGGTTTCTCTTGTGGGTAAGTTCTCTAGCCTTTAATCCATTCTTTTCCCTTTCATAAGCTTGAACCCATGCTAGAAATCTATAGAACTAAAGCAAGAAAGATGAGTTTTGATGGTTACTTCAGTAATTGACTTCTAGTCTTCCTAAATAAGATTTGTTAGTGGATTTAACTACTTTAAGTATGAAATTTGATGAGCTAGTGATTAATAGGCTTGAATCTTTCATTTATGTTGATAAATTGAACTTGGAAAATCTAGGGTTTATGCCTAATTTTGGGGATTTTGCATTGAATGATGAAATTGACCTATTATTGAACTAATTTAGCGATTGAAGAGTAGAATTGAACTTCTAGAACGTTGAGTTACTGATTTCACTCTTAAATTACCGTGTTACCCCTATGGGCCATTTCACTTTTTCCCATAGTTGGTTTGGATTCAAAAAATAGTCTAGTGTTATGGGTATCATTGCTCCTCATTTCTAACTTAGAATTCGATAATGGATAGACTTTGATTATCTGGAAGCTCTCCGGAACGGCAAGGCTAAAGTTTGATTGTTTGTGGCTCTAGCTCGACATCCGGGTAGGTACAACTTACCTTTTTGTTAGACTTCAGTTAGTGAAGCATATGTAGAGTTAGTTATTGTCATAGAAAGCATGTTATTCCTTTGGGTATGAAGTTGGGATGGATTACTTAGGTTTGGTATTATTGACTTATTTATGGGCTTGCTGCCCCTTTGTGATTTATTGGCTTGCTTCCTAGTGTTTGATATTGAATTTGCACTTAGTTTCCATATTGTGAATGTGATATAGGTTTCTCTCACTTATCTTGGTATTATCATGGATATAGGAAATGACTTGACTTGATACTGATATTGTGATATGTGTGCACGATTGAGATTTGATTATGATTTACACTTGAGATTGATACATGCACATAATTCATACACATTCTACATGATTCATTGTTGTGAACTATGATTTGATATTAATAATGATAAGAGGGAAAGTGAAACATCTGAGGCTTCCTATTATGGTGTTTTCTACGTGCGTATTTCTTATGACCTCTCTTGCATATATAATTAGTGTTACCTATGTGGTCTGAAGGTAAATTATTCCAGACGTAGCATTGTGTAGATTTGGGAATATGCTGATATTAGTAGTTGATTCACGGATGTTGTTATGTTTATTTATTTCATGATTAGTGTTAAATTTAACATTAATACATGCATTCATCTTCATTTCCACGATACATTGATATTACCAGTAATTGGCGTGATGGTGATAAGTGAGGAGGAAGCATACGTGATTCTTGTAACATATTTGATAGCATAGATATCTCTGGACTTTGTGCGGAATAACTAGCAGTGTGGTCGATGGCCGAGTCATGTCTAGGATGTGTGCGGAGTTACTGGTATATGGATTTCGCGGATCCCCCATGGATCATGACTATCGAGACATAGAAATATTCCGCTCGGAGCATGTATGTACCATATGAGACAGTTGGCCAGTACATTGCATTGCATTGCATCACACATACATTCATATTAGATCCACTCGTATCTCTGATTCTAGTTGTTGTATTCATTGTATTGCATGATGCGTTTTAGCTTTGATTCCTTTGTTGTTGATTCATTTGAGATGATGTGTGCTTGTTAGTCTCTTCCTGGAAACTTGATGGATTCAAGGACTAGAGATTCCTCCTAGACTATGATTGTAGACCATTGATATCTTATATGGTTCACATTACTGCAAGTCATACGTGGATGTGATTAGTAATTACCTCATTCTCATACTTCATGGATTACGACGAATACTTCTATACTTGAGTTGTTGTTCTTGGACCATATGATGTTTGTACTTGATTGCGAGCATGTCTATCCTTTATTTTCTTTCTTTATATATGTTAGCTAACTGTGGTTGACCTATGATACCTACCAGTACATAGTGTTTGTACTGATACTACTCTTGCTACACCCTTTTCAGGGTGTAGAGTTGTTCCAGGTTCACGAGTGAGGTTCGATTAGCCTTCACAGATCTTATGGAGTTCATCTACACTTCCCTGTTTAGTTCTCATTCTGAACAGAAGTTGTATTCATGTTGTGGCTGTAACTTTTATTCCAGTTGTGTACTTAGAAGCTCTTGTAATATTTAGACCAGATTCCTTGGGTAGTTGTTGTATTCCGCATTATCATATATCTATGTTTTCAGACTTCTATTGTTCTTATTATTTACTTATGTTGATGGATGGATCTGTAAGAGACGGGTTCGCCTACCAGGTGGGAAAAAATGGAAGGTGCCCGCACGATCAGTGCTTTGGGTCGTAACACAATTACCCTTTAAGTTCATCGATATTCGTACAAGTGCTCATCACCTCACTTGTACGGGACCCCCAATTGCCCATTAATCCCATTAATTAACGTAAATGTTATATTAGAGATTACGGGTCTGACGATACCCATATCGATATATAAAGCTAGAATCCCCAAGTTAAACTACAAAGAAACCCCTGGTCCACATTAGCAAAATTCAAACTTTACTACCCAATTAGCATAATAACATACTTAATAATCATATCCTTAAGTTAATTTGAAAACCAATCCCGATTGAATCCTCAATTGCAAGATTGGGCAAAAAGCTTCAATTACCAAACCCTAGAATTATCCCCAATTCCAAAAAAGGTTTCTAACATTAAATTAACCAACTAAACATCATCATCTAACATGGATTAACAATAGTTTACAATATTAACATCATATAATAAATAACCAATCCCCAAATCACCGTTCTTACCCTTTTATTCTCATCATGAAACCATACTATCATTCCCTCAATTTAGAGATTACACATAGGATAAGGAACTTAATTAATTACAAAATAATTAAATGATGAAATTATACCTCTATTGAAGAACCCACTTGAAAAATGCTCAATCAACCTCCTCTTGGTCGAGCTCTAATCCCAAGGAAAGAATATTTAGGGATAGGGGATGTTTCTAGGTCATTAAATATTCAGACTGAAAAATGATTGTGCTCCAGCTGAATCGACTCCTTCGGCTATTATTAATCAATGTGTCACAATATTTCCCATCTATTTTTCAAAGATTTTTGTATGATTTTGGTCCTCTTACATTCATTAATAATAGTCAAAGATAGTATCTCTCTCCTTTTGTTGGATGACTGTGACAACAAATCTCTGTGTCCACATTTTAGAAATAGATGGGGAAATATTGTGACACATTCAGAGAAATATTGTAAACTATAAGGCATTTACGATGTCTATTTGCTACAATACTGGTATATTGTAGTCCTGTTAAGCCAAGGAAATTATGGGAACAATTTGAACATTCGATGACTGAAGACTTCAAGAACTTACCGAACATACATTTGAGACAAATTCAAGATGCTGTTTTGAACCATATTAATGATATATTACATAGCATGGGACATGATATCAATAAGTATAAACTTATTTTCGAAAATCTTGTGCACTCAAGAATAGCAACTGAGGCAAAAGATGTTAACTTTGAAAGAAATATAATTAATACTGAAGAAGATTTATTACCGTATAAAAAGTTGAATATAGAACAAAAAATAGCATATATTATTATTCTTGAAAGAGTATTCACCAACAAATCAAGAGATTTTTTTATTGATGGTCCGGGAGGAGTGGTAAAACATTTTTGTACCGTGCTTTATTGGCCACTATAAGATCGAAATGGTTTATAGCTTTGGCAACAACAACTTCTGGTGTTGTAGCATCGATTCTTCCAGGAGGACGAAAAGCTCATTCACGTTTCAAGATTCCAATTAATATTGATGAGCGGTTCTCTTGCAATATCAATAAGCAAAGATCCCTCGAGTCTTTAATTCGTGATGCAAAATTAATTGTGTGGGATGAAGTATCAATGTCAAAACAGAATATGATTGAAGCTTTTGATTTGCTTATGAAAGACTTAACAAACACAAATGTGTTGGAAATTACTAAATATGGGAATAAGTATATCCCATTAATTTATGACTCGAACTATTGGGCCCGCACATCGGAAACGTCGTTTCCACACACGTGCATACGTAGTGCCAAGTATCACAAATTTCATTAGTGAAAGAGATATTGGTACGTATGTAATACGTTTGAGACATAGAATTATGAACGATTATTGGCCAAATGACAAAGTATTCCACGTTGGTAAATGAAGGAAGAAGTGTACAAAGTGTAAAATGAAACGAGTCAGAAATCGCCGCGGCGCTTCGGAGGCAGAATGCTGCGACGGGAAGGACATTAGTTTTGGATTCTCCATTACTTGGCATATGAATTCAGCCATTATTTGGCTGAATGTAACCTCTCAATCAAGTGCAATTACATGGCTATTGAAGGCCATTAGTAGGCTAGTTGATGGGTCTTCTACTAACACTATAAATTGAGGCCTTTGGCTCAATTGAAACACCACACTCAACACTTAGAAAAATAATCCAGATTTTCTGATTCTTCCTCTCTAACAAAGTCACTATACTCAAAGTTCTTCAAGAGTAACACTTGAGTTTCCTTTGCTCACTTGTTAAAGTTGTTGTTCTATCTTGATATACTATTGCTCAATACCGTAAAAGGAGATATACGGGGAAATATTGTCTTAAAGAAAGAGTGCCATCACTCGACTCAGCGAATCACACAAGCAATCGGTTAAGTTCTTGATTTCCAATTTATTGTGATAGTTAGTTCCCTAAAACAATTGTATCCCAACAATTTTAAGACAAGATTTTGTTGTAAGTAACTAAGTTAGAAAGACGACTGGTATAAATCAATTTGCTTTTGATTCTGCTGCTGCTGCTCAAGGCAATCCCTATGCCTTCCCCACTACTCAAGGCACTCCTAATGCCTTTCTGGTTGCTCAAGGCTCATCCAACACCTTTGCTGCCACTCAAGGGAATGTTTCCGCTCCTCCACCCGTTGGATTTCACCATGAACGCCCTGAAAAGTTCATGGGGACAAACTTCAAAAGATGGTAACAAAAGATGCTCTTCTATCTGACTGTTATGGGAATGACACGTTTCCTAATAGAAGATCCTCCATAAGCTGGAGATGAAATGAACCCTTCGCCTTCTGAAATGCGTGAAGGGGGCCTAGGTATCCATTTCATTAATGGCATGAAGATGGTTCTTGATGCATGGAGTCATAGTGATTTCATGTGTAAGAATTACATATTGAACTGCTTTTTAGACCCTCTCTACACGTATATTACACTGTTGGCACCGCCAAATAGTTGTGGGATAAGCTACAAAAGAAGTACAACACACAAGATGCAGGTACTAAAAAATTCATCGTTTGGAAAATTTTGAAATTTCAAATGGTGGATAGTAAGACAGTGATGTCCCAAGTCCAGGAATTCCAAATGATTTTACATCACCTGGATTTGGAAGGTATGAAGCCAAACGAGCAGTTTTTGGTTGCATCACTGATTGAAAAGTTACCTCCTTCATGGAATGAGTTTATGAGCAATTAAAGCTCAAGACAAAGGAGATGACTTTTGAAGAGCTTATTATCAAACTCCAAATTCAGGAAGATAATAAGAAGGCCTTGTCTAGGGGTAAACAATCCGCTGAGGCATAGGCAAATCTGGCTGAGGCCAAAAGGAACCGAAGCAAGAAGCGCAAATTCTAGAAAGACGGCAAGACCTAAGCAGCGAAGAATTTTAAAGGAAACTGTTACCACTGTGGGAAACCTGGTCATATGATCAAAGACTGCCGCAAGCTCAAGACTGAGCAACAAGAGAAGGCCAAGGCTAAGGGCAAGACTCAGGTTAACGTTGTCAAGGACCAGTTTCTGGATGACATAATTGAGGAGTTCTCAGCGATGGTGCTAGAAGAAAACCTGGTTGAGAATCCTATACAATGGTGGATGGACACAGGTGCTACAAGACACATCTGTTCCAACAGAGATGCCTTCTCCACTTATACACCAGTTACAAATAAGAAGATGTTCATGGGCAACAATACTTCCTCTGATGAACTGGGGGTAGGAAAGGTAGTCCTAAACATGACTTCTGGAAATGAGCTCACTCTGAAGGAAGTGATGCATGTTCCTGAGATTAAAAGAAATTTAATTTCAGGTCCTTTATTGGTTAACGCTGGTTTTAGGCTAGTATTTGAGTCTAATAAATTTATAGTCACTAAGAATGGAACGTATGGGAAGAGGATTCGTCTGTGAAGGCATCTTCAAAGTGAACACCATGTCTGTATTACGTAAAAGCAATAATATTGAAGCCTTTTCATCTTACTTGCTTAAGTCCTCTAATTTATGGCATCATAGATTAGGCCATGTCAACTACAAGTCCATCCAAAGGTTGGTAAAGTTGGAGTTATTGTCGTCTATCGACGTAAACCCTCAACATAAGTGTGAGGTGTGCATAGAGGAAAAACTCACAAAGCTTCCTTTTCGATTTGTCGAAGGGAATACCGCTCCTCTAGAACTTATTCACACAGATATATGTGATTTGAAGTTTGCGGAAACTAAAGGGGGGAACAAGTACTTTGTTACATTCATTGATGATAGCACAAGGTATTGTTACCTTTACTTGTTGAAAAGTAAGGATGAAGCCTTTGAAGCGTTCCGACGTTACAATGCAGAAGTTGGGAACCAACTAAGCATGCGGATTAAATCCATTCGTAGCGATAGAGGGGGAGAATATGTAGCGCCATTTGAGTAATATTGTGCCCAAGAAGGCATTGTTCATCAAATGACGGTTCCATACTCACCTAAATCGAACGGTGTGGCGGAACGTAAGAACCGCACATTGAATGAAATGATGAATGCCTTGCTCATCAATTTAGAGCTTTCCCAAAACATGTGGGGAGAAGTTGTCCTTACCGCTAATACAATTCTTAACAGAGTCCCACATAAGGGTAAGGACAAAACTCCATATGAATCATAGAAGGGAAAGAAACCCACCTATAAATATTTAAAGGTGTGGGATTGTCTGGCAAATGTTGAAGTACCCAAGCCAAAGCTGGTCAAGATTGGGACTAACACTGTAGATTGCATATTCATCGGATATGCAAATAATAGTAGTGCTTATCGCTTCTTAGTGCATAAGTCAGATATTCCAGATATCCACATGGGTATTACATGGATATTGAAGGCCATTAGTTGGCTAGTTGAGGGGTCTTCTCCTTACACTATAAATAGAGGCCTTTGGCTCAATTGAAGAACACTACTCAACACTTAGAAAATATTCCAGATTTTCTGAATTCATCTTCTTCCTCTCTAGCAAAGTTACTATACTCAAAGTTCTTCAAGAGTAACACTTGAGTTTCCTTTGCTCATTTGTTAAGTTGTTGTTGTATCTTGGGAGACTATTGCCCAACACCGTAAAAGGAGATATACAGGTCAATCTTGTCTTAAAGACATAGTGCCATCACTCGACTCAACAAATCACACAAGCAGTTTGTTAAGTTCTTGATTTCTAGTTTATTGTAATATTTAGTTTATCCTTTTTTACTATTGTAATAGTTACTTACTTCCCGTTTCCTGCAACAATTGTATCCCAACAGTAACAACTGCCAAGTTTGGCATGCTTCCATTTTGATTGACAACACCAAAGCGGAACAAACCTGAGGTAAATTCAGGAAACAAAGTCATGTGTATTTACAATAATTGGTAAAGGACAGTTTTGAAACCAATGTAGCCAACAGAAAGTGAAGGGATAAAAGTTTGACATTGAGAAATGCCTTTTGCATAAATCAGAGTTGAAGTAAAAACTTATAACCTGAATGCAATCTTGAGTTTGAGAATCAGGTTTTCAACAGCCTCATGGTGAGAAACTATAATTGAGAATTGATGATCTCTTAAACAAGGCATATAAAGAACCTATTTAATAATTTATATTATCAGTGAATATCCATATATATGTTAAGAATTTCAATTGAGCTTCTCCAGAAACTACAAGGAAAGCGGAAGTTACTTCTCACCTTAGTATGAATATCGTCAATGCCTCTTGTATATCGTCCATCTCTATGTCTTCAGCTTATCTTTTAAAAAGGCAAATGTGATTCAGAGATCATCCAGAATGAAAATAAAACTTAAATCAAATACCATCTGATGAATTCCTCCATTGTTGCTTGTGTGTATTGGACAAATATTGACGAATCGTACTCACTCGGGGAGCAGGCGCCACGCAAGTGAAAGACATCTAGTAAGGTAATTCTTTTTAAGCATACAGATGGTAGGAATATGTGTGAGGATAGGCCGCCTCAAATGAGCGCACTTAAGAATCCAAGAAGTGTCCATGGCCACAACGGAAAAAACATTACGAAGAACTGAGTTGAGGAAGTTGTTGTGTTGGAACTATTGACTTGGATTACACTAAATACAGACGGTTCAAGACATCACGTTCACCGCGCAGTAAGTAAGTCCGATGGTATTCAACTATGGAAGGTTCAAAGCGTATGCTACCTATCTTGATGCAACATCGGTCCGCTAAAAGATTGCTAGAAAAGACACCATGTGTGTGCGCCAAAATCTCTTTCAAGAGGGGATTGTTGGAAATTTACAAAACGTGGGAATAAGTATATCCCATTTATTTATGACTCGAACTGTTAGGCTCGCACGTCGGAAACGTCGTTTCCACACACGTGCACACGTAGTGCCATGTATCACAAATTTCATTAGTAAAAGAGATATTGATACATATGTAATACGTTTGAGACATAGAATTATGGACGGTTATTGGCCAAATGACAAAGTATTCCACGTTGGTAAATAAAGGAAGAAGTGTAGGATGAAATGAGTTAGATTTTGCCGTGGAGCCGTGGAGGGCCGCAACGCCACACCGTCGGAGCCGCGGCGCCTCCCAGACTGCGCCACGACGCAAAATGGCTAGTCAGCTACTGGAGCCGCGGCACTTCGGAGGCAGAATGCTGCGATGGGAAGTTTGAAAAAATTTGACGTTTGGGCTGGTTTTAGAGCATTGATTCTTCATTACTTGCCACATGAATTCAGCCATTATTTGGCTGAATGTAACCCCTCAATCAAGTGCAATTACATGGCTATTGAAGGCCATTAGTTGGCTAGTTGAGGGGTCTTCTACTTGCACTATAAATTGAGGCCTTTGGCTCAATTGAATCACCACACTCAACACTTAGAAAAATACTCCAGATTTTATGATTCTTCCTCTCTAGCAAAGTCACTATACTCAAAGTTCTTCAAGAGTAACACTTGAGTTTCCTTTGCTCACTTGTTAAAGTTGTTGTTGTATCTTGGGAGACTATTGCTCAATACCATAAAAGGAGATATACAAGGCAATCTTGTCTTAAAGAAAAAGTGCCATCACTCGACTCAGCGAATCACACAAGCAATCGGTTAAGTTCTTGATTTCCAGTTTATTGTAATAGTTAGTTTATCCTTTCTATTATTGTAATAGTTACTTACTTCCCATTCCCTACAACAATTGTATCCCAACAAAATGTTCTCTTCGGCAGAAAAATAATAGTAATCGGAGGCAATTTTAGACAAATGCTTCTTGTTGTGCGGAGTGGAAAGAAGGAAGACTTTATTTGTGAAAGTATACTCAACTTGAAAGATTGCGACTATCAGAAAATATGCGTGGGAAGACTGATCCGATTTTTTGTGAATATCTTATGAGAATTGGAAATGGAGAAGAAAAAACAAATGTGAATAACAACATAGAAATCCCAAAGCAGTTCATAATTCCTTTCACTACTAAAAAAGAATCATTAGATCTCTTGTTCAAGGTGATATATCCGAACTTACATGCATCTTTTAATGATTCTTCTTTTATGACTTGTCGTGTTATCTTAGGCTACGAAGAATGATTTTGTTGATGAGCTAAATGATAGACTCATAGCTCAATTTCCAACTGATGTTAAGATATTCATTCCTACTGATGAAATTATTGAACCCAATGATCAAACTCAATTTGTGGATTTCTTACACACTCTAAACCCTCCTGGCTTACCTCCGCATAGATTAATAGTGAAACAAGATTATCCTGTTGCATTATTAAGAAATTTAAATCCTTGTGAAGGTTTATGTAATGGTACACGGTTAGTATGTTGTGATGTCCACACACATGTTATAAGTGCTAAAATTGCAAGTGGCGATTTCAAAGATAAACATGTATTTATACCAAGAATACTATCACTACCATCAAAAGACGAAAAAAATACATATTCCTTCTAAAAGAACACAATTTCCAGTACAGTTGTGTTTTGCTATGATGATAAATAAGCACAAGGACAAATATTATATTATGTTGGTCTATATTTACGTGAGCCAATTTTTTCCCATGGTCAATTATATGTTGCTTTATCGAGAGCAAAAAGTTCCAACTGTGTAAAATATTGATTCATCCACCTACTACAGATAGTGATGATGATCAATCGACTTATAATATAGTATACAATGAGATCATTCAAAAATCTTTACTGTAAACATATTCCTACCATCTGTATGCTTAAAAAGAATTACCTTACTAGATGTCTTTCACTTGCGTGGCGCCTGCTCCCCGAGTGAGTACGATTCGTCAATGTTTGTCCAATACACACAAGCAACAATGGAGGAATTCATCAGATGGTAATTGATTTGAGTTTTATTTTCATTCTGGATGATCTCTGAATCACATTTGCCTTTTTAAAAGATAAGCTGAAGACATAGAGATGGACGATATACAAGAGGCATTGATGATATTCATACTAAGGTGAGAAGTAACTTCCGCTTTCCTTGTAGTTTCTGGAGAAGCTCAATTGAAATTCATAACATATATATGGATATTCACTGATAATATAAATTATTAAATAGGTTCTTTATATGCCTTGTTTAAGAGTTCATCAATTCTCAATTATAGTTTCTCACCATGAGGCTGTTGAAAACCTGATTCTCAAACTCAAGATTGCATTCAGGTTATAAGTTTTTACTTCAACTCTGATTTATGCAGCTGCAGGCATTTCTCAATGTCAAACTTTTATCCCTTCACTTTCTGTTGGCTACATTGGTTTCAAAACTGTCCTTTACCAATTATTGTAAATACACATGACTTTGTTTCCTGAATTTACCTCAGGTTTGTTCCGCTTTGGTGTTGTCAATCAAAATGGAAGCATGCCAAACTTGGCAGTTGTTACTGTTGGGATACAATTGTTGCAGGAAACGGGAAGTAAGTAACTATTACAATAGTAAAAAAGGATAAACTAAATATTACAATAAACTAGAAATCAAGAACTTAACAAACTGCTTGTGTGATTTGTTGAGTCGAGTGATGGCACTATGTATTTAAGACAAGATTGCCCCATATATCTCCTTTTACGGTGTTGGGCAATAGTCTCCCAAGATACAACAACAACTTAACAAATGAGCAAAGGAAACTCAAGTGTTACTCTTGAAGAACTTTGAGTATAGTAACTTTGCTAGAGAGGAAGAAGATGAATTCAGAAAATCTGGAATATTTTCTAAATGTTGAGTAGTGTTCTTCAATTGAGCCAAAGGCCTCAATTTATAGTGTAAGGAGAAGACCCCTCAACTAGCCAACTAATGGCCTTCAATAGCCATGTAATGGCACTTGATTAAGGGGTTACATTCAGCCAAATAATGGTTGAATTAATATGCCAAGTAATGGGAAATCAATGCTCCAAAACCAGCCCAAAGGTCAGATCTTTCCAACTTCCTATCGCAACAATCTGCCTCCGAAGTGCCGCGACTCTGTGAATTAGCACCGCAGCGCTGCTTGGGAGGCGCCACGGCTCCGACTATGTGGCGTTGCGGCCCTCCACAGCTCCAATGCAAAATCTAACTCATTTCATCCTACACTTCGTACACTTCTTCCTTTATTTACCAACGTGGAATACTTTGTCATTTGGATAATAACCGTCCATAATTCAATGTCTCAAACGTATTACATACGTATCAATATCTCTTTCACTAATGAAATTTGCGATACTTGGCACTACGTGTGCACGTGTGTGAAAATGACATTTCTGACGTGCGGGCCCCAATTGTTCGAGTCATAAATTAATGGGATATACTTAATTCCACATTTAATAAATTTCCGACAATCCCCTCTTGAAAGAGATTTTGGCGCACACACTTGGTGCCTTTTCCAGCAATCTTTTAGCGGACCGATGTTGCATCTGAATAGGTAGCATATGCTTTGAACCTTCCATAGTTGAATACCATCGGACTTACTTACTGCGCGGTGAATGTGATGTCTTGAACCGTCAGTGTTTAATGTAAGCCAAGTCAACGGTACCAACACAACAACTTCCTCTACTCAGTTCTCATAATGTTTTGTCCGTTGTGGCCGTGGACACTTCTTGGATTCTTAAGTGCGTTCAATTGAGGCAGCCTGTCCTCGCACTTAAATAGGTGGTCTCATATTATCCCGGTATAGCCCACTTTATAAATGTTAGGAACCATTAAAAGTTTCCCCAAACCTAACCTCAACCTATGAGGATCATTAAAGGTTTTGGAAACTTAACCTTCACCCACACTGCAGATAGAACTTATAGTCTATCGCGGGAACGACTTTGGATTTTGTGTTTCTTTAAAGAAATCACTATCCAAAGTGCTCATGCTTCCACCGAAGTGATCAACTGAACCTTTACAGCTTAGTTTTCCTATTAAACCTAATTCCTGGGATATCCAGTTAGTAAGGTTGGGTTACCACCGTATTGGTCCTTATACTTTGGGTTTTAAGCCCATTCCCCTAGACAGGCAGAACATCTGATCCTTGGGTAAGCCCTTTGTCAGTGGGTCAGCTATGTTATCCTTTGATTTTATGTAATTAATGGATATTATACCCATGGTGATCAGCTGCCTAACGGTCTTATCTCTCCGTCGAATATGATGAGACTTGCCGTTGTACATAGTATTCCGTGCCCTTCCTAGAGCCGACTGGTTATCGTAGTGCATCATTACAGAAGGTACGGGTTTGTTCCAATAAGGAACATCCTCTAAGAAATCGTGAAGCCACTCAACTTCTTCTCATGCTATGTATAAAGTGATAAACTCTGATTCCATCATGGATCGGGTAATGCAAGTTTGCTTAGAGGATTTCCAAGACACAACCCCACCACCAATTGTAAATACATACCCACTGGTGGACTTGGTGTTCTCTATGTCAGATATCCAGTTTGCATCACTCTACCCCTCTAGTACAGTTGGATATCTCGAATAATACAACCCGTAAGTTAGCGTTTATTTCAGGTATTGAAGTACCCAATTCAATGCCTTCCAGTGATTATTACTCGGATTACTGGTAAACCTAGCCAACTTGTTGACTGTATAAGCAATATCAGGTCAGGTGCAGTTTGTTATGTACATCAAACTACCAATCACCTGTGCATATTACTCCTGGCATATGGGTGCACCACGATTTTTATCAAGCTTTTGATTTCTTTCCATTGGTGACTTTATAGGCGAACTGTCAAACATCTCAAACTTTCTCAAAACATCCTGGATGTAGTGAGACTAAGATAAGACCAGTCCGTTAGACGTCTTAGAGATTTTTATCCCTAAGATGACATCTGTGATACCCATATCTTTCATGTCGAAGCATTGTTTCAACATGTTCTTAGTCTCTAGAATTATGTTAGGACTGCTCCCTGTGATCAACATGTCGTCTACATACATGCATATCATAACGAACGAGTCAGAGTTACCTTTCATGTAGACACATTTGTCACACTCATTAATGGCAAAACCCTTCGATAGTAAAAACTATCAAATTTTTCATGCCATTGCTTCGGGGCTTGTTTCAGCTCGTACAGAGATTTGACAAGCCGACAGACTCTCTTCTCTTGCACTAGAACCACATACCCCTCGGGTTGTTCCATATAGATTTCTTCTTCCAAATCGCCATTTAGGAAGGCTGTCTTGACATCCATTTGATGTATCTCAAGGTCACGCAACACTGCGATCGCAATGAATACTAGTATGGACGTCATCCTAAACACCGGGGAGTACATGTCAAAGTAGTCAAGGCCTAGATTTTGCCGATAGCCCTTGATTACTAACCTGGCCTTGTACTTATCTATAGACCCATCTGCTTTATACTTCTGTTTGAGTATCCACTTACAATCCAACATTTTATTTCCCGGAGGAAGATCAACCAACTCCCAAGTATGGTTATGTAGAATGGAGCCTATTTCACTCTCAATAGCTTCTTTTACTTCGCCTTAGTTCCATCTCTGGAGTCTCCAAGTTCTGGGAATCTGGAACACTAGATTCTAGATATTCAGCCACTTCGAGATCCACTAGATCTGATCTATCTAGATCCGGGCTGTCAATGACTCCCGGTTCCTAAGAGCTTTATTCATAACTTCGTTTACGAGAGGTTATGTCTTTTTATTTTCTCGGAAAGGTATCTTCAAATAATTGTGCATTCCTTGATTACATTATTGTACCCCCGTGGATATCTGGAATATCTTACTTATGCACTAAGAAGCGATACGCACTACTGTTATTTGCATATCTGATGAATATGCAATCTACAGTGTTAGGCCCAATCTTGACCTGCTTTGGCTTGGGTACTTCAACCTTTGTAAAACAACCCCACACTTTTAAATATTTATAGGTAGGTTTCTTTCTTTTCCATGATTCATATGGAGTTTTGTCCTTACCCTTATGTGGGACTCTGTTAAGAATCGTATTAGCAGTAAGAAAAGCTTATCCCCACATGTTTTGGGGAAGACCGTAATTGATGAGCAAGGCATTCATCATTTCCTTCAATGTGCGGTTCTTACGTTCCGCCAGACCATTCGATTGAGGTGAGTATGGAGCCGTCGTTTGATGAACAATGCCTGATTGGGCACAATATTCCTCAAATGGCGCTACATATTCTCCCCCTCTATCGCTACGAATGGATTTAATCTGCATGCTTAGTTGGTTCTCAACTTCTACTTTGTAACGTCGGAACGTTTCAAAGGCATCATCCTTACTTTCCAACAAGTAAAGGTAACAGTACCTTGTGCTAACATCAACGAATGTCACAAAGTACTTATTCCCCCTCTAGTTTGAGCAAACTTCAAATCACATATATCTGTGTGAATAAGTTCTAGAGGAGCGGTATTCCTTTTGACGGATTGAAATGGAAGCTTTATGAGTTTTGCCTCTATGCACACCTCACACTTATGTTGGGGGTTTACGTCGATAGATGGCAACAACTCCAACTTTACCAACATTTGGATGGACTTGTAGTTGACATGTCCTAATCTATGATGTCATAAATTAGAGGACTCAAGCAAGTAAGAAGAAGTTTCAATATTATTGCTTGTATGTAATACAGACATGTCGTTAACTTTGAAGAGGCCTTCACAGACGAATCCTCTTCCCACAAACGTTCCATTCTTAGTAATTACAAATTCATTGGACTCAAACACTAACCTAAACCAGCATTAACCAATAAATGACTTGAAATTAAATTTCTTCTACTCTCAGGAACATGCATCACTTCCTTCAGAGTGAGCTCCTTTCCAGAAGTCATCTTCAGGACTACCTTTCCTACCCCCAGCACGTCAGAGAAAGCGTTGTTGCCCATGAACAACTTCTTGTTTGTATCCGGTGTATAAGTGGAGAAGGCATCTCTATTGGAACAGATGTGTCTTGTAGCACCTGTGTACATCCATCATTGCATGGGATTCTCAACAAGGTTTTCTTCTAGCACCACCGCTAAGAACTCCTCAATCATGTCGTCCAGAAACTGGTCTTTGATGACATTAACCCGTGCCTTGCCCTTAGCCTTGGCCTTCTCTTGTTGCTCAGTCTTGATCTTACGACAGTCTTTGATCATGTGACCAGGTTTCCCACAGTGGTGACAGTTTCCTTTGAACTTCTCCGTTGCTTTGGGTCTTGCTGTCTTTCTGGAACTTGCGATTCTTGCTGGGGTTCCCTTTAGCCTCAGCCAGATTTGCCTTTGCCTCAGCGGGTTGTTTACCCCTAGGCAAGGCCTTCTTATTATCTTCCTGAATTTGGAGTTTGATAATAAGTTCTTCAAAGGTCATCTCCTTTGTCTTGAGTTTTAAGTAACTCATAAACTCATTCCATGAATGAGGTAACTTTTCAATCAATGATGCAACCAAAAACTGCTCATTTGGTTTCATTCCTTCCAAATCCAGGTGATGTAGAATCATTTGGAATTCCTGGACTTGGGACATCACTGTTTTACTAACCACCATTTGAAATTTTAGAAATTTTCCAATGATAAATTTCTTAGTACCTGCATCGTGTGCGTTGTACTTCTTTTGCAGCTTCTCCCACAACTCTTTGGCAGTGCCTACGGTGTAATACACCGTGTAGAAAGGGTCTGACAAGCAGTTCAATAAGTAATTCTTACACATGAAATCACTATCACTTCATGCATTAAGAACCATCTTCATGCGATTAATGACATGGATACCTAGGCCCTCTTCAGCCGTTTCAGAAGGCGAAGGGTCAATTTCATCTCCATCTTGAGGAGGAGCTTTTATTAGGAAACATGTCATTCCCATAACAGTCAGATAGAATAGCATCTTCTGTTGCTATCTCTTGAAGTTTGAGCCCATGAACTTTTCAGGGCATTCATCGTGAAATCCAGCGGGTGAAGGAACGACAACATTCCCTTGAGCGGCAGTAAAGGCGGTGGATGAGCCTTGAGCAACCGGAAAGGCATTAGTTGTGCCTTGAGCAGTGGGGAAGGCAGATGGATTGCCTTGAGTAGCAGCAACAGAAGAATCAGAAGCAGTTTGATCTCTTCCAGACATCTTTCTAGGTACTTACAACAAAATCTTCTCTTAAAATTGTTGGGATACAATTTTTGCAGGGAATGGGAAGTAAGTAACTATTACAATAGTAAGAAAGGATAAATTAATTATTACAATAAACTGGAAATCAAGAACTTAACAAACTGCTTGTGTGATTTGCTGAGTCGAGTGATGACACTCTGTCTTTAAGATAAGATTGCCCCGTATATATCCTTTTACGGTGCTGGGCAATAGTCTCCCAAGATACAACAACAACTTAACAAATGAGAAAAGAAAACTCAAGTGTTACTCTTGAAGAACTTTGAGTATAGTAACTTTGTTAGAGAAGAAGAACATGAATTCAGAAAATATGGAATATTTTCTAAGTGTTGAGTAGTGTTCTTCAATTGAGCCAAAGGCCTCAATTTATAGTGTAAGGATAAGACCCCTCAACTAGCCAACTAATGGCCTTCAATAGCCATGTAATGACACTTGATTGAGAGGTTACATTCAGCCAAATATTGGCTGAATTCATGTGCAAAGTAATGGAGAATCAATGCTCCAAAACCAGCCCAAATGTCAAATCTTTCCAACTTCCCGTCGCAACAATCTACCTTCGAAGCACCGAGACTCTATGAATTAGTGTCGCGGCTCCAGTGACTGGCCAACCATTTAGCGCCGCGGTGCTGCCTGGGAAGCGCCGCGACCCTCCACGGCTCCGCGACGAAATCTGACTCGTTTCATCTTACACTTCTTCCTTCGTTTACCAACGTGGAATACTTTGTCATTTGGCCAATCACCGTCCATAATTGTATGTCTCAAACATATTACATACGTACCAATATCTCTTTCATTAATGAAATTTGTGATACTTGGCATTACGTGTGCACGTGTGTTGAAATGACATTTCCGACATGCGGTCTCCAATTATTCGAGTCATAAATTAATGGGATATACTTAATTCCACATTTAGTAAATTTCCAATAGTTACATACCTACAAGTACCTTATGATCTTTGGGAGTATTTCCACCTTTGCACCTGCAGAACCCTTCTTTCTGCAAATTACCCAGAAACCTTGGATTACGCAAAAACGTGGGATGTTGAAAATAAAAGGGATGTCTAAGATTGGACTAAAGGTACCAAAGCAGGCATCCTTTTTTGTTCTTTTTATTTTGGCTAAAAAGCCCGTAGGTTGTACGCCAGCCATACGTAGCTTGAACTGTGATGCCACAATATTTAGCTATTGCCGATCCCCAAGACGCCTTTGGTTGATGTTCACACCTGATCCACCGTCTGCACTTACTACATTTACTCCCGGAAATTGAAACAGGAATTGTAACCTCCCGATCTACTGTAGTGTAGTCAGCCATATTATAGCTGGTATGCAACAATTCAGTTTTGGAACATATCGTATTCAATAGAATTGCCAACAGAAGAAGTAATTAGCTCATTTTACCGGTATTTTATCGACCAAAATTGTGTTAGGGTATCATGTCAAAGTTGTTCATGATTTGAATTTTATGTTGGATTATGAGTAGTTTTCATGTCTTTAGATGTTGTTGGAAGAGATTTCAAAGAAGAGGCCTTGTATATGTCCAGGTTTTGATGCAAAGAATCATTTTTTGAGTGCATAAGAGGTTTTAACAAGTTCATTATATAAGAAATTCATGGTGGGGTACTTTTTGTATCTAAGGTTGGTTGGGGTTGATTTGTAAACTATTTAAATGTGAAGTTAAACAAGGATCAGTTATTTTGGGGCTTGTGATGATACTTGAGAATAGCGAAGCTATTAATTCAAATTTCAGTCATTGATTTGCTCATTTTCTTAGTTTTAGCAGGGGATTAGAGGTATTTATCTTGTGTTTCACCTTGAAGAACGATATTGCATTTTTGTTGTCAGATTCAGAGTCTTGAAACAGAAAAATACACGAACTTGGTTACCCGAAAAGTAAAATATTTTACTAAAATTTGTTGGTTTCTGTTTTGGCAGAGATTTGGGTGTGATGATAGTAGCAAGTTATTCATGGATTCAAGGGAGGAAAACAAAAAGATGGTTTGGTCAAAATTGCTCATCACATTCTCAAGTAAAGAGAGAAGAATATTTTATGGCGATGAAAGATTGCAAGTTTCCTCAAAGGCCTAAGCAAAAAGCCAAATTGATACAAAGAACCATTCTTGTAAGTCTCTTTATTCCAAATTCAAATGTGTTCCAACATTCCTTAGCAGTATATATAGCATGACATTTGATTTGAAACCATTTGCAACAAATGTTACAATCATAAAGGTTAGCCTATTTCATGTTGTATGTGTTAAACTTTATTTTCATCTATTTTCTTGTTCTTTTTTCTTAAGTAAAATCAAAATTTCACAGAAATATATATAGGGAACTGCAAGAAATGGTTTATGATATTTTTACTTCTACCACAACACCAGAAAGTGTAAAAGGGAAATAGTTCTAGCACAATTGCTCACCATTGTTTTATGATATTTTTTACTTCTACCATAACACCAGAAAGTGTAAAAGGGAAATAGTTCTAGCACGGTTGCTCACCATTGTTTTTTGATGTTCAAAAAATATCCTAGGATGGCAGATGCAAGGGTTGCATGTACCAAATGATATGGAAGAGTTGATTAGTTCTAAATCAATTTGAAATTAATGGTAATGTCACGACCCCTTTTCAGGAATCGTGGTGGCACCTACACATTCCCACCGGTAGAGGAACCATTTCTGATATAAACAGTACAATATGAAAGTAATGCGGAAACATAACAAAATACTTAATAACCTGTCTATCATGATATAAGATGCGGAATAATAGTCTGAAACATCAATGAAACCCCAAAACAGATCTAGTCTGTGAATACAATAGCTCTCAATCAATACAGAGTCTGATAAAAGAAAGTAACATGGTCTAAATGTATGTCATGTCTCTCGAATACAAATAAAGACTGAAAATTGAGATAGAGCATCCTGGGGTATGCTGAATATAGCATCCTCACCATGAACGCTAGAGATCAATCACTCGAACTTAACCACGCGGTCTCGAGCTAGTAGAAGACACTGAATCTGCATTAAAAAAGAATGCAGCAAGTGTAGCATGAGTACACAACTTACCCCGTAGACATTACAGGTCGACAACGATGGAAGATACGCAAAAAGAGATAAATATCAAGTTGATACCAAGTAGTCCTATACTAACAGGTCAATAATCTAAGTAATGTCACATAGTCCACATAATAGTTCACAGAATGCTATCACCCTTTCAAGTAAGATTTCATAATTACTTAAGTAATACAGTTCCAAAGAGTTCCATAACAGCAATTCGAGTATCAAATAGCAAGTACAACACTTTCATAATCCAGAGATCTAACCAAGTCATCAATAACCAACCAGTACCAAGTACATCCATATATAATCAATGATGTGATATATGTATGATATGAATGCAATGCATATGTCAGATTCCTTTATCATCTCGTATACAGGCGCTCAAGTTTTTATTATGAAATGCCACCTATGGGGGACTCATGAAGTCCATATATCCCTTTGGAATTTTCGATCGGAGCCCAGCTCTTGGTTGAATAATAACTGTTGCAGGCGTGCAACCCGTTGTCCGCATATCATCATCATCTCAATGTTGCCCTAATCTCAAGAGTGTTCTTACCTCCCCGATCCCTTGGACCCATAACATACATCATACCACTCCAATATCAATATCATCAGAACTATGAGTGTATGAATCCAAATGACAATGCGAGGCAAGAATCATAATGTCATGAGCTGCAACAAGTATGGAGATGAATATCACATGCTTTCAGACATACATCAACATATAATCCAAGTACAATCAGGATATCATATCAAAGCATATGTGATGAATAAGCACAACGATAACAAGTATGGCGACGAGCCCACATAGTGTTGACATGCCTAATTAATCAATAGTCGGAATCAACTTAAGGTTGATTTCCCAAATCACCCATCATCACAGTTCAACACCGGAACCCACTCAACCGTTCATCATAACCATTTGAGTGGGACCCCCAAACAAGCCCAATACCCCTTAATATTTATAACTAAATATGCACTTATATTGAAGTCTTGTGAAGGTAAACCGTAGCCTACCTCTGGGCCGAATATGAGCGTCGAACAATCAAGTTTCAGTGATAGCCTTGCCCTTCTGCTGCGCCTCATGATAATCGAAGTCTATTCACGCATACACTATTCGTTAATATAAAACTTACACAACATACAATGACATAATCCTTAACAAAGCAAGACTTCAAATACCAACTGCGGGCCCACGTCATCAAGACTCAAACTTTTTTATCCCAAAACCAAGAACACATACTAGGTAGTCATATTAAGTTAATTAGAAATCTATACTTATTTGGACCTTCAGTTGAACAATTTAAGAAAAACCCCAATTTGTAACCCTAGAATTTCCTCCCAAACTGAAAAGGTTTCTATAGTCAAATTAACCTCGACAACATGATTATCTAACCTATTCCATCACTAATTCATAATAATTAAAGTAATCTGATCCATAAACACTCTTTAAATCAAGACTCTACTCTCTTAATCTCAAAAGAACCTATAATTCATTTTTCCCAAATCACATACACAGTATATCACCATTAAAGGACCTTAAATAATGAACCCAAATCATAAAGGATGAAAATCTTTACCTCAAAGATGAATTCACTCCCAAACTTCAGAAAATCCTTTTTGTGGCTCTAGGTTCGAGAATATCTAATTTTGGAAAAGTGATCCGACCTAGGAATATAACTAGGTTTCCTGATCTAGCGATTCCGCTCCAACGGAATTGATCCCAATGGCGTGGACCCGCTCCCACGAACATTTACCTTGTTGGGGCACAGTCACTTGACAATTCGATCCAACGCCATAGCGCACCCGATCCCACAGAGGCTTACCCCTGCACACAAACCAGACATGCTCGTTAAGATAAATAGTGCTATGAACTCACTCGTACCCTTCGATTTCTCATTTATCCGAGCTAAGACATACTTTTCTAAAGAATCGTCCAGAAAAATTAAAAATCCAAATATTACAAATAAGGCCCCACAATACATTTGACTGTCTTGGAAAGCAAACCAATGACTCGACAAAATCATAAATGACCCTCCAGAGCTACCGGTAGTGACGGAACCCGGAAACTAACCCATCTACTCAAAAGTCAACCTTGAGTCAAACTTCCAACTCTAAGGTTCTACTTTTGGGTTTTCATATGAAACTCATATAAATAGACCTCGGGATCCATTCCACCCATCCCCGTGCATCATAAACCCCACATAGAGATCACGGAAAGGATAAAATAGGCAAATAAGGATCTTTAGCTAAAAATGACCTGACGGGTCGTTACAGGTTAAAGCTAGAGAAGATTATATCATCTACATTCTCTTCCTAGTCTTTCAAGGCAACACATGACTCAAAAGAATAGCATGCAATTATAACCACTCAAAATGAAGATGTTCGCCTTTGTTTGGAATGCAAGTTGTTGACAAGATGCTTGAGCCTCAACCAAAGAAATTCGAGGCCTATTAATTAGGTGACACATTACATTAAGATCAGTGCCAAGTACAACAACACATATCTTAATGTAATATGAATAGTTAGTATATATCATAATAAAACATAATTAGGGAGAGTAAATGATGTATGAGTAATTAACTGAAGTTTTGTTTTAAGAGAAACGAAGGAGTGAGAAGGCAGAAGCATGTTATCATAAAAAAATTGTTTAAGACTTGAAACATAAGCATGAAAAGAAGATAGTGGCGGCATCTCATTAGTAATCAAGTCTAAAAAGTCAACCTATCTTGTTGTGTAATGTAGTTGGTGCAACCAGGTACATAGTTGCAAGATTTGTGCCAAGAAAGATGTGAAGAAATGGAAAATAAGACTTCTAAGAAGGTATCTCTTTTTTATTCTTGAACTATAAAGTTTGGACTCTCCAAAAATATTGTCGTACCATGTCGGCTCGCACACGTAGCTATTTTTGAAGAACCACAACAACATAGTTCTTGAAAAAGGTATATTTTAATGGAGTAACATATTACGAAGTTATTTTGTGTGTAGAACAAAGAGGATTGATAGTAATGCGAGGGATGGGAAGTGATTTCATATTTTTGTCTTCGAGCAACACATTACAACGTTTACCTTGGAATTAAACACCACGTCACCACCGCATGAGCCAGACAGTTTCTCTGTTCATTAGTTTCTTTATGTTACTTTCATTAATTTGTTCTTGACTTTGTTCAATGCTTCTTTTTTCGGGGTTATTATTGCACACTTGTATGTGTCCTATTCAATGAGAGCACATAAAATTTTCATTCGACATATTATTGTTATTGGTCTCGTGCTGGCACGGGCTCTAGCCATCTAATCTAGTTCTATAAGAGGGAGTTAGCAGGCAACATCCCATCAGCATGCAACACCACGTCAACATGCATGCTTCCTCCCAAGGGTATTCATGGTATTTCAAAAATTTTGTGCTTTAATTATATTGTAATGTCACGACCCAAAATCTCATTGTGGCATGAGGGCACCTACTATAACCCGTATGCGAACCCAGTCATACAACATAAGGAATGCGGAAATAGATGCGGAAAATAAAGAAGTAGAAGAGAAGTAATTAACAAGTCTTATATTAAATACATAATCTGAAGAAAACCCCAAAAGATCCGGTAGTCATGAGTACGAAGCTCTAATACGAATACATGTCTGAATAGAACAATACATAAACCATCTAAAAATAACAAGACAGAAATATAAAGGATAGAGGGAGATCCAGTAACTGGGAAGAAGCTTCAGCTCACCCTGGACTCCGATGATCACTCTCTTCAAACCTGCAAGTCAAGTTGCTCCGGTTTCTCTTGGCTCTGTACCTACACATCGAGTGCAGCAAGCGTAGAGTGAGTACAGAAAATATGTGTATTCATCAGCATCGTCGACCGGCCCTAGCTATAACGGTGGCTAGGGTTGGTATTATCTGATACCTCTCCACTAGTTAGTTAATTAAGCAATAATAAGAGTCAGTTAACCAACCTATCAATAGTGCTACAGTTCAATAGTGTACAAGTATTATTCATGCTCACAAGTCTTATCACAGTCCTCAATATCGTTATTGACCGCCTAAACCCCATAATCGGGCTTCTAATCCCATCAACTTTCATAACTCAACCTTACCGCATTATAGTCTCAAGTATCAGTATTACCCTCTATCAAGTAATAAGATCATATAGTTTATCAGAGATCAACACCGAGAACACACAACATCAAATACATATCAAAATGAAAATGAATGCATTGTATATGATACGTATGCACTTGCCATATGTACCCGGTAAACACATGCTGCTATAGTAGCTGCTTCACGTGACCCATGGGGTACTCATGAGGTCTATATACCCATCCGGAATGTCCCATCAAATACCAGCTATGTGGCTTAAGTGTCATCACTCTCGTATCATGTACCATATCCAACAACATGCTTACCAAGCCCCTCTCAGCAGTAACTCAACAGTTCAAATTCCAATATAATAATGTATGAATGGGATGGATGTGTACACCATGTAATCAAAATAAATAATATAATTAGTGTTATGAGTTTCTTTTTAATTATCATATGAGATATAGAGCGTGAATGCATGACAAGTTAAATCAATAATAAGCTATCAATCATGGATACAACCCCAAATAATCAGCAAGCATTCCAACATAAGCGAACTTATGCACCGCGCCTATGGCCCGAAGACTAAACAGATAAACTCCTTCAAGTAATCATACTAGTTCATTATGAACCCAAGATCAGTTCACCGGTACCCATATTAGTGCTCATCACCTCACTAATATGGGAGCCCCAATTTTTGATTACTCGTATTAGTTCATTATTAGCATACCAACACATAACGCTATACTATAGTCTAGTAAGTCTCAACTTGCCTGATTCGAAGCTGAAGAACTCACGCAATAGCCTTGTATTTCCTTTGATACTCCTCACGCGCCCATTCTGATCAATTATATCAATTATATAAGATAACGAGTCTAATAGTACCCATATCTATAGGCAAAACTAGAATCCCCAAGTTAAACTACAAAGGAACCTCAGGCCCACATTATCAATACCCGAACTTTATTAACCAAAAAATATCATAACATGCTATATAGTCATAATATCATGTTAATTTAGTAACAAATCCCAATTGGATCCTCAATTTCATGAATTGTTAAAAAGCCTCAATTCTAACTCTAGAATTTTTCTCAATTTTCAAAAGGTTTATAACACGCAATTGATCAATTAAATATCATCCACTAGTCTAACACAATCTTAGTTTACAATATCAACAACAAGAATCGAATAACCAATCCCCAAATCCCATGTCTTACCCTCTTATTCTCAACATTAGCTAATTCCTTTTTTCTCACTCCCAAATCATGGATTAAAGCCAATAATAATGAAATAAACCCATGGAAATGATTAAGATTAGAGTCTAGAAGTTACCCAATTGAAGAACCTTGAATTTGCACTTTGAATCTCTAAAAAGTCGAGCTTAAGAACATGAAAAATGGAAATGGGGATAAAAGATTCAAACTAGGGTTTTAACATTGTTCGCTATAGTACCTCATTTACAATCGCGAGACGCCACTTGCGATTGCGAAGGGTTAACCCGACCAGACCACACTGGATTTTTCACGATCGCGAAGTCCCGCGACTCACCTCCCTCCAGGTGCGTATCCACTCGCATCTCTTCCCTCGCAATAGCGAAGAAGAAAACTAGAACAACTGACACTAGAGTTTGCTGGTTTTTTCCTACTCTCGAACCGACACTCGAAAATTATTCAGAAGCCAAATAACACAAACCAAACATGCGTTCCTATCGGAAAATACATTTATGTCCTGCTCGCGCACTCGAAATTTCCAGAAAAGGTCTTTAAGGCTCGAGTTTGACCAAAGTCAACTCTTAAGTTTTGAATCCATAATTTTACAAATGAACCCTTAAAACACACCCACCTGTCTCGGGAATTGAACCAAAGTCTCAACTAATTCATAAACCTTGTTACTGAGCTAATGGAACCAATAAAATCATGATAAAAACACGTTTATCCAAAAGTCAACTATAGGTCAAACTTCTCCATTCTCTTAACTTAGGATTTGTCTGACCTATCAAAAGGATTTGAAACATATCTGAACTCCTCGGGTGTCATACCACCCATCCCTGCAAGTCACAAGCAAGCAAATAAAGGCTCGGGAAGGGTAGTTTATGGATTTTAAGGCATAACACATAAAACAACTTTTTGAGTCATTACATTAGATACCACATAAATAAACGTTTGTCCTCAAACGGTAAACAAAAGGAAATACCTAGGCTCTCAAATAGCTCGGGGTAGTTAGCCCGCATATGAGACTCGGACTCCCATGAAGCTTTCTCTAACGGGTGATTTCTCCACTAAACTTTCACAGAAGTTATCTCTTTGGACCTCAACTTTCGAACCTGCCTATCTAAAATATCTACAGTCCCCTCCAAATAAGCTAGGTTCTGATCAAGCATCACCGAATCCCATATAATCGCATGAGAACCATCAACAACATACTTTTTCAACATAAAAAAAGAAAACACAGGGTGCACACCGGATAACCCAGGAGGTAAAGCCAACTCATAGGCTACCTCTCCAACTTTGTCCATAATCTCAAAAGGACCAATAAATCTCAGGCTAAGCTTGTCGTTCTTCCCAAAACTCATCACACCCTTCATGGATGAGACCTTCAGCAAAGCCCGCTCACTAACCATAAACTCTAAGGGATGAACCCTCTGATCTGCATAACTCTTCTGTCTGCTCTGGGCTGTAAGAAGATGATCCTAGATCAACCTAACCTTATCCAATAAATCTCTCAAAAGATCAGTACTCCAAGGTCGAACCTCAAAAGTATCAAACCACACAACTGGAGAATGACACCTCCTACCGTACAAGGCCTCAAATGATGACATCTCAATACTGGAATGGTAGTTGTTGTTGTACACAAACTCCGTCAAGGGTAGGAAACTGGTCCCAATAACCCCTAAAGTCAATCACACAGACTCATAACATATCCTCAAGACATGAATAGTCTGCGTAGACTGGTCATCGGTCTGAGGGTGGAATGTTGTACTAAGCTCTACTCTAGTATCCAACTCCTTCTACATAGACTACCAAAAGTGAGAAGTAAACTGCGTACTCTGGTAAAAAATGATAGAAATGGGCATCCCATGCAGTTGGACTATCTCTCAGATGTAGATCTTGACCAACTTCTCTGAATTATAAGTTGTCTAAACTGGAATAACATGGGCAGATTTGGTCAATCTAACCACAGTGACCCATATAGCATCAAACTTTCCCAAGGTACGGTGCAATCCCACAATGAAGTCCATGGCAATCTGCTCCCACTTCCACTCAGGAATGGACATCCTTTGAAGCACACCACTAGGCCTCTGGTGCTTATATTTCACTTTCTGGCAATTCAAGCACCGGGACACAAACTCCATTATCTCTCATCATCTTGCACAACAAATAATGTTGTTTTAAGTCACTGTACATCTTCGTAGCCCCTGGATGAATGGAGTACCTCAAACTATGGGCCTCCTCCATAATCAATCTAGTCAAGTCGCCCTCCCTAGGAACACATACTCGAACCTTGATCCTCATAACACCATCACTATAAATAACAACCTCATTTGCCTCTCCCCGCAACACCTTGTCACGGGTCTTGCATAACTGAACATCATCGAACTATTGAGGTCTAATCTGCTCCAACAAAGAAGGCTACACCTCCAACAAAGAAGACTGCACCTCCACATATGCTAACACTCTACCAGGCTCCGAAATATCAAGCCTAATCCATAGCCATAAGATGATCTCTCTCATGCAACATAGTCAAACTACTCATGCTCACTACCTTATGACTCAAGGCATCGCTACCACATTCGCTTTGCTCGGGTGATACAAGATAGTCATGTCATAATCTTTCAGAAACTCCAACCGCCTACACTGTCTCAAATTAAGGTCCTTCTGATTGAACAGTACTGAAGACTTCGATGGTCGGTGTAGACCTCATAATGCACCCTATAGAGATAATGCCTCCAAATCTTCAAGGCAAACATGACCGCCACCAACTTTAAGTCATGGGTGAGATAATTCTTTTTATGAACCTTTAATTTCCTCGAACCATAGGCTATCACTTTCCCTTTCTGCATCAACACACACCAAAGACCCACTCCAAAAGTATCATAATACACAGTAAAGCTTTCTTCATTGAGTGGCAAGGTCAAAATAGGAGCGGTAGTCAATAAGACCTTGAGCTTTTGAAAGCTCGCCTCACAATCCTCGGACTACTGAAATGGAACTTCCTTTTGAGTCAACCTATTCAACAAAGCTACAATGGATGAAAATCCCTCCACGTATCGCCAATAATACCCTACGAGGCCAATAAAACTCCGATGCTCAATAACTGAAGTTGGCTTAATCTAATCCCGAACTGCCTCAATCTTCTTGGGATCTACCATAATACCATCCTTAGTCACCACATGACCCAAGAAAGCTACCAAACTCATCCAGAATTCATACTTAGAAAGCTTTGCATAGAGTTGCTTCTCCTTCAGAATACCAAGAACGATCCTCAAATGCTGCCCATGCTCCTCCTCGCTCCGCAAGTATATCAAGATATCATCAATAAACACAATCATGAACGAATCCAAGTAGGGTGTGAACACCCCATTCATAAACTCCATAAAGGTTGTAGGTGCATTCGTCAACCCAAACGACATCACTAGAAACTCATAATGCCTATATCTGGTCTGGAAGGCTATCTTAGAAACATCCTTATCCCTGATCTTCAACTGATGATAACCGGATCTCAAGTCAATCTTATAAAACACCGAAGCATCTTGTAGCTGATCAAATAAGTCATCAATATGCGGAATCGAATACTTGTTCTTGATTGTCACCTTGTTCAGCTGCCTGTAATCAATACACATGCGCATAGATCCATCTTTCTTATTCACGAACAACACTGGAGCACCCCAAGGCAAAACACCTGGCTGAATAAACCCCTTACTCAATAGATCCTATAATTTTCCCTTTAATTCCCTCAACTCGTCTGGTGCCATCCGATATAGAACCATAAAAATGGGTTGAGTGCCTGGCTCTAGGTCAATACAAAAGTCAATATCACGGTCCAGCAGAACACTGGGAAGGTCTGTAGGAAACACCTTCGGATACTCCCGAACTACTAGAACTAACTCCACAGAAGGAGTCTCCGCACCAGTGTCGCGAACATAGGCCAAATAAGAAAGACACCCCTTCTCTACCATCTTCTGACCTTTCAGAAATGAGATCACCCTAGGAAAAATAAGAAAGACACCCCTTCTCTACCATCTTCTGACCTTTCAGAAATGAGATCACCCTTTTCGGATACTTACTAAGAGTACCCTTCCAAACTAACTGAGGAATACTAGGCATGACTAAGGTAATGGTCTTGGCATAACAATCCAAGATAAAATGATACAGAGTTAACCAATCCATACCCAAAATAACATCAAAATCTACCATATGAAAAAGTTTCAAGTCTACCTAAGTATAATACCCCATCAACTTAACTACACAACTCAAATAAGCTTGATCTACTACTATAGAATCCCCAACTGGTGTAGAATTGTGAATAGGCATGGATATAGATTCATACATCAAGTCCAAACTCAAAGCAAAGTAGGTAGACCCTGGATCAAACAAAAATATAGCAGGTCGATGGCAAACTGAAAGAGTACCTGTGATCACAACATCAGAAGCCTCTACCTCAGGTCTACCCGAAAATACATAGAAATGACCATGATAACTCATAGTCTGAGCACCCCCACGCCCACCACCTTGGCCGAACTGAGCACCATATCGACCTGTCTGTGGGCCACCTCTGTTGCCCTAAGAACCATCCCTAACACCCTAGGACCAACATCTAGCTAGCTGTCATAGATCTTGAACCTTGAGACCTTGGTTTGTCCACCACGCCTGAGTCTGGGACAATCTCTCTTGAAATTCCCAAAGTCAGCACACTCATAACACCATCTAGAAGTTGCTGTCAGCTGAGAAAAGAACTAGCACCAGCATGACCACTACGGCCAAAGGGTCGATAAGAACTCGAGGTCAACTGCCTCGAACCATATAAAGTACGAGAAGACTGGCTCCCCTTTGATGTAGGCATAGAAGCAACAATGGGTCTAGCACTCGAACAGTGATGACCCCCACTGTAATGGATCCGACCTCCAAATGAGGTAGCTCCCTGAGTGCTATAATGTGGTCTCTTGATCATTCTCTCTAAATAAACCTCAGCCTCTCTCACGGCATCAACGATCTGCTGGAAGGTAAAACCGATGACAACCATCTGTGTTACAGTTAACCTAAGAGGACATACCAACCCATTAGTGAGCCTCCTCACCCTCTCAGCCTCATCGAGCAAAATCATTAAGTATGGCGAGATAACGCATGGAAACGTGTCTCATACTCAGTCACATACATACGCCCCTAGCGTAACCTTTCAAAGTGAGCTTATCTCCTCTCTTTGAAACTATGAGGCATGAACTTCTCTAGGAAGATCTTGGTAAATAAAACCCAAGTCATAGAATAGGGACCTTGCTGGTCTAGACTCAAGATAAGACCGCCACCACTACTTGGCCAGTCCGACCATCTGAAATGTAGTGTAATCAACACCACGGGACTCCACTAATCCAAGTTTGTACAACCTCTCATGACAACTAATCAAGAACTCATACGCGTTATCCTAAAATTCCCATCATATCTGGGTGGATCCAACTTCCTAAACCTCTCGAACATCTTCTGCTCCTCAATAGACATAACAGGTTGTGCAACTAGAGGTGTAGCAAGACCAGGTATAGTCACACCAAGAATTTGAGGAACCCCAATAAGTGCTGGATGAACCCCTAGTGTCCGAAATCCTGGCATAGCAGCATAGTCAGGAGTCTGTCCTCCAACCCTAGTACGAGAACCATTAGAAGTGGCTGGATGAATACCTTGAGCTATAGTCTCTAAGAAACTCATCATGTGGACCAGAGTGTCCTATAATAATGATGTGGAAATGAAACCCGGGGGCATCTGATCCAGTCCTGTCCTATCAGCCTGATCCTGCTCATCATCATCTAGCGAAACCTGCTCATCCTCCGGAATAGCCCCTGGCCCCGGAGACTCCGCTCTGTCATGAGTTTGAGCAACTACCAGCACTCGGCCTCGGGCTGCAACTCGAGGTCTAGCTCAACCTCTACCTTACCCCTTGGCCCCGCGCACCACCTCTGACAATGGGTGTGGGTACAGGCGCGGGATCTTGATCTCCTACTACTGTCGAACGTGTCCTCACCATCTGTGAAAAAGAGTGAAACAAAGAGATTTTGCATTAAATCATAGTAGTAAAGCTGAAAGAATGAAAGAATTGAAATTTACTAAATATCTTATTGCCTCTCAAAGATAGGTACAGAGCTCTTCGTACCGATCTGCAAGACTACTAGTGCACTGATACAAATTTATCACGACCTGAAATCCCATTATGCCGTGAGGTCACCTACCCTAACCCATATGCCAACCCCAATCATACAATATAAGGAATGTAGAAATAAATGTGGAAAATAAAGAAGTAGAAGAGAAGTAATTAACAAGTCTTATAATAAAAACATAGTCTGAAGAGAAATCCCAAAAGATCTGGTAGTCATGAGTACGAAGCTCTAATATGAATACATGTCTAAATAGAACAACACATATCTGAAAATAACAAGACATAAATATAAAGGATATAGGGAGCTCCAGTGTCGAGGAAGAAGCTTCAGCTCACCCTAGACTCCGATGATCACTCTCTTAAAAGCTGCAGGTCAAGTTGCTCTGGTTTCTCCTGGCTCTGTACCTGCACATCGAGTGCAGCAAACGTAGAGTGAGTACGAAAAACATGTGTACTCAGCAGCATCGTCGACCGGCCCTAGCAATAACGGTGGCTAGGGTTGGTACTATCCGATTTATGCAATAATAAGAGTCAGTTAACCAACCTATCAATAGTTCTACAGTTCAACAGTGTACAAGTATTATTCAGGCTCATAAGTCTTATCACAGTCCTCAATATCGTTATTGACCGCCTAAACCCCATAATCGGGCTTCTAATCCCATTAAGTTTCACAGCTCAACCTCACCGCATTTATAGTCTCAAGTATCAGTATTACCCTCTATCAAGTAATAAGATCATATAGTTTATCAGAGATCAACACCGAGAACACACAACATCAAATACATATCAAAATGAAAATGAATGCAATGCAGATGATACGTATGCACTGGCCATATGTACCCGGTATACACATGTTGCTATAGTAGCTGCTTCACGTGACCTATGGGGTACTCATGAGTCTATATACCCATCCGGAATGTCCCATCAAATACCAGCGTTGTGGCTAAAGTGTCATTACTCTCGTATCTTGTACCATATCCAACAACATGCTTACCAAGCCCCTCTCAACAGTAACTCAACAATTCAAATTCCAATATAATAATGTATGAATGGGATGGATGTGTACACCATGAAATCAGAATAAATAATACAATTAGTATTATAAGTTCCTTTTCAATTATCAGACGAGATCAAGAGTGATGAATGCATAACAAGTCAAAATCAATGATATAAGTATCAAACATGGCTACAAGCCCAAATAATCAGCAAGCATACCAAGCTTAAGAGAATTTATACATTGCGCCCGTGGTCCGAAGGCTAAACACATATAGCTCCTTCAAGTAATCATACTAGTTCATTATGAACCCATTATCAGTTCACCGGTACCCATATTAGTGCTCGTCACCTCACTAATATAGGACTCACAATTCCCGATTACTCCTATTAGCTAATTATTAGCATACCAACACATAACGCTATACTATAGTCTAGTAAGTCTCAACTTTCCTAATTTGAAGCCGAAGAACGCACGCAGTAGCCTTGCCTTTCCTCTGAGCCTCCTAACGCGCCCATTCTATTCAATTATATCAATTATATGAGATAACGAGTCTAACATCACCCATATCTATAGGCAAAACTAGAATCCCCAAGTTAAACTACAAAGGAACCTCGGGCCCACATTATCAAGACCCGAACTTTATTAAACAAAAAGTATCATAACATGCTATATAGTCATAATCTCAAATTAATTTAATAACAAATCCCAATTGGATCCTCAATTTCATGATTTGGTAAAAAGCCCCAATTCTAACCCTAGAATATTTCTCAATTTTCAAAGGGTTTATAACATGCAATTGGTCAATTAAATATCATCCACTAGTATAACACAATCTTAGTTTACAATATCAACAACAATAATCAAATAATCAATCCCTAAATACCAAGTCTTACCTTCTTATCCTCAACATAAGCTAATTCCCATTTTCTCCCTCCCAAATCATGGATTAAAGCATATAACAATGAAATAAATCGATGAAAATAATTAAGATTAGAGTCTAGAAGTTACCCAAGTGAAGAACCTTGAATTTTCACTTTGAATATCCAAAAGGTCCAGCTAAAAAACATGGAATATGGAAATAGGGACAAAAGATTCGGATTAGGGTTTTAACACTGTTCACTATAGTACCTCCTTCGCAATCGCTAGATGCCACTTGCGATCGCGAAGGGTTAACCTGACCCAACCATATTAGACTCATCGCTATAGCGGACTAGACCACGCGATCGCGAAGCATCGCGAAGCATCGCGACTCACCTCCCCACAAACGCATGTCCACACGATAGTGACCAAACCACCCGCGATTGTGAGATCTTATTTCACCAAGGCTCGCGATCGTGTCTCTTCCCTCACCATAATGGAGACGGAAACTAGAATAGCTGACACTAGATTAGTTGGTTTATCCCTATTCTCAAACCGACACTCAAAAATCATTCGGAAGCCAAATAATACAAACCAAACATGCATTCCTATCATAAAACACATTCCGGACTCATTCGCGCATTCGGAATTTCCAGAAAAGGTCTCTAAGGCTTGAGCTTGACCCAAGTCAACTCTTAAGTTCTAAATCCATAATTTTACAAATAAAACCTCAAAACACAGCGGATGCCTCGGCAACCGAACCAAAGTCTCGACCAAGTCATAAATATCGTTCTAGAGATAATGAAACCGACGAAATCACGAAATCACGAAAAGAGCATGTTACCTAAAAGTCAACTATAGGTCAAACTTCTCTATTCTCTTAATTTACGATTTCTCAAACCTTCCAAAAGGATCCAAAATCTATCCGAACTCCTCGGGAGTCGTACCACCTATCCCCGCAAGTCACCAGCAAACAATTAAATGCTCAGGAAGGATATTTTAGGAATTTCATGACAAAATATGAAAAACAACTTTTCGAATCATTACATGTACTAATTGTTATAGTGTGGGTACCTTTTCCCTTATGGACAAAAAAGTAGACTTCTACTGAGCTGTAGTTTATTTTTCTGATAACGTGGTCCACTTCTGAACTTCAGTTTCACATAGGGCTTGCAATTTCACCCTGACTCGATGGATATCCGATCCATCCGACCCGATTATATGGACGAAAATTCGACAAAATACGGATTTTAATCGGGTGACGGATCGGGTCAGATTCGGGTGGACATACATCCAACCCACCACCCGACCCATCCATCCACACATTTATAAATTAATTAAAACTACATAATTAAATTCTAGAAAACTTAAATGTATAAGCAAAGAAAGTATGTCTTTCTTTGAATCATTATTTCTAGTCACATGAAAATCAACAGTTAGAGGATCATCATTCTCTTCCATTTTGGCTACAATTAATAAATAGGGCATAGCTACTTTCAAACCTACACATTCCCTACCGGTAGGCGAACCACTTCCCAAATTATCAACAAAATCAAGAAATATTACGGAAATAGTAATATCACGTAAGCTATCTCATATTTCTGTAAAAGCGGAACATAAGTCTGAATCATGAAATACAACCCCCAAAGATCTGGTCAATAATACAATAGCGCTAATCCGGATAAAAGTCTGAATAAAAGACCACATAAGCCAAAACTGAACTACATAGCCTAAACATCTAAATCATGTCCATCGAATCAAGATAAAGATAGTGATAGATATAAGGAGCGAGTTGGATAGGTAAGTGGGTCGGGTGTTGAAGACAGTCGGGTTGACCCGAATAGAGAGCACAAAGAGGACTATTTTGGGTTCTCGATTTGGGCAAGGGAGTGGAATATGGAGGCAGTTTCAGAAAGTTATAGAGGGAATCATTTTGGGGCATTTTGAGGAGTGGTTGTAGATGGATTGACGGTCAGTAATATACTTGGGTGTTGGCAGTTTGATATTGGTAAAGTTTCAGAACAAGTCAAGAACAGTGAAGTACTTGGCTAGTCGGACAGTAGGACATTGGGAGTTATTTTACGGAAGCCATAGTGGATTTCGGGTTAAGGCTTTTTGTGGAGTGATGGTTGATAATTTGAGGGTCAAGTAGGTGTTTGGGTCTTGGTGTGTGGATGTGAGTTAAGTTGCGGAATGGGATTGAGGCAGTGGGTCCTCGAAAAGTAACTAATGTGGTAGGTTGTTGTGTTATAGGACACGGATGGGTGCTTGCGGGTGTTTTTGGTTGAAGGCATTTTCAGCGAATGATAATGGAGTGTTCTGGATTGTATTGGTAGAAGGGGTGGGGGTGTTTGATTAAGGACTATATTCGGGGGATAGGCCACAAGTTTCCGGGTGAAGAATGGTTATTGAGTGAAGTATGGTTTCGGGTTTGGTTGGTTATTTGTTTAGTGACTTAGTGAGACGAAGTAAAAAAAAGAGTCCAAGGATAGTGGAACGGGGAGTTAATTGCCCAAACCGACACCAAGGAAATGAGTGATCAATTTCACAAGGTCGAGATCGAGGTTGCTAGTCGCAATGCCCGTGAACAAGCCAAGTGAGGGTGATCTACGCCCTTGTTGCTCCCAAGGCTTAGACTAAGTTGATTCACACAAGAATCAACCTTCGTTTACCACCAAGGGTGTCCTTCAAGATTGGGTAAAGACTAGGTCACACAAGTCCTAGTATATACTTGCGCCGAATGAGTTTGATCCACACAAGGATCGGCAAGCTTCAACATACAAGGATCGGCAAGCTTCAACACACAAGTTGAAAACTTAAAGATATATTTTATATAATCTCCAAACTCTCTCGTTTACATTCATCCTAAGGGTCCTATTTATAGTAAGGTGATGATCATTCTAGAAAGCAATTAAAGTGACACAAGTTACACTACTCGGCCAAATGGGAACATGGAAGAGGACTTGTTATCTTGGAGCACAAGTTGAGGCTTCGGCATTGGTGAAGGTATGTGAAAGGAACTTGGTTTAGTTTTGAGACTTGGTAAAACTTCATCCTCTTCAAATCTAAATTGTATTGGCCGAGATGACCCTTGTGATTTTAAGACCTTGGAGACTTCATTCTTGCCTTGGTCATTCGTCTACCCTTCCAACTCCCCTAACCAATTCTATCTTGACTTTGGAAGGTTCTTGTCCGTGCCATCTTGTTAGCCATGTCATTGTTTGTTCTTGCCATGTTGTCTTCTCGGTTTAGGCTCCCTTGTCTTCGCCAACTTGGCATTGTCCCTCCTCGGCTTCATGCTCTCATTACAAGTAATGAATGTGTCCTAAATCAACCTAAGGGTTTTACCATTCTTAAGACATCCTAATATTACTAGGTAGGATAGAAAATAAAGACAATATAAATAAGTAGTGCACGGTCTCGGCCAAGACCACAAATAAGGCCGAATAAACTTACACAATAAGACCTTCAAGTGATCGAACCTAACCCACCCCATATTCCATATACTTCTTTTCCTTTCACCGAGGATCCATGACCCCATATCTTCACCGAGGATCCATGACCCCATATACTTCGGTCCCTTATTTCCATCAGATAGAGTAAGAGAATAAGCATCCAAGTTATGCCGGAAGATAGCATCCTCCCCTGAATACTGGAAGTCAACCTGCTCGGACTCAAACTCGAGATCTTGAACTGGAAGAGAGATTTGTATATGCATCAGAAAAGATGCAGTAAATGTAGCATGAGTACACAACGTACCGCCATAGACATCATAGGCCGACAACGATGGAATATACATAACAAAGACAAATATCATGTTGACACCAGATAAGCCTATACTAGACAATTCAATAGCTCATTTAAGTGACGGTGTACACATATCAATTCACAGATTCATCAGTCACATTGTCCACACAAGTTCCAATCACAGTCAAGTACAATCAATCTATTCATATATATAGGGACCTTACTATCATAGTACCCACCGACTAGTACCCTCTTGTCTAATTCATATTCAAGTTTAACCCCACTTATCCAACTTATAACATTAAATAAATGAGTCAAACTTACATCACAACAACCATTTTAGAACACTTCCAAGTGCGTTACATGTAAACTAAGCAAGATGATGTTAACCCCTTTATTAACCTTAGCATTTACACTTAGTTAAGTTTCTATACAGTTAGAGTCTGACACACATAGATCGTTCCATACCTACCTTTACACTAGTGACACTTATCACAAGTTCCTTACTAGACTTGTTATCCAGTCACACGATCAATTACTAGACAACACACAAATGCACATAATTCCCTGGACCTAGCCAATAGTCATGGCATAATTTACATTTCCGACCACAGTAGTACATGACATCAAACACTTAGACTTATAATTATTAAACCCCAAAAACAATACACGAGGAAGCAAGCCACACACGACAACCAAATCAATTCCACAACATCAACCATTTATCCAAGTGTTCATAGAGACCAGCATAATCATTATTTCCAAATATTCACAAAGACAAGCATAGTCATAGCGATCATTGCAGTCTAATATAATAAATTCATTCCAAATAAATCAGGGTTTCACCCAGCTTCTAATAACCAACCATATCACATTACCAAATCACAATTAAGAAACATATAGAAGTATGTATGATATGAATGAAATGCATATGAAAGGTACGTTTCTCAACCTGGTATACAGTACGTCAAGGTTTTATTATGATCCGTACACCCATGAGGGACATGCGAAGTCCATATATCGTACCTAGCCAGTCAAAATTCCACACACGAATCGAGCCAGATCCCAATACTCATTTTTCTTGAATAATATCATGTTACAGGCGTGCAACTCTATTCCCCACGTATCAATATCTGTTGCCGCATGCAACCAAAGCCATCTGTATCATCATTATCTCAATGTTGCCATAATCTCATAAGAGTTCTTACATTTCCGTCCTCTTGGGCCTACATCATATTCATACCACTCTCATATCAATATCAAATGACAATATAAGGCAAGATATCATGATATAATGATATGCAACCAAGTAAAGAGATGAAATATCACATGCTTTCAAGAGTTCAATAACACACATATAATCCAATACACTGGATTTCATATCAAGTAGTCCATCAACAATAATCCTATTATAATCAGGATATCATATCAAAGCATGTGTGATGAATAAACACAACAATATCAAGTATGGGGATGAGCCCGCATAATGGTGACAAGCCCAAATAATAGCGGTCAGAATCAGTATAAGGTAGAGTCCCTAAATCACCCATTATCACAGTTCAACACTGGTACTCACTTAAATGTTCATCACACCTGTTTGAGTGGAACCCCCCAACATGCCCAATACCCCTTTACATTTGTAACTACTGCGTACTTTTATCGGAGTCATGAAAAATTAAATTGTAGCCTACCTCATTGCCAAACAGGAGCACTAACAAATTAGGCCTCGGTGATCGCCTTGCCCTTCCAATGTGCCTCGCGATAGTCGAAGTCTATCCACATACATATTATTCGTTAATATAAAGCTAATAAAAATAAAAATAAGATTTTAAATACCCATTAGGGGCCCAAATCACCATGACTCGAACTTTAATACTCAAAACTCTCTAATACATACTAAGTAATCATATACTTAAATTAATTAAAAAACTATACACAATTGAATCCCCAATTGAACAATAATCTAAAAGCCCCAATTTGAAACCCTAGATTTTCCCCTTTTTGAAAACAAACTTCTATAATAAAAAAGCTTTAAAACATGATAATCTAACATCACCCAATCCTAATTCATGATACTAACACTATTTGATGCATAAATCCTCATTAAAATAAACCATATAACTCTCTTAATCTCTCAATATGCACAACTCAGCCTCCCCAACTCACATAATATGCTAACCCATTATTAAAAGAACTCATAATCATAACTTAAGCCATTAGAGAGAAAGAATCTATTACCTCAAGAATGGAAATGCTCCTAAAGCTCTGAAAATACCCTTATGCGGCTCTGGTATAGATATTAGCTATTTTGGGGAAAAAAATTCTGCCCTAGGAGTATATATAGGATACTTGAATAGTGATCCGCCCCAGCGGAATCTACTCAAGCGGAGCGCACACGCTACGGCAGAATAGCCTTCGCCGTAGCAGATGTAACTTGACACATCATACCTTGCCACAACGGACCCTACTCCGCTGTGGCGGAACTTCCTATTTCCCCATCTTTCGCTTCGGCGAACCAACTTTCCACCGAGGCGGATCCGCTAGAGAGGATACTGGTTCGACCGTTGCAGACACCAGACACCAGCAGATGCAAAACAATCCAGTACCTCCATCTAACCCCTGAAACACTCCCAGAAACTCCCAGACACGAACTCAATATGCTCGTCTATGGTAAACAGTGCTAGGAACTCGCTTGTACCCTCGGATTACAAATATAACAGAGCTAAGGCATACCTTTCTAAAGAATCATCAAAGACAAACTAAAAATCCAAACTTACAAATAAGGCCACAAAATAGATCTGATTGCCTCGCGAAGCAAACTAATGACTCTACTAAGTCATAAATGACCCTCTGAAACTACCAAAAGCAACGGCACCCGGAAATGAACTCATCTAGCCAAAAGTCAACTTTGAGTTTAACTAACCAACTCTATGTTCTCAAACTTGGGCTTTTCATTTGAAATTTATATAAATATACCTCGAGATCCATGTCACACATTCCCGCACATAACAAACACCACATACAGATCATGGGAAGGGTAAAATAGTCAAATAAGGGTCTTTAGCTAAAAATGACTAGATGAGTCGTTACATCAAATACCAATTAATCAAGTGTCAGTCCTCAAACGGAAGAAGGAAAGATTAGAAACCTACGAGTAACCAAGGAATCCCCTTAATAACCTCATGAGAGTCTCAACAGGCCAGAAATGAGACGATAGCACCACCTGTTCATTCAACCAGTAGAAGCTACTATAACTTACCTTAACACCCCATATCTCTATTCCTTCAACCAAAATTTCTTTTACAACTGATTCTCAAATGTACGAACTGACTCCACTCGAATTCCCTAATTTGATCATAGCTATACTTTTATCCGTGTCCGATTGAATCCAAAATTATCACAATAACCACCATCAACCCTTAGTTATAGCCACAACTATAGTCCAATATGTATCAATATAACTGTCTAGTTCTACTAGATTCCCTTTTCAACTATCAATGTCGTCCTTCCACCAGATTTCCTAGAACACATAAACACACATTACAAGTCCAATCTCCCTTGAATTTCCAAACCACCATACTATAAACATGCCTACTGATTACTTTGCCATGCAAAATCTATAGAAAAATGACTGATCCTTCTGAAGACTTTCCATAACCAATTGGACTTTCTCAATGCATACTAAGTAACCGTGCAAACCATTAGAATTGTTTGAATCGTTGTCATGTAAAAATTATTATCAATCTTACTTGCAATTTTGATGGGAGCTGGTAACACTATCATACTTCTATTTCCAAAATGAAATCCCTTAAATCCTTGTCGGTGGTTTACTGGAATACCACAAGTCCTCCAGTCAATGTAACATAGGCCACTGGCCCTAAATGAACAAATTTGTCCCGCAGTAAAATACTCAATTTCTAAATCATTGTTAGCCACCCAAACGGATCCCTAACGAACTAGTAAGCTTTTCATAAATATGCTATGATATCTTCCATCTCCTTTCCTCACAAACAATCAAGCACGTGTCGTCACCCACAGCTTTCAAGTTGGATTCTATCCAAGGCATCAATTTAGCACCGACGAACCATAATCTTAATTATAATCTCCAAGTTCTTCAACTTCTACCGATACGTAAGTCTGATAGAACCACATGAACTCTAAACACATCAAATCTTTCTCGTACTTTCTCTTAACTCACCAATAACTCTGGACAACTTGTCAAACCTCTATTTGTCATATCTTGCTAATTACCAGCCTTACCAATTTCTGACGTATCGACTTTACCTTCCATTTACCTGTCATTATCTGATTTCTCCTAAGTTCTAATACTCGAATACTCCTTCATGCTATCAATAAACAATGTCTCAACACAATCTACCACATATCGCCCAACACAAACCTAATGGAACATTCTTCATAACACTTAGTCACCTATAATAGACCTACTCATCTGAGCGTACCAAACCATTTCATCCGACCTTAAAGACGCGACGATAATTCCCATATAATTCACAACTAACCCCAAAGTTTCCATTCTTCAAATCCAAATTCTCCTCAATCCTCGAAGAGACACCTCACTCATCCCGAATTCGCTCAACCCACAATTATCGATTCCTTACCTTTCCATCTTTCTTTAAATCACAACACCCACTATCAATCGACTATTACTCAAGCTTGTCCCGGAATGTACTGAAATATCGAAGGCCTCACATAATAACTGAACCGATCCTGGAGATAGTAGAACACTGCACTCCAAATCATGGAGAGTTTTCCCCCTCACTCCAACACTAAAATTGAGAGTTCTTCCCAAAATCGGGCATTTTCCATGTACCATTTCTTATAATATTCCTCGACTAGAACAGGTATCGACCCACTTTGGTTACTCTAACCAAAATCTTTTAGTACCCACGCGCTAACTCAAACCATCACTGAATTATTCCTTAATCCAATAGTTAATCCTTAGTTACCGAACATATACCTTTGCTAACACTCTCATATAATTTTGTCAAAATACCCTTGCCAAAATTCCTTGACCAAAATACTCTTTCTATACCAGTCCATGTGTTCACTAACCCGATTATTGATACCCAAAGCCTTTAACAACTTAAATTAGATCAACCCATTGATAACCCATCCATCACCATAAATATTAACATTGACCAATACCTTATTCGAGAGTCTATACAATTTTTTCCTGCAAAAACCCAATCTTTACCTTATCTTACCAAAACATAACATACAACCAACCGTGCAATTTCCATGTCCTTCAGTCACCTCTAAATTCATCATACCAGTAACTATCGAACTCTTCAAGTATCAATATGTACCTACCATACTCACAAATATTATCCAAGAATTAGATGCAACACCCAGTAATCCCCCAAATGGACTCTGCACTCATCCAACGCTAGCGTTATTCCTATTAATCAATCACTGACTCACATTAGCCTATGACATAATCAAACATACCAACTCATATATGATCTCTTATGCTCACTCAATACTAAACAAATGCGAATTAACTTACCATCGACAATCTCTTAGTTTAAAAAATCCCTTATCATCACTAACCTCAAAAATGGCAAGTGAACCCACGATCACATTTTTAGGTAAAGAAATGCGACTGTCTGTTCCATTAAGCTACACTCATCACAAGTATCATTGCCACCTGATCTCAAATAGAAAACCATTCCCTGAAGAACTCACAACCACTAATCCTACTTTGCTATCACGATATTCTCAAATCAAGGCCAACTCAACATTTCATAGCCGATACGACATCCGCCCTCATACACCTTGCAACTTACCCCAACAAACACGTCAGATACCAATTTTCCCTTCATACAAGAGAGATTGATCCATCCAATTTCTTTTCCTTGCATCTCTGAATTATCATTCCTACTTTCCAAGGATACGACTGAGCAGAAGAGTCACAAACCTAACCCTAGTCAACCAAACCACAAATCATAGTTGAAGGATGAACTTAGTCACGCACCCATATCATGCTAACATAACTCATACCCTGTCGCGCGATATCATATCAAACCACTCACGCATAAATTTAAGAATGTGTGGCCACCATCGATGATAGAATAGGAAGAAGAAGTTGAGATACCAATTTGATTCAACTTAGCACGAAAGGAATGAAGAAAATGAAGTTTCCTAAATGTCCCATAGCCTCTCGAAGATAAGTACGGACGTCTCTGCACCGATCCGCAAGACTCTACTAGACATTGCTCTTATACTTAAGACCATTTAACCTAGGGCTATGATACCAACTTTGTCATGACCCCTTTTCAGGGGTCATGGTGGCAGGACATATTCCACACCGGTAGGTGAACCACATCTCAAAATATCAACAAATCAAGAAGAATTGCGAAAATAGTAATATCAAGTAAGCTATCTAATATTTTTGTAAAAGTGGAACGTAAGTCTGAATTATCAAATACAATCCCCAAAGATCTAGTCAATAATACAAGAGCTTTAATACGGATACAAGTCTGAATAAAAGACCACATAAGTCAAAACTGAACGACATAGCCTAAAAATCTGAATCATGTCTCTCGAATCAAGGTAAAGACATAGAAGAGAATGAGCATCCAAGGTATGCCGAAAGATAACAACCTCACCCTGAATACTGGAAGTCAACCTGCTCGAACTCAAACTCAAGATCTCGAACTGGAAGAGAGACCTGTATCTGCATCAGAAAAGATGCAGCAAATGTAGCATTAGTACACAACGTACCGCCATAAACAGCGTAGGCTGACAACGATGGAAGATACATAACAGAGATAAATATCATGTTGACACCAGATAAGCCTATACTAGATAATTCAATAGCTCATTTAAGTGACGTTGTACACATATCAATTCACAGATTCATCAGTCACATTGTCCACACAAGTTCCAATCACGATCAATCCATTCACATAGACAGGGACATTATTCTCATAGTATATACGAACTAATACCCTCTTGTCTAAGTCATATTCAAGATTAACTCCACTTATCCAACTTATCACATTAAATAAATGAGTCAAACTTAAATCACAACAACTATTTTAGAACACTTTCAAGAGTGTTACACCTAAGCTAAGCATGATGACAACCCCTTTATTAACATTAGTATTTACACTTAGTTAAGTCTTTATACAGTTATGGTCTGAGACACATAGATCATTCCACACATATCTTTCCACTACTGACACTTATCACAAGTTCCTTACTAGACTTGTTACCCTATCACACGATCAATTACCAGACAACACACAAAAGCACATAATTCCCTAGACCTAGCCAATAGTCATGGAATAATTTACATTTCCGAACACAGTAGTAGTTGACATCAAACACTTAGACTTATAATTATTAAACCCCAAAAGCCATACACGAGGAAGCAAGCCACACACGACAACCAAATCAATTCAACAAACACAACTATTTATCCAAGTGTTCATAGAGACCAACATAATTATTATTTCCAAGTATACGCAAAGACAAGCTCAATCATAGCGATCATTGTAGTCCAATACAATAAACTCAATCCAAGTAAATCAGGCTTTCACCCAACTTCCAATAACCAACCATATCACATTACCAAACCACAATTAAGCAACGTATAGATGTATGTATGATATGAATGCAATTTGTATGCAAGGTACCTTTCTCAACCTGGTATGCAATACGTCAAGATTTTATTATGATCCTTACATGCATGGGGGATTTGCGAAGTCCATATATCGCTCCTAGCTAGCTAAAATTCCATACACAAATCTAGCTAGACCCCAAGACTCATTTGCCTTAAATAATATCATGTTGCAGGCGTGCAACTCTGCTCACCACATATCAATATCCGTTGTGGCATGTAACTTGGTCCATCCATATCATTATCATCTCAATGTTGCCATAATCTTATAGGTGTTCTTATCTTTCTGGCCTCTTAGGCCCATAACATATTCATACCTCTCATATCAATAACACAGAACCATAAGTGTATGAATGTAAATAACAATATAAGGCAAGATATTATAATATAATGAGATGCAACAAAGTAAAGCGATTAAATATCACATGCTTTCAAGAGTTCAATAACACAAATATAATCTAATACACTGGATTTCATATCAAGCAATCCATCAACAATAATCCTAGTATAATCAGGATATCATATAAAACATGTGTGATGAATAAACACAACAATATCAAGTACGGAGATGAGCCCACATAATGGCGACAAGCCCAAATAATAGCATACGGAATCAATATAAGGTTGATTCCCCAAATCACTCATCATCACAGTTCAACACTGGTACTCACTCAAACGTTCATCACACCTATTTGAGTAGGACCCCCCAACATGCCCAATACCCCTTAACATTTGTAACTACTACGTACTTTTATCGAAGTCATGAAAAACTAAACCTAGCCTACCTCATTGCCGAATAGGAGCACTAACAAATTAGGCCTTGGTGATTGCCTTGCCTTTCTGATGCGCCTCGTGATAGTCGAAGTCTATCCATGTAATATTATTCGTTAATATAAAGCTAATCAGAACAAAAACAAGATTTTAAATACCCACCCCGGGCCCACGTCACCAAAACTCTAACTTTAATACTTAAAAACCTCTATTACATACTAAGTAATCATATCATTAAATAAATTGTAAAACTATACATATTTCAATTCCCAATTGAACAATAATCTAAAGGTCCCAATTTGAAACCCTAGATTTTCTCCTTTTTGAAAACGAACTTTTATAATCAAATTAAGCTTTAAACACATGATAATCTAACATAACACAACCTTAATTCATGATATTAACATTATTTGATCCATAAATCTTCATTAAAATTAACCATATAACTCTATTAATCTCTCAACATGCACAACACATCTTCCCCAACTCACATAATATGCTAACCCACTATTAAAAGAACTCATAATCCTAACTTAAGCCATAAGGGACAAAGAATCTATTACTACAAGGTTGGAAAGGCTCCTAAAGCTCTGAAAATACCCTTATGCAGCGCTGGTATCGAGATTAGCTATTTTGGGAAAGAATTTTCTGACCTAGGAGTATATATAAGACACCTGAACAACGATCTACCCTAGTGGAATCGACTCCGCTAGAGCGGAAATGCTGCGGAAGAAAAGTTTTTGTTGTAGCGGATGTCACTTGACACATCATACCTCACCACAACGGACACGACTCTATTGTGGTAGAACTTCCTATTTCCCCATCTTTTATTTCGGTGAGCCCACCTTCTTCCAAGGCGGACCCACCAGAGCTGATATTGGTTTGGCCATGGCGGAAACCAAACACCAGTAGATGTAAAATAGCTCAAAACGTCCGTCCAACCCTCAAAACACTCCAGAACCCATCAGACATGAACCAAACATGCTCGTCGATGGTAAATAGTTCTACGAACTCGCTCGTAACCTCGGATTTGACATATAACATAGCTAAGGCATACATTTCTAAAGAATCATCCGAGACAAACCAAAATTTATACTTATAAATAAGGCCACAAAATATATTCAATTGCCTCAGAAAATGAACCAATGAATCGACTAAGTCATAAATGACTCTTCAGAACTACCAGAAGCGACGGGATCCGGATACGAACTCATCTAGCCAAAAGTGAACTTTGAGTCTAACTAATCAACACTAAGTTCTCAAACTTGGGCATTTCATCTGAAACTCATATAAATGGACCTCATGATCCATGCCACCCATCCCCATATATCACAAACCCTACATAAAGATCACGGGAAGGGTAAAATAGTCAAATAATGATCTTTAGCTAAAGACAACCAGACGGGTGATTACAGGAAGTGAAACAAAGACTCGACTAAGTCACAAATGACTTTCTGAACCTACTGAAAGTGACAAAACTCAGAAATGAACTCGCATACTCAAAAATCACTTTAGGTCAACTCTTTTCATTTCAAAAATATCAGACTTAGGTTTTTCTTCTGAAACCTATCTAACTCACCTTAGGAACCGTGATACCCATCCCCGTGAGTCACATACCAGATATAAAGTCTACGGGAAGGAAAATTTGGTCATGTAAAGGTCTTTAGTCAAAAATGATCGGACGAGTCGTTATAATGCCTTTTGGCAAGGATTGAGATGGATGATCTGATCACTCCCCCACCCCAACTCCCCTCCTTTTGTTTAGGTTTTTATATTATGTATGGTAGTATGGGGCTCTTTAGTATATAATATGTTTGGCAATATGGGGATTTTTCTATTATATATCAATGAATATTTAAGTTATCTATTTTTCTGTTGTGTGTTCTTTTGTTTTACATATGTATTTTGCTTATCTACACCATTAGACCCACGATACCCACTAGATAATTCTGTTTATTCAAGTATTTCACCACTAGACGCACTAGACAGAATATCTATTATAGTAATTAATTGGTTAATGGATGAAGGGAAAACCAAATAATGGTAATCTAACAAAAATATGGTATATATGCAATGAATGAATTAGTATTGGTAAAAAAACTAATTTTCAATTATTATAAATAAATGATGGTAATTAAATTTGCAATTGCATGTTTCATCCTTAGGCAAATTTACAGGATTTTTTTCACCACTAGACGCACTAGACATAGCACAAGTTATAATAATTAATAGGTTAATAGTGGAAGGGAAAATTGGAAAATGGTAATCTAACAAAAATCTGATATATTTTCAATTAATGAATTAATATTGGTAAAAAAACTAATTTTCAAATATAATAAATAAATGGCGGTAATAAAATTTGCAATTACATGCTTCATCCGTAGGTAAATTATGACCAATCTGAAGTTAAAATTTACCCTTTAAGAGATTTGGGATCAAGAAAAAAAGCTCATATACAAACCCTAACCCTAACCCTTCCACTTTAATAATGGTTGCTCCGGCCTCTAGTCAGCCGTCCTCGTCTGCTGGACGACCTTTGGAAGTGACTTCCTTGTCCCAATTCCCACCACTACCTGTCACGATATATCCCACTAAAAACCCTACTAGCCCAAAATCTAGCAAGGCTTTGGAGGATGATACTAGATTCATTCATGCTCTTCTATAGAATACTGGGTTTTTAAAGCCCAGAATTGCGATTCCATTCTTTTGAAAATAGCTGCTATTGTTGATTGTATTCATATGGTTAGATGGACTAAGGAAAAAGTCACTCGAATGGAAGTGATGGAAAACTTACAACATGTTATAATTGGTAAGTTCTCTCATGGTTGGCCTGTATAATATGAACTAAGGAAGATTATTCCTATTCAATGTGGAGCTAAAGGAGAATGCAAAGTAGGGTTTCTTCGAAATAGACATGTTTTAATTCGGTGTACGCTAAAGAAGGATTTTATCAATGTCATGTCAAAAGGTCCTTATTATTTGAATCATATGATGGTTTCACGTATCAGGTGAGACCCCTAATTCAAAGTTTAAAGTGGATGAACAAACTTCTATTGTCATGGCCTGGATATCTTTTCCAAACTTGTTGCCACTTTTTTCGTAAAAGAATACTTGTTTAGTATAGCCTCAGCAGTAGGGAAACCTTTGCAACTTGATATGACCACCATAAACAAGATCAGGTCAAACTGTGCGAGGGTTAAGGTACAAGTTGATCTTTTTGCTAATTTACCTAAGGTTGTACGAATGAAGATTGAGGATAAAGTTACAAAGGTGATAAGGCATGTAAGATGCAAGGTCACTCTAATGAGGAATGTCGAATTATTCACGCAGAGTTATGTGAGCCAGATTAAAAAGCAGTCGAGGTCGCAAAACTTAATCTTACACAAGAGGGTAGCAAAAGATACCATGGTAGAAAATTTCCAGTCCACAAGTATGTGCCAAAAGTGTTCTCAAGTGGAAAAGTTGTTACTTATCCAGGAAGTCATTATATCAAAGAAAAAAGAGGTAATAACAGTACCAGTAATGGAGGTAATGATTCAGAGGTTCAAACACACAACAAATTTGATGCACTTCATAATAATGCTGAAGAGAACAAAAACAAGAATCATAATGCAGTGCAAGGAGTGATTGATGTAAATATAATAAAGGAGAATAAGATGGAATCAAAATGAGTTAAGGACAAGGGGGAAGTGCTGGTAGAAGAAGACATCAACAATATAGACAATAAAGAATCTCCTAACTCTTTAGAAAGTTTGAAGCACAAGCAGAAAATAGTTGAACATGGGAGTACTAAAGATTGGGTAGAAGGTAACTTTGCACACATAGGGACTCATTCACCTAAAAATCTTGGGCTGAAAAAGTAGAGGAGGAGGAGGAGAAAACAAATTTGGAGGAAAGGATAAATTAACAGCTGTGCACACTCTACAAGTGCAGGTGAGATACAACAAGAGGACCTAGTTTGTTCAATAGATTACATGGAATCAGGAAAATATCATGGTGTTAATGAGGAGACACAAGCAGTGGCAATACATAAAGGCAGGATAAAACATAATCAAATAGTCCCATGATGACATCAGAGGAAAGGTAGAATGATAATCAGTATATTATTCAGAAAGAGTTTAGTGGTAGTAAGAGTGCGGAAGATTCAAAAGTGGATAACAATTTAATTTTTTAATAAATGATTGGCTGCAAAGGGATTTTTTTTAGTGAATGTATCACAAGCTTACTCCTATTCAACTGATGAATGCAATTGGAGTAGAATCGCTATCAAGAATCATATAGATAATCATTCAATTGATATGGAAAGTGATATAGGTGAGAATTTGGAAATATGATCATATCATATCCAAAATTCACCTAGAGGCAGTGAAAGGGCTAGGGTGATCAGAGAGGAGGCTGAACCACTGGCAGTTATTTTCCCAAAAAAGAGCTCTCCTAATAAAGTGCTTCATGGCATGATTTCTCACAATATAGAGATCATTGTGGAAGAGAATTCTATAGATAATTCAGAGGGATCTATAATGGGAAACAAGGAGGGAGAAGATAAAGAAGATAATGTGTTGCAGAATGTGGAGAATATTTACGTGCAAGCTGGTATATCTCCAAAGTTTAAGTAGAATAAGAAAGGTAGTAAAATTGTTACTAAGAAGCAAAAACCAACAAGGGTGTCACCAAAGAGGACTGCTACTAAAAATGGTTTTAAATGATGATTGAATCATTTATATGGAATATCAGATCAGTAAAAACCCAATAGGCCTTTCATGGGCTCCAAATACTTCATAAGCACCACAATTTTTTTCTTATAGCACTGATGGAACCATTCCAATAGGCTAGATATGTATAGAAATATAGAAGTAGATTGGGCATGCAAACTGCCAAATTTAATTACAATGGGAAGATCTAATACTTTGTAGCTGATAATATAGATGTTGAAGTGATAATGGATACTAACCAACAAGTAACTTTAAAGTTGTTCTTTCAAGAGCTTAATCAACACATTATCACCACTCTTGTATATGCCAAATGTGATACTACTGAGAGGTTGGAGTTGTGGGACAACATATATCAACTAGCTACTAACATGACAGTGCCATGGATGGTGAGGGGGATTTCAATTTGGTGATGAATGAAGAATAGAAGGTAGGAGGTCTTCCAGTCAATTGACAAGACACTGAAGAATTTGTTAACTCTTGTGAACTAGAAGAAGTAAACTTCAAGGGGAGACCTTTTACATGGTGGAATAGTAGAGCTGCAGAAGACTACATATTTGAGAGACTGGATAGAATGTTAGTGAACTCACTGTTTGAGGAGTGGCTTGGATACATAGAGATGGAACATTTAGCAAGAACAAGTTCTAACCATTCACCTATGCTATGTTCTTTTGGAGGATCAACACCTAACTACATCAGGCCTTTTAAATTCCTCAAGTTCTAGACAAAATATGAGAATTTTCATGAAATAGTCAGACTCGACTGACCTACTTGGGAAGATATGGATCCTTTTATAAGTTTCAAGTACAAGCTGAAGAAGTTAAAAGATGTTTTATCAAAATGGAGTAAAGTTTATGGGGATATCATCAAACAAATGATCATCAGGAAAGAAATTGTGAGAATTAAAGAAGAGTTGTTTGAAGAGAATCCAAGTCAGATCAATAGTTATGTAAAGAGCTCAGGTTGAACATAAGAAATATTTAAATTATGAAGAAGAATACTGGAGACAAAAAGTTGTCATGGATTGGTTTTCTGAGGGAGATATAAATACAAGATTCTTTCACAATCTGGTGAAGGGAAGAATGAAAAAAATGCAAATCAAAAGGATACAAAGCTCTGAAGGAATATGGTTGGAATATTATATGCAAATGGCTAATAAAGAAGTGAACTTCTATCAAAATCAATTCCCTCAAGAGGACGTATCCACCAATGAGAGTCTTCTATCTTACATACCGCAAATGATAAATCAGGGAAAGAATGAAGTACTTTGCAGAATGCCAAGCATGGAGGAAGTGAAAAATGCAGTATTCAACTTAAATGTTGCTAGTGCCAATGGACCAGATGGTTTCTCAGGGATATTTTATCAATCATGTTGGGATATTATGGGAATAGATGTATGCAGAATGGTCATTGCCTTCTTTGAGGGGAAAACTCCGCCTAAATCTATCACAAATACCAACTTGGTGTTACTGCTTAAGAAGCAGTTAGTTAATACTTACTCAGACCTAAGACCTATAAGTCTGAGTAATTTTATTAACAAAGTTATGTCCTGGATCATTCATGACAGATTGGAGGAAGTGCTACCAGATTTAATTTCTATAAATCAGTCAGGTTTTGTGAAAGGGAGAAGCATTGTTAAAAATGTGTTGTTAACACAAGAAATAGTGACAGACAACAAGAAAAGAGGCAAACAAGAAAATGTAGTGATCAAGTTAGATATGACTAAATCATATGATAGAGTATCATGAAGATATCTAGCTAATGTTCTGCAGAAGATAAGCTTTGGAGTTCAGTTTGTAAATATGATATAGAGACTGATTGCCAATAACTGGTACTCAATTCTATTCAATGGGTAATCAACATATTTCTTCCACTCAAGTATGAGAGTTATGTAGGATGACCCTTTGTCGCCAGCTCTATTCATATTATCAGTTGAGGTCCTATCAAGAGCTTTTAATGCATTATATGATGATCCAAGCTATGTGGGATATGACCTGCCTAAGTGGAGTCATAATATAAGTCATCTATCATATGCTGATGATACCATAATTTTTTCATCTTCACACAAGGAGTCTTTGTAAAACATGATGAATATTCTGTAAGGGTATGAAGCAGTGTTAGACTAGATAATTAACAAAGAGAAGAGTGCCTTTTATATGTATCAGAAGGTAGGTGATAATCTAGTTCAGCACGCTGCACAAGTCACTGGTTTCTCTAGAGATCAATTCCTATTGAAGTATTTGGGTTGTCCAATCTTCCATGCTAGAAGGAAAAAGGTATATTCTAATGAGCTCATCAAAAAAGTAAAGAAGAAATCACAAAATTGGATGGGCAGGTTACTATCTTATAGTGGTAAGGCAGTTTTGATCAATAATATGTTACAAAGTATTCTTGTCTATTTGTTATCAGTTGTGGTACCCACAAAGCATACAATTAATGAACTGCACAAGATATTTGCTAAATTTTATTCGAGTAATAAGGAGGAGGGTAGAAGTAGACATTGTGTTTCCCCTGTCGCTTAGGATTCAGGTCTCTATATGATGTCTCTAATGCACTATTTCCTAAACTTTAGGGGAGATTTAGGAAATCCAACACAGTATGGTCAACATACATTTGGAACATATACTGTAAGAAGCACATGTCTAATGAAGTTCAATGGAAAGGTGGATCACAAATATGAAAGAATATGTTGGATGCTAGAGATCAGATAGATCAACATATCTGGTGGGAGCCTCAAAATGGGGAATGCAGTGTGTGGTAAGATAATTGGTCTAAACTAGGTCCTCTTAAGCATACATTTCCAGTTCAGCCTCATATTGATGAACTAAACTACTTCATTACATTAGAGGGATGGGACTATCAGAAACTCCAAGATAATTTTCCAGATAACATCATAAGTCACATCAGGAATGAGCTTGATAATGATAATAGGGCTAATGAGAAGGACAAACCCTGGTGGATGCTCACTGGCAATGGAAAGTTCACAGTTGGGAGTGCATGGAATGTATTAAGATAGAAGGAACAAATGTTTGTACATTACTCAAGGTTATGGATCAAAGGTGTGCCATTCAAAATCTCTTTTTTCCTTTGGAGAGTTTGGAAGTACATACTACTTGTTGATGATATCTTGAAAAGGATGAAGATATATATAGTATCTAGATGTAGATGTTGTGATATCCCTCAGCATGAAGAAATAGTGCAACATCTCTTTCTCACTGGTAAGTTTGTTGCCTCCATTTGGGCTTATTACACAAGTGTTGCTGGTATACTTAGTCCTTTTATTTAGATTCATCAGGTAATTCTGAAATAGTGGGATATGAAGTGTTCTCCTAAATTGAAACTTATTTTTCAAGAAACTCCAGCATTCATTTGTTGGCAATTATGGAAGGGAAGAAATGTCATAACACATGGGGGTACAATAAGTAGAGCTAAGGTTATTTATGGCATAAATCAGAACTTGCATCACTTGGCAGTAACAAGATTTCCTTGATTGAAAAACATTGCACATTATTGTCTTCAGTTAGTACAGTTTTTGGAAGGATACAAACATGACGTGAGAGTCAGGATGGTGCAATGGAGGTGTCCTACAGTAGGGTGGTACAAATGTAATACAGATGGTGCCTAAAGGGGTAATCCATGATTGAGTTCAACATCATTTTGCATTAGAAATGCTGAAGGTGATGTAGTTTATGCTAGTTCTAGAAGATTAGCTGATACTACAAATATATATACATAGACTACAACTATACGGGATGGGATTGAATACTGCATCAGCAATCATATTAAGCTAGTTCTGAAACACCACAAGCAATTTGCTTGGTGGTATTAAAAAAATTTAGGCAAATTTCCAGGAATATTTTATCACTAGACGCACTAGATAGAACATCTGTTATTAATTAACTGGTTAATGGAAGAAGAGAAAACCTGATAGTGGTAATTTAACAAAAAATTGGTATATTTGTAATTAATGAATTTAGTATTGATAAAAAAAACTAATTCTCAAATATGATAAATAAATAGCGGTAATAAAAAATTTAATTTCATGCTTCATCCTTAGGCGGGATATTTCATCACTAGACATGCTAGAAAGAACATCCGTTATAATAATTAACTGGATAATGAAAGAAGGAAAAACCTGATAATGGTAATCTAACAAAAATGTGGTATATTTGCAATTAATGAATTAGTATTGGTAAAAACTCTAATTTCCAAATATAATAAATAAATGGCGGTAATACAATTTTCAATTGCATGCTTCATCCTTAGGAAAATTTACATGAATATTTCACCACTAGACGCACTAGACATAACACAAGTTATGATAATTAATAGGTTAGTGGTGGAAGGGAAAACTGAAAAATGGTAACTTAAACAGAAACTTAAATAAACATTCTCCAAAATATAACTCAAACTAATTTGGAAATATATAAAAAAAATATATAATTGCAATTTAACATTCTCCCAAATATAATAAATTGGGAACTCAAACAGAAACATAATAAATGTTCCAAAAACAACAACAAAGACTCAAACAACTTCTTCATTGACAGCCTTATACCCATTTTGACCAACATCTCCCACCTCTTCATTGCCAACCTCGTCATTTATCTCTGATAAGACATCATTTATTCTTCCATCGGCTGATCGATCTTCACTAGCAACAACAAAATCAGTAACATTACCATCAACATGATCAAGCAGAGAACTAGAAGAGTCATCACCATTAGAGACATTGGCAGGATAACTCAAAGAAGAACCAACAATAGCATTGCAATTATGATCATCAACATGATCAAGTAGAGGACTAGAAGTGCCATCATCATTGGGGACATTGGCAGGATCATTCTTAGGATAACTAGCAACAACAATGCCATCACCATTATGGACATTGGCAAAATCATTCTTAGGAGATCCAGCAATAGAAGAGTCATCACCATTAGGGACATTCGTTGGATCACTCAAAGGAGAACCAGCAACAATATTCACTGGATCATGATTAACAAAAGTAAATAAGACAAAAATTAACAATAGACCATAAAACAACATACAAATTTCTACTAACACGGAAGTGATATTACCTTTGGTCTTCTTATCCATGAAAAATTGCAATGCCTTTTCGATCTGCTTCTTACTCAACCTAATAGAAGGAGAAACACATTTAGAACGCCTTCTTGGTTTCTTCTCGAGCAATTTGCAAATGAAAACTAGTTCTTCCTCAATTGATTTCAATCTATTTGTAATGACACTCATCCCACGACCACAATGGTTGCACGTATTTTTATCGAGTCCTCCAAGATCTTGATCTTGAACTTGTTCTTCATCATGATCATGTCCGTCCCCACAACCAGAAGCAAGTTCCTTTTTCACGTGAAATTGATGAGTATCACTAATCTCCCCCTTTAGTGCATCAATATTTGGTTCCGGTACTTCATCATCAAAGGTACAAAATTTATAATGTAGTCCTTCCTCTTCTCTACATCATCGGGGTGTAGAAAAGGTCTCACCACCTCAAGTTAACCAAAATAACAATAAATTAAATCAGAATATGCAATCACCAACCTAAATTCTAATACATTAATACGTTCGTATCATTACCATACGACTGTCAATTTCATTTTTTGAAAGGATCAGCAGGCTTGGGCTTCTCGTTCGTTCACCATCTCAAAATTCTTGGAATAGGCAAAGTATGTTCTTTAAATTGGGCAGCAGTTTTCCCAGCAAATGGCATAACTTCATATGTCCATGCCTATAGTAAACATATAAGTAGAATAAGTAGTAAGATAGACTAGTAAGAAATCACTAATAAATAACAATATATCTACATATTGGTTCATAATAAAATACTTATAACGAAGGTCCATGTAGTTGATGATAACCAGACATCAAGTCAATCTTAGAAAAGACTGAAGCATCATGTAGTTGATCAAATAAGTCATCAATGCGCGGTATAGGATACTTGTTCTTGATAGTCACAGTGTTCAACTGCATGTAATCGATACGCATGCACATAGATTAATCTTTCTTATTCATGAACAACATTGGAGCACCCCAACGGGAAACACTAGGTCGAATAAACCCCTTACTCAACAGAACTCGGTCGGTGCCATCCGATATGAAGCTATAGAAATGGGCTGAGTGCCCAGCTCTAGATCAATACAAAAGTTGATATCACGATCCGACGAAACACCTGGAAGGTCTGTAGAAAACACCTCTGAATACTCCGTAACTACCAAAATTGACTTCAACGGAGGAGTCTCTGCACTCATATCACGAACATAAGCCAAATAAGAAAGATACCCTTTTTCTACCATCTTCTGAGCTTTAAGAAATGAGATCACTTTTATCAGATACTAACTAAGAGTACCCTTCCAAACTAACTGAGGAATACCCGGCATGGCTCAGGAAACAGTCTTGACATAACAATCCAAGATATCATGATATAGAGCTAATCAATTCATACCTAAAAGAGCATCAAAATCTACATATGCAAAACTTGCAAGTCTACCTGAGTATCATACCCCATCAATGTAACTACAAAACCTAAATATGCCCAATCTACCACTACAGAGTCCCCAACCGATGTAGAAACATGAATAGGCATGGATAGAGACTCACACATCAAATTCAAACTCAAAGGAAAGTAGGCAGCCACATAAGAATAGGTAGACCCTGGATCAAACAAAACTATAGCAAGTCGATGGCAAACTGAAAGAGTACATGTGATCACAACATCAGAGGCCTCTACCTCGAGTCTGCCCAGAAATGCATAGAAATGACCACGATCAAATGAGGTTTGAGTACCCCCACGTCCACCACCTCGGCCAGATTGAGCATCACTTCGACTTGTCTAAGGGCCACCTTGAGAACCACCTCTAGTACCCACCGATAGTTGGTTGCCCTGGTTCTCTAGATCCTGAACCTTGGTGTTGTACACCATCCCTAAGTCTAAAGAAATCCTCTTGAAATGCCCAAGGTCACCACACTCAAAACAACCTCTAGAAGCTGCTGACGGCTAAGAGGAAGAACTAGCACCAGCATGACCAGCACAACCAGAGGGACAATAAGAAATTGAGGTCAACTACCCCGAACCATATGAAGTACGTGAAGATTTCCCTCCTCTGATGTAGGCATAGCAGCAACAACTGGCATAGTTCTCGAATGGTGATGACCTCTGCTATAATGACCCCGACCTCCAGATAAGGCAACTACTTGAGTGCTAAAATGAGGCCTCTTGACCACTCTCTCCTCATAATTCTCTCACTGAATAAACTCAACCTCTATCACGGTATCAACAATTTGCTGGAAGGTAGAACCTGTGGCTGCCATATTTGCTGCAATCAAACAAAGAGGACATATCAACTCATTGGTAATCCTTTCACCCTCTTAGCCTTGATGTATATAATGAGGGGTTTGTATGGTTAGGTGGGTCGGATTTGGATTGGGACCAGGTGGATACAAAAATAGGGGTCAAATGGAGGTTGGCGGGTTTTCGGGTAGTGTGTTTGGTGGGTGGTGAGCGGGTGAATTTGAAGGGTGTTGGTCTAAGGCATTTGGAGGGTATGAACTAGACACGTTGTAGGTTATATTGGTGGTAAGGTGGCGGACATTGGTCAGGACAGTAAGGTTGGCCGAATAGGGGTGCGATCGGGATGATGGGGAATTGGTTGGAGGTTTCGGATATTTGTGAGAGGAGTCGGTTGACGACCTTTTGGGTGTGAGTTGGGAAAGTGTCGGAGTGTATTAGGGTGAAAGGAATTAGGAAGTTTGGACAAGAATGGGGCACGAAATTGATAAACAAATTCGTGCGCGGGTAAGGTAATGTAGGCCGAGAAGACCTTCAATCTGTTTGTAACAAGTAACCGGATAGAACCTTGACTTGGGTATAGTTAGATTACAAAAGTTCTAACTAGACTTACATTGAGGGTTTGGAACACAAAAGGACCAAGGGGAGGCCCACAAAAGGATCGGGGTTTGGACCACAAAAGGTCCGACTAAGATAACAACACAAAAGTTAAAAACATAGCAAGTTTGAGAAAACTCAAATATATTTCATAAAATTTCAATATCCCCTTACATCAATTACATCTCCTAATTATACTAGTTATAGACCTTCTAGAAGAGGAAACAAGAAAGACACAAACATGTATCTTGGCTGAATGAGGGAGATGCTCGACCAACCCTCCATGTTCTCTATGCCACCCTTTTGTATCATCCATGTATCTTGGCCGAATGGGGGAGATGCTAGACCAACCCTTAATGTTCTCTAGGCCAACCTTTTATGTCATCCATGTAGATAAGTGCATGAACTAGCTAGTTCATGAAATACCTCCTTGGAAGACGTTGGAAGCTTCTCTTTTCTAGATGTTTCTCGGCTTAGTCATCTTATTTTATTACAAGGCCTAGTAATTAAGCTAAAAGAGAAACTAATAGTTAAGCTAGAAATTAAAAGAAAGCTAAAAGATGGTTTCGGCCAAGACCTACATAAAAGCCAAAAATTAATGGCACTTCTTGGATCTTCAAGTCTTTTCTTCAACTCCATTCCACATTAAGCATATCACCATAGGACGATTGGTAATCTTTGGCACTCCTATAAAATCACCTCGTGGCTCATGTTGGACACTTAAGCTCACAGCCTTCTTTACATCATCTCCCCTTCTTTACCTGAATTTGCCCTCAAATTCTCGTCATCTATATATGGCCAAACCAAATGATCTGAATACAAGACTAAGGGTTTTGACTTCAAATAATGTCCCCATTGGACCAAGGATCTCACAATACAAAATTCTTTGTCATAAGTAGAATGATTGAGTCGTGCACCACCCAATTTTACACTAGAGAAAGAAATGGATCTTTTGTCTTGAATCGAGACGGAACCAATACCAATTCCACTAGCATCACACTCAATTTCAAATAGCTTCTCCAGGTCTAGAGTCGGTGCTTCACATATCCTTCTATTTAAGGTTTCCAAAGTTCTTTGTGCTCCTTGGGACCATTTTAACTCACCCATTCTCATTAGTTCAGTGATAGAGGCGTCAATGGTACAACAATCTCGAATGAACCGACGATCCAAACCATGGAAACTTCTTACCTCACTTACATTCATAGTCTTGGGCTAATTCCGGACAGTTTCCACCTTGGATGGATCCACAAGAATGCCCTCGGATGATACTATGTACCCCATAAATGGTTGTAGCACCTTGTGTATGAGCCTCATGAAAGAGCTGGGAGCATTCCACAATCCAAATGGCATCACAAGCCATTCGTACAAGCCATACTTGGTTTTGGAAGCTATCTTCCATTCACCTTCCTCTCGTATCCTCATTTAATGGTAGTCACTCCTCAAATCTATCCTGGAGAACAACTTGGCCCCACTCAATTCATCCCAAATATCATCCAATCTTGGCATAGGAAACATGTACTTCACGGTGATGTTTCTGACCGCTCGGCTATCAATACTCATGCGACAAATTCCATCTTTTATTGGTACCAATAAGTCAGGTACCGCACATGGACTAAGGTTCTCTCGAACAAGGCCTTTGTCTAGTAATTCTTGCTTTTGTTATTGCAACTCCTTAGCCTCTTCCGGATGGTATCTATACGTTCTAATTGGTGGTAATCCGGGTGCAAGATCATCCTGAATCACATCTTCAGGTTTCTTCAAGAGTTCCTTCGAGTCGGCATCTTCAACTATATCTCCCACAAGAGTCTTCTTCTACTCGCGTACCAATTCACCTATAGAACTCCCCTTATTCAATTCTTCTTCTATCTCCGATGCATTAAGCAAAAGGGCCTCAGAATTTTCCTTGCGTTTCTTGGCATTTTGGATCTTCATTTTCTTCACCTCACTAGGTGACAATGGTATCAACCGGATCATCTTATCATCCTTTTGAAAAGAATAGATATTCTTTTCTCCATCATGTTGCACTGTCCTATCAAAATGGCATGGCCTACCCAATAACATATGACAAGAATCCTTAGGTAGGATGTCACACCATATTACATCTTCATTCTTAGCAACCCGAAAACTAACAAGAGCTTGTTTTACCTTTAGCCCTTTGTCTTTGTTCAACCATTGGGGAGCATATGGTTTAGATGGTTGCGAGTAGGCAACTTCAATTTGTCCACCATCTCTACGGAGGCCACATTGGTATAGCTTCTTCCATCACTGATCACATTACATACCTTATAATTTACCTTGCATCGAGTGTAAAATAGTTGCTCTCTTTGTGTCTCCTCCTGTTCTTCAAGTTGAACACTCAACACACGTCGGAGTACTAAACTTTCACCCTATTCCGTAAGATCAACATCTTCCTCTAGGACCTCCTTGACTTCGGGTTCCTCAATAACGATGGAATCCCCACAATCTTGATACTCTTCGATAGTCATTACCCGAGGGTTAGGACATTCATTTGCAAAGTGTCCTAATCCTTGACATTTAAAACACCTTTTTCTACTTCTATCTACCCATTTGTAACCTCTACTTTCTTTCCTTTATCTTTTTCCACACTTTCTTAGCTATACAATGGGTTAGAAAAAGAGGTACTGCCCTTGTCTTTGACATTAGTGGGATTTACATAGGTTTTTGGGGTACCTTTCTTTTGTTGTTTTTTCAAACTTGAGTGCTAAGTGACATACGTCTTCAAATGTTTTGTATGTTGCAACTTCGACCTTCTCTTGAATCGCCACGTTCAAGCCTCCAATGAATCATGAAATCATTTGAGTCTCCTTTTCTTCTAAGTCACAAAGCATGGTGACTTTCTCGAACTCTCAAATGTATTCCTCAACTTTAAGAACTCCTTGACGAAGTTTGGTGAGCTTGAGGTATTGCTTGTATTCGAAAAGCCTCTCAATGGCCATCAACCATTCAAGAAACTCTTCCGGGTCCATATTTCCTTCAAAGGTTGGAAGATCAAACCGTAGACTTCGGTCATCTTTCCTTTCATGCCTCGGGTTGTCTTGGACATCTTCCCTTTCATGCCTCAGGTTGTCTTGTGCAACCTCCTCCCCAGACTCGACATCATTAATCACGGTACGCTTCGCAAACTCTCTTCTCAAGATTTTCATTTGTTCCGCAAAAAGGTCATTTATGATCCCCCGAAGTTCTTCATTTATGTTAGCCATAGCGTCAAGGCGTGGGATGAAAAATCCTTACTCTGATACCAAAATGATGTATATAAGGAGGGGATTATATGGTTAGGTGGGTCGGAGTTAGATTGGGTTCGGGTGGATATGAAAATGGGGGTCAAATGGAGGTTGGCGGGTTTCGGGGCATGGGCAGTGTGTGTTTGGTGGGGGTGAATTTGGAGGGTGAATTTGGAAGGTGTTGGGCTATGGAATTTGGAGGGGATGAACTAGACACATTGTAGGTTATGTTGGTGGTTGGTATTTGGTATTAGGGTGGTGTTAAGGTGGAGGAAACTGGTTGGGACAGTAAGGTTAACGGAATAGGGGTGCAATCGGGATGGTAGGGAATTAGTTGGGGGTTTCGGGTGTTTGTGGAAGAAGTCGGTTAACGACCTTTTGGATGTGACTTGGGGAAGTGTTGGAGTGTATTGGAGTGAAAGGAATTAGTCAGTTTGGACAAGGATGGGGCACGAAATTGATAAATAAATTTGTGTGCGGGTAAGGTAATGTAGGCCGAGAAGACCTTCAATGTGTTTATAACAAGTAACCGGATATAACATTTTCTTGGGTATAGTCAAATCACAAAAGTTCTAACTAGACTTACACTGAGGGTTGGACCACAAAAGGAATAAGGGGTGGCCCACAAAACGACCGGGTTTGGACCATAAAAGGACCAAGGGTTGGACCACAAAAGGTCCGACTAAGATAACAACACAAAAGTTGAAAACTTAGCAAGTTTGAGAAAACACAAATATATTTCATAAAATCTCAATGTCCTATTACATCTCCTATTTATACTAGTTCTAGACCTTCTAGAAGAGGAAACAAGAAAGACACAAACATATATCTTGGCCGAATGGGGGAGATGCTCGACCAACCCTTCATGTTCTCTAGGCCACCCTTTTGTGGCATCCATGTATCTCGGCCGAATGGGGGAGATACTCGACCAACCCTTCATGTTCTCTAGGCCAACCTTTTGTGTCATCCATGTAGATAAGTGAATGAACTAGCTAGTTCATTAATTACCTCCTTGGGAGACGTTGGAAGCTTCTCTTTCTAGATGTTTCTCGGCTTAGTCATCCTATTTTATTACAAGGCCTAGTAATTAAGCTAAAAGGGAAACTAGTAATTAAGCTAGAAATTAAAAGCAAGCTAAAAGATGGTCTCGGCCAAGATCTACATAAAAGCCGAAAATTAATGGCACTTCTTGGATCTTCAAGTCTTTTCCTCAACTCCACTCCACACTCCATTCCATATTATGCATATAACCATAGGAGGATTGGCAATCTTCGGCACTCTTAGGAAATCACCTCGTGGCTCATGTTGGACACTTAAGCTCACAACCTTCTTTACATCAAGCCTCATCAGGCAAAATCATCAAGGCATGGCGAGATAATGCATGGAAACATATCTCATACTCGGTCATCGACATATGCCCCTGGCATAACCTCTCGAACTGAGCTCGTCTTCTCTCTCCGACACTGCGAGGCACAGACTTCTCTAAGAAAATCTGAGTATATAAAACCAAAGTGAGAGGAGAGGACCCTGCTAGTCTAGACTCAAGTTAAGACCTCCACCACTGCTTGGCAGGTCCGACCATCTGAAAGGTAGTATAATCAACACCATGGGACTCCATTAATCTGAGGTTGTGCAACCTCTCATAACAGCTAATAAATAACTCATACACGTCATTCTCGGGATCCCTATCATATCTGGGAGGATCCAACTTCTTGAACCTCCCGAACATCTTCTGCTCCTCAATAGACATAGCAGGTTATGCAGCTAGAAGTGTAGCAAGACCAGGTATAGTCACACCTAAGAACTAAGGAACCCTAGTAGGTGTTGGAGGAACCCCTGGTGTTTGAAATTCGAGTATAGTAGCTTGGTCAGGATTCTGTCCTCCAACCCTAGTATATGAACCGTTAGAAGTCGTTGGATGAATACCCTGAGCTATAGTAAACTCATCATGTGAACTAGAGTATCATGTAATATCGGCGTGGCAATGAAACCCGAGGGCACCTGACTCGAGGTCAAGCTCTACCTTTTTCTTGTAGGTGCTCGGCCTCGGGCAATAACTCGAGGTCAAGCTCTACCTCTTTCTTGCCCCCTGCCCTGTACACCACATCTGACAATGGATGAGGGTGTATGTACGAGATCCTGATCTCCTATGGTTGAATGAGTCCTCACCATCTATGAGAAATAGTGAAATAAAAGAGATCTAGTATTCAATCATAGTAGAAACGCACGAAAGAATGAAAGAACTGAAATTTACTAAATATCTTATAGCCTCTCGAAGATAGGTAGGGAGCTCTCCGTACCGATCCGCACGACTCTACTAGACATCGCTCTTGTTATCATAAGACCACTAACCTAGTACTCTAATATCAATTTGTCATGACCCAAAATCCCATTGTACCGTGAGGGCTCCTACCCTAACCCATCGGCGAACCCTAAATCATTCAACATGATTAAAAATGTAAGTAAATGCGGAAAATAAAGGAATAACAGAAGTATTATCAAGTCTTGGAACTTAAATACATAAACTTGCAAGAAAATCCCTCAAAATCTGGTAGTCATGAGTACGAAGCTCTAAAGTCGAATACAACTCTGAATAGTGAAATACAAGTACTGTCTGAAAGTAACAAGGACAGAATCATAAATATAAGAAGGATTTCCAGCACCGGGAATGCATCAGCGGCTCACCCTCGACTCTAAGAACAATCTCTAAACGTGTTGCCCTCAAGATGCTCCTCGATCGTCCGACTTAGTAGATGCACATAGAGTGCAGCAAGCATAGAGTGAGTACGAGAAACACGTGTACTCAGCAATCTCATCGACTGACCGCAACTATAACGATGGCGAGGGTTGGTACTATCCGATATATACTAATTAGTTTGTTAACTATAAAGACAGTTCAAGTATCCAAACTACCAATAGTTTTTATAATTCATTACAGTACAAGTGTTATCAAGGTTCACAAGTCTCAACACAGTCTCCAACAGTCTTACCAAATCAGCCTAAACCCCATTCAGAGGGTCTAGTCCCATCGAGTCTCACAACTCAACCACACGACAATATTAAGACTCAAGTATCAGTAATTCTTCTATCAAAGTCATAAGAGCATAAGTCTACCAAGAATCAACACTGAGTACACACAGCATCAGATACATATCAAATATATGAATGAATAGAATGCAAATGATATGTATGTATGCAATGGTCATATGTACCCGGTATACACACGCTCCTACAGTAATGTCACGTGACTCATGGGGGACTTATGAGGTCCATATACTCATCTGATCCCATTAGATACCAGCTCTGTGGGTGAAGTGTCATCATCAGTCATCACTCTCGTATTATGTACCATATTTAATAATCGATTTCCCAAGCCTCTTTCATCGGTATCTCAATAGTTCAAATGTCAAATATAATATGTATGAATGATATGGATATGAGTACACTATGCAATATCATAATCAATACAATCAGAATTATCAATTTCCTTTTCAAGTATTTAGACGAGATGTAGAGCGATAAATGCATGACAAGTCAAATCAAGGATAGAAATATCAAACATGGCTATGAGACCGAGTAATCAACAATCATACCAAACCTAAGAGAATTTATGCACCGCGCTCACGACCCAAAGGCTAAACACGTAATATTCTTCAAGTGTATCACACTAGTTCATTAATTACCCATATTGAGTTCACAGGTGCCCGTAATAGTGCTCGTCACCTCACTAGTACGGGACCTCCAATAACCTATTACTCCAATTAATTCATGAATAACATACCAACACATAATGTTATAATAGAGTCTAGTATGTCTCAACTTTCCTGTTTCGAAGCCGAAGAGTCAAGCAACAACTTTGCCCTTCCTCTAAGTCTCCACTCGAGCCTACTCTGATCAATTATATTAACTAAATGATATTACGGGTCTAACGGTACCCATAACAGTATTTACAACTAGAATCTCCAAGTTAAACTATAAAGAAAATGCAGGCCCACAATAACAAATACAAACTTTATTACCCAATTAGTACAATAACATGCTAACTAGTCATAATCTCAAGTTAATTTGATAACTAAGCCCAATTAGATCCTCAATTTCAAGTTTAGACAAAAGCCCCAAATTCTAAATCCTAGAATTTTCCCCAATTTCCAAAAGGGTTTCTATCATGGAATTAACCAATTAAATATCCTTCTCTATCATGGATTAACACTAGTTCTCATTATTAGTATCAACAAGTCAATATCCAATCCCCAAATCACAATTCTCACCCTCTTATTCTTTAATCATGAAACTAAACCATCACTTCCCCAAATAAAAGATTACACTAAGATAATGAACTTAAAGGATTAAACCATAATCAAAGTGTGGAAATATATCTCTCTTGGTGAACTTTCTTGAAGATCCCAAGGAAATCCCTACTGCTCGAGCTCCAATCCCAAGGAAGAATATTTGGGGAATGATAATAATGTCTAGGTCATTAAAACATATATAATCATAACAGTGATTCCGCTCCAGTGGGATCGACTCTGTTGGAGCCGCCTCGCTTCGACAGAAAAACTCATCCGCTGAGGCGAGGTCACTTACGGTGCTAGGTACCCACAAGAGCGAAATGAATTTAGCAGAGGTGCACACGCCCCTGCGGCGATGTCATCCACAGAAGCGGAAACTCAACTAGAGGGGAAGTCTCGCATCTGCGAGCCAAACCTCTGCAGTGGTGGGCACGCAGAAGCGGACACAAGCTCGCTAGTACGATCACCGGACACCAGCAGCAGTCCAAAAATCATCAACTCCCTGTCAAACATCCCAAACACTTCCGAGACCTCCCGAACACAAACCAACACATTCATTCCTATCAGAAAATACATTCTGGACTTGCTCGCGCACTTGAATTTTCCAAAAAAAAGTCTCTAAGGCTCGAGTTTGACTAAAGTCAACTCTTAAATTATAATTTCACAATTTCATAATCCACAAAACACGCCCGACTACCTCAAAAATTGAACCAAAGGCTTGACTTAGTCATAAATGTCATTCTGGAGATATTAGAACCGATGAAACTATGAAAAGAGCATGTTTACCCAAAAGTCAACTATGAGTCAAACTCCTCTATTCTCTTAACATAGCATTTTCCAAACTTACAAAAAAGAGTTCAAAACCTACCTGATCACCTCGAAAACCAAGCCACCCATCCCCGCAAGTCACAAACAAGTAAATAAAGACCCGAAAATGGTAATTTAGGGATTTCTAGGCAAAACAAGCAAAATGACTTTTCGAGTCGTTACAGAAGAGTATGCCCTCCCACATACAATCCTGCATTTTTATCTGGCAGGACATGATCTGACAGATCACCTCATAAAGATTTTGACAGAGAGGGGCTACTCTTTCACCATTACAGCGGAGCAGGATATTGTTAGAGATTTGAAGGAGAAATTGTCCTACATTGCTCTTGATTATGAACAAGCACTTGAAACAGTAAAAACCAGCTCATCTGTTGAGAAGATCTACGAGCTTCCTGATGGACAAGTTATCACCATTAGTGCTGAGCGATTCCGCTGTCCAGAGCTATACCAACCATCAATAATCGAGATGGAAGATGCTGGCATTCCCGACCACATACAATTCCATCATGAAATGTGACGTCGATATCAGAAAGGATTTATATGGAAATACTGTCCTCGGTGGTGGTTTCACAATGTTCCCAGGTTTTGCTGATAGGATAAGCAAGGAAATCACCGCATTAGCCATAAGTGGCATGAAAATCAAGGTTGTTGCCCCACCTGAGAGGAAGTATAGTGTATGGATCGGAGGATCTATTTTGGCCTCTCTTAGCACATTCCAGTAGGTATGCAAAATGTGCAGAAAGATTTTTAATCTTCTTGTTGTTAAGAGTTTCACATTGGAAATGGAATGGGAACATGGACTCCTTATATAGACTTGGATAATCTTCACCCTACAAGCTAGCTTTTGGGGTTGAGTTAGGCCCAAGATCCGTTCTTTACATGGTATCAGAGCTAGCTTTTGAGGTTGAGTTACACCCAAGATCCATTCTTTACCTTCGCAAGCATTATCTCTGATATGCAAATTGAGCTAATTCGTTGTACCATTGCAAAGTTATTAGTGTTTAGCTCAGAGGATTTAAGGCGATAGATTCCTTTGGCTATAATAGCAAACTTCTAGGCTTATTAGTTATGGTTAAAACTGTTGATTGCCTGAGGAGATAACTAATACCGAATAGTAATTCTATGCAAAATGTTGACCCATTTAAGCTGAAGGTGACATGTTTGTCAAAATGGTGCAACACATTTACTTGTTTATTTTTTCTTTTGCCTGAGTGCAGATGTGGATAGCAAAGGCAGAGTACGATGAGTCTGGGCCTTCAATTGTTGATAGAAAATGCTTCTAAATGTTGCTGCTCGGAAAGAGATCCTTGGAGAGATACATACGACTTCGTATTTTGAGAGAAGCTCGTTGAAATCACTTTATTGTGGATAATGTGGCTCTCCCTTGTATTTCTTTCTTATTATTTTATTTTTATATCTTTATCCAAGTCAGCATTAAATATTCGATCATTGGTATAAGAAGAAAACAGTTCATGCTAAATTCATTTTTTTTCATAAAGAATTATTTTCATGTAGAAGAGTGCATGTCAAATGTTATTGTGATTTGAATTTAACCAAAAGTTTCTAACTAATGATTATTATATTATTAATATTTTTCTTATGGTCGAAAAATTTCGTTATCAAAATATGCAATTTCCTTCATTTCCCTCCTCCATGACCATTACTTTTGCCTACTAAAGTTCCATTAACACAACTTCCTCGAACTAAACCTAAGAAATGGATGCGTTTATGTATTATATAGAGCGTACATATTTAGGTTGGATGACTGACCCGAAGTTGAAACTACAACTAGTTATCGATCAAACCAGAAAAGTTGGACTATACCTGATAAAAATGATACAAAGATTCAAAGAGTAGCAAGTTACACCAATCTGATTTGAATTCTGATATTGGATCTAATTAGTGTTTTGATTGAATATGAATATTCAAAATTTCTACTAAAAGGCAGCCCATAAAAAGGGACCAACAGATACCTTTCCTAGATTGTTTCGGTTAGGCCAAATGATCGATAAGGTACTATGCCTCGTGAGATTGCCAGAAGAACTTCCCTCTAAATTTTTGCCCCTTAAATGCTATGAATTTCTGAAACACAGACGTATGTATTGCAACTCACCTTAAATAGTTTACGCATGACTGATTAAAAACACGACCGAATGCAAATCTCCAACCTTATTAGAGTAACATTTCACCCAGGGGACAGGGGAATTAGTTATTTGACAAGCTTACACAGACCTGGTAATTGATAAAGATAGAGAAATACACTTAGGCATAGCCACAAAGGCCAAATGAAAAGTTCTGACCAGGAAAGCATACATTATAACACTTGCCACAATTTCCGTTGTCTTTCTTGACAGCAGCATCTCGTTCCAAGGTTACAAACCAGGCCACAAGAGCCACAATTAAACCTGTTGATGAACAAATCAACACAAGTGTAGTTGAAACAACATGTACGGCGTTCTGATAATCTCTTGCAAGTTTTCCAGATCAAGTTGTAGTCCTTAGAATCTCTGGGAGGAGGAAATGTACCTTTTCGTGCAGAAAGAGCAATATTGGTGTAAGAATTTGTAGTTGAATTTCTATGGTTTGTCACAGGTCCAGACATTATGGTAATTGGTGTGCTAGAAAGAGCGAGGATGACAATGAGAAGGTTGAAAAAATCCATAATTGACAATGGTGGTTTCTGCTGAGCAGCTATAAGGCTTTATAACTAATAGAGGATGGCATGAGATTCGAAATGCCAAAATCTGGAGTCCATGCACAAGAATCTGAAACAACATGACTTGCTCGGCAATGAGTCAAAGTTGCATAGCTAACTCTCTAGTACTAGTATGCTTGCCTCTAAGTAGGTGAGGAACATAAATGAAGCTAATTGATAAATATCAAAAGCCTATGCATCTTAGAGTTTGAACTTGTTGGCACCAGGAGCTAGTGACAAATCATGGAGCCCAAATTATATGGAATTACTTGGAAGCTTGAACCTAAAACAAACGGGGGAAATTCCTCAACATGTTGATTTAAAATTTGTGTACATCAAAATTTGAGAGGAAGTAGATACTGATAACCCCATGGTGGTGGGAAGGGGGGGGGTTGGTGGTCATTGAGTCTTCTGTTAGCTGATGGCACCTTCTCTCAGTAGGGTGTTTAGAGTCGGTGTGTTCAAATGCTTAAAAGATTTATTTTGCATTTGTACAAGTGATTCGAGTTGAATGTAGCGGGTTCAGCTGAGACAGCAAAACCCATACATGAAGACTAGCAAATTCGACTTATTTGAATATGCTGGTGAGATTTTGTTATTACATCAATCCCTTGCAGAATGATAGAGTCAGATGGTCCTTGGGTGTCTAATTCCAAGGAATCCAAAAAAGTTAAAAATTGGATCTATGTCCAACGGATTACACCTAGTAAGAAAAGGTTTTTTGTTTTACTTCGACCTGTCGTCACATATGAAATAACGGACGGTATAAATTTAGCAATCCTTTTTCCACCGGATCCATTGCAGGAAAGGGATAATGTGCAACTTCGAATTGTCAATTATATCCTTTATGAAAATGGCAAACCGATTCGAGGAATTTCTGACACAAGTATTCAATTAGTCATCAATCCCTTGCAAAATGATAGAGTCAGATGGTCCTTGGGTGTCTGAGTCCTTCAGGCCCAGATACTCTTCCCTCTCCAACTAAGGTTATATCATCATGGAATGCGCCCTTGTCATACTTCTTCAAGTGATCATTCTTCAACTAATTCTACCCCTTGTTGCCTGCTGATATACAAGCCTTCTTGCTATGCCCCTGAGTTTTGTATACAACAAGAAGTTTTGCTAACAAACATGTGTGGACAAATAAGAAAATTTATGCACAACTTCAATAGCCTTTTGATTGATTAGGCGCTCACAAACTTCGACAGCGTTTTGATTGTTTAGGAATTCAGACAGACCGTTATAAGCAAATATAAATATTTAGAGACTAAAGTAAACATTGGAGTTTTAAATTAATCAGGGGATTATGGAAATAAACTGGTATTAGATAACATAAACTGGTAGGGGAATTGGTGTTTTTTATCCACATAAAGTAAGTTGCAGCAGGGAAATGTTGTTTTCTCAAGTCTACATTGCTTTTGACTCACCATCTGTCACACAACTAAATTATGCACTAGCGGTATAAAGGGGGACTTTTAATAATAGACGTAAACGGCAAGTGAAAAGAAGAAAACTAAAGACATATTCGTGGCTTTATAGTTTAGTAGAACGTGGTTGTGACAAAATGAAGTTTGCATTTTGCATTATGCTTACTATATGAACTATTTAGAATCAGCTATGTTCCAACTATACTGAATGAATCAATCAATTACCCACTGGAAAATTCTAAAAGATCTAAAATAGCGATATGGATCGTTTGAACTGATATCTCCTTGTGTTTTTTCTTTTTGCTGTAATGGTTTGGAGTTACGAGGAGTCTCCCTTGAATACTGAGACCAAATGAATCACTGATTTAAAAGTAAAAAGAATATCAAGAGGAAAGCTTCCCATAAGATGAGCATAGGAACATTTTGAATCTTCAACAATCCTTCCCATGTTCGACTGCATAGAATAACATGATGGGCGTGGGGGTGGGAGGGGGGAGTCAAAGTCTTTACAACTCTGGTCCTTGATAATTTTTCAGATTATGTTATCACTGCTGTCAACTTGATGCTGGTTCACATGTTTGAGCTAGCCATCCATAGACATGATCAATTCAAGTGGCAGGCAGCATGACATGACTCCAGTTGTTATGTGGGGGATCATCATTTTCCTCTACACTCGTTTGTTGTTGCCTTCTCTGTAGTTATTCACCACACAAATCTATTATCATAATTCACAATCACATTCCACTGTATCTTTTTCCTTTTGAGCATCTCGAGGATGAAATTTCACTTTCATATGTTCTGAAGACAACATAGACCAACTTGATATTGTGGTTCAACACTTGTTATATGTTCTTTTATCAAATGAAATAACAACATGACACTACAAATCAAAAGCAGCAGCTTGACATGGTAAGAGATACATAAAACCATTAGGGAGATAATTTAATGGCAGAAAGAATGTGGTTACTATTTCTTACCAAGGATGGAAGAATATAGCGAGTTAAAAGCCAAAGAAGAACATTTGGCTTGTTCTAACAAACAATTTTTTATCTAATACGTATCACTTATTAGACGCCTATGCTGATTGTAATGCTTCTCAATGAAAACCTTGGAAGCCCCTTGTACAGTTCTGCGCCATGTCTATGCATATGAAAAGAGAAACATTTAGAAAAAATTTAAACATTACAATTGCAGATGTGAAGCTAAATGATGATGAAATAAGGGTTGTCTCTTATGCATACGAAGAACAATATCTTCACTTTGTCACTATATAGGAAACATTGTTAGGAAAACAAAGCAGAAAAGGCATAGTGAGCTGGGGAGCCTATATATCCATTAATGTTTGGTGAAATCGCATGTGATAAAATAGAGAGTTAGTTCCACCTTTACAATAAAGATAATTGGAGGTTTTGGCATAGCATCTAAATCTAGGATCCCTCTAGATTGGGTTGGGTTGCATGTTCCATTAAGCTCAAATGCAATAGCACAATAGTTTGCAAGTGAAGAATATCTAACCTTGTGAATAGTACCGAAAAAGGATGTGTTGTTGAGATCTAACCTAGCCCTAAGGTTGGCTTTTCCAAATCTTTGAGAACCTTGGGGTTGGGGAGGTAGAAGGGAAACACTTGTAGTATCAACAGCAGCTCGTAATAATATTCTTTTCCTTCTTTTAGCTAATCTGAGCTCCTTCTTAGCTATAGCTCTGTCTTCTGATTCAGAACCCATCTCAGCAAACTTCCTCATTAGCTCTTCTGATGATGCTTTTGTTACATGCTGAACTCTACTACCATTTCCCTTTCCTTCCATTTTTGAAGAACAACAACAACAAACAAAGAGAGAGATCTTATAATTTTGTTTCAGTACGAAAGCGATGTGAATTGTAGAAGACGAGGTTGTCTCAACAAGGGTTACTAAATATGTCGCAAGAATGGACCGTTGGAGCGGGCGGTGGAGAATAATGTATTAAGGGCGAAAGTAGCCGTTGGGACAAGCAAATCATATAGGAACTTACATTAATAAAATAATAACTACTTGTGAAGTTAACACTCGTTTATTTCTTTAGCTTAACATAATCGTTGACTGGTCAACAAGTATGACAAATGACTTATATTTTCAACCATCTGTGACGTTGCAAGTTTAAAAAAGTAAAAAGTAAAAACAAAAATTAAGAAAAAAAAAAGGTGACCTTGGAAAAGAAAAACTATATATAAAGGAAAAGTAAACTAGAGAAAAAGCCATCGGAATACCCGAACTATATTGTGATGAGTTTCTAAATGCTTTCTCATCTTCACATCTCTTTTTACCTATAGTTGGAATTAGAGAACAAACAAATACTTAATCTTGATAGAAAGATGCACACGGAAGTATATGTGGTCATCAAGTAATATAGTGACTTGTAAAAGGCGTATATTGCCGTACTCACAGAGACTTATAGTCAACAATTTAATGACAATTTACTATTACTATTAATTATGCAAGTGTGAAAGTAGAGAGTTTAATTGTTTTATAAACTAATTCGAAAAGTAATTAACTAACTATTTATGCTAACAATTCGTCACCAATGTTTGTTTAAGACTTGAGTTTATCACAGAGAGATGGGTATTTTAGGGTCGTGGTTGGTTCACCAATCATATTGAGTCATTCAAGTATCTCACCCTAACAATTTTATTCACGATCGTTAATTACCCAGATTATTAATCATATAATATTCTCCTGAATCACTACTCGCCGATTCAAAATAGTTCACCACCTATATTCCTATGGAATTGACCTATTAAGAACGCCATTTGTCTACGGTATTTAATTACATGTGGCGACTAAGTATATTCATATCCTAGCCACAAATCCTAGCCAAACTGTAGGGATAATCAGATAATACCTTTTTTTCTTCTTCTCTAATTTAATACTCCATCTATTTCAAAATATTTGTCTTACTTTCCTTTTTGGCATGTTTCAAAATGTTTGTCTCTTTCTTTTTTTTGCAACTCTTTAATTCTGACTTTCCACATGGCATGTTTAAGACCACAAGATTAAAGGGCATTTTGGTATATTCTTCATATCTTTAATTTAAAACCACAAGATTCAAAAATCTTATTTACTTTCTTAACCTATGTGTCAAGTCAAAACCAGATAAATATTTTAAAACGGAGGAAGTAACATCTTTCCAAGTATGTATATTATATAGTAAATAGAACTTGACTATTACGCAGGCAATCAAGAAATTAACAACAAAAGTAAAGAAACAATCTTATATGAATAAACTACTAAGATAAAAAAAAAATTGTCAATAGTCATGGTTATACCACAACCCCGGAATTTGAAGAGTTAAGCTACTCATGATTCCCACAAGAACACAAGAATTCATGATTAAATAAAGATTCAATGATGAAAATAAAGAAAGGAGATGAAATTTATGTTAAACGGCTCTAACCCTTGCTCCCTAGGATAAACAGTACGAAGCAACCCTAAAAACGAGTTTACAGTGTATTTACACCAAGTACAAACGAACCCTGACTAAAATACCCTTAAAAATTATGAACCCACTTCAACTAAAAAATAGTTTGTTGCGTCGCGCCAAGGCAAATTTCCAAGCTCCAATAATTGTTGCCAAGTTTCTTTCTCCAGTGCAGGGGCGACACGTCTGGCTTTTTCTTCTACGATTCATTGTTTTTCTTAACTTCTTTGCGTACACACGTGGTTCTTGAACCCTGAACTAGGTCCTGGTTAGATTTTAGGGCGTTTACTCAAACTTTAAAACTCCCGATAAAAAAATAGCTCATTCTTCTCCATTTTAATCCTACACATCAAAAACACGATATTAATAATAAAGCGGTAATAGTCATACTCAAACTATAACAAAAGACATAAGATGTGAGATAATTAGCGGCTAAATGCACACATATTACACCAAACATCACCACCCCACACTTAGATTCTTGCTCGCCCTCGAGCAATTAACTATCAACCACCCATCTCTACAAGATCAAAGAACTATACAAATTTGAACAGGTCTACTCATGTTATGCTAATACGACTATCACAAGACATATCAAACGTCGAGAAAATTTTCACTTTGGTTATGAAACATATCAATTATCCATTTACTCACAAACAACCTCTTCAAAATAACTTAGCCTCAAAAATCGACTCAAGACACCAAAGTCAAGCAAATATGGCCATGTCACCTAAAAGAGAAATCCATTACTTCACCTATCTTTTGTCAATCAAGCGCGCTCATCAAGAATAAGGGACTGGCCCATATTTCTCACATGAATATAACTAAATCACACACAATGGGAAAAAAATCAAAAAATTTACACTCCGCCTCACAAAGAACTTGTAACACCCCGTACCTTCAGTCTAACATTTGATATGTATCATGGAAACATAATGGAACCAAGATAAGGAGTATAAGAAGTGTTTTGAAAACTAATCTAGGTATAAGAAGAGTCTTTGGGAAAAGTATAGTATAAAGCTACCCTACAAAATATGTTTTCAATTGATTTTTCCCGAGGCCTCACTTCAAGAGAGCATAACACCATTATAAGTTGTGAATTTGGAAAAACTCAAAACATGAAGGTTGTCTCCCTTTGACATACTTTCCATCCATATATGGTAGAGCTCAAACGAATATCTATACAAGAAGCTATGACCATTTTACTAAAGAGTCATACATCAATTTGAAGAACACAGATCTGCGGAGCATAATGCATTTTGCGGCACATATTAAATCGTAGATCTCACCTGGGTTTCTTTAAAGTCGCATTTTTCAGTCTTTTTAAGCCAATCTTTATTCTCCAAAGCCCTAGAACGACTTTTCTCTCCTCTCCTCTCCTCTCCTCATCCTCCCACATCAAGGTAAGTCTCTCTTATATATTCCTAAGTAATTCTAACACTTATACATCAATTCTTAATAAGATTATACGCTTCAATCTTAGGGTTTATAAGAAAACCCTTCTCAGGGGTTCAAGTTCAAATTGTTGAGTTTTCTCTTCAAACATTCAGACCTTTTCTTCACATTTTGGAGTGATTAAGATATGTACAACTTTTATCCACTTGTGGAAACATCATTGTTCTTCCCCACGCCACGTTCATCCATGAAAATATGAAATTCCTCAGGCTTAGGGTTTTACTATAATTATGATGACCCTAAATTACATGTATCATGATATACCATATTTGTATTACAAATTCATTATTGTATTCATGATATTTCATTATGACTATCATGTATTGGCATGTAATCCATGAACACTCATAAATTAAATTCCATGGGTTCTCAACTACAAGTCATGAACCAATATTACACTACTCCATGAATCTTACGTATTTCCTTATTTCATACAAGTTATATTATGTATATATCTTCATGTTAAAATACACTTACAAATCATGTTTACAAGTCATGTTTATGAAATACATGGGCTTACAATCCAATTATATCCATGTTCATATTTTGGGACTTGTACAGATTACAAGAAGGTTTAATACCTGAAACTACGTATGCCAACATAGGATAAGAATCTCTCCACCCAATTAGGAAGATTTCATGTACCCATTGCGGGTTATTGGATCCATTCATGTCATGCTCATAACTCGTACCTCGACAAAGTACGAGATGGCTTAGCTGATCGGGCAGAGATCAGACGGCATGTTCTCATGCGGTGGTTTCATATCGGTTATACTAAAATCTCTCCCATTTAAAATATGATATCATGTTTTATTATATTCATGTTAGATATTATACATGCTCATGCTAAGGTTATAGTTACAGTTTTAGTTTTATGTCCCTATTATTTTATATGCATGCTTATTTATTCAGTTGCTTTACATATGAGTACAATTCAAATGTACTTATATCCCTTTTTGCTTGGGGCCTGCACTTCACGGTGAAAGTACAGAGTTTTAGGACGACGGATCAGTTCGCTAGGATTTCTACAGTATTAACTATTGGTGAGACCCATCTCATTCGGGGTGTTAGTTATTTTTCATGTCATGCTTTATAGTAAAGGTATGTCAGGGCCTTGTCATGCTAAGCAGTTTTAGCAGTCAGACTCACATTCAAAGGTTTCATAGACTAGTCTAGCATGTCATGTCAGTTAGATAAACTTAATATGATTCCAGATTATTTCCGCAATTATATTTTTCAGACTATATTTATAGTGTTCAGTTTTACATGTTTTAAAGCATATCTCATTATCTTAATGCCCATGTTGATTCAACAAGTCATATGGTTGGGTCGATCACATGCAGTCAGGCACCGAGTGTCTTATTTTACGCCCAGGCTATGGTTCAGGGCATGACAAAGCTTGGTATCAAAGCCTAGGTTCTATTATCTTAATGAGTCTATGAAACTGTGTCTAGTAGGATAACTTTTATGTGTGTGTGCGTGCCACACATGTATACAGTTGACCATCAATACATCTAAGATTGTCTCACTTATTTCATACTCTAGATCATGCAATTACAGCTATACCTTTAGGACATTCTTCTAACTCGTGTGTATTACATATTTCAGAAAATGCCTGCTAAAGGAAAGTCAGCTACAAGTAAAAAAAAATGCTACTAATGCTACCCAAGGTGTGAACTCTCAGGCTCAGGGCGTAGCATCGGGTTCAGTGCCCCCGACTTCACCTCCACCATCTACCAAAAAGGCCACAGGAGTCTGTGCCACCGTCAATCCACCACTTAATTTTGAGGATGTAGATGTCAGAGGAGCTATCCAGTTGCTCACTCAAATTGTTGCTAACTAAGCTCAGCGTTAGGATACGACTTCAAATAATATTGTTAGCAGAGGGTCATCCAGTTCCAAGATCATGAAGTTCATTCGCATAAAATCACCAGTATTCAATAGTCCATCAAGACTGAGGACCCACATATTTTATTGATGGGATTCATAAGGTCCTTCGTACTATGTATGCCACTAAAATAGAGGCGGTAGAGTTTGGATCCTATCAGTTGTAGAATGTCACAAATACTTGGTATGAGATATGGAAATAGTCCCGAGAGGAAGATGCACCATCTGCAGTTTGGGATGAATTTGCATATGCCTTCATTGAACACTTCCTGCCACTAGAAGTCAGGGAGGCCAAGGCCCTACAATTTGAAAGGCTCAGACATAACAACATGATCATACAAGAATACTATCTAAAGTTCATCTTATTGGATAAGTATGCTCCGCACATGGTTATAGATATGAGGGTCAGAGTTTTGTGTTGAGTCTTGAGCCTTATTTGTTCGGTGATACTAAATTGCTGCTTAGAACAAAAAGATAACCATTGCCAAGATGGTTTTTTTGTTCAGGGTATCGAGGATAGGAAGAAGGAAGATGAACAGTTGCAGAAGGAAAATGATAGAGAGTTCAATAAGAGAGCTAAGTCTTCGGGTCACTTAAGTCATGAGAGAGGTGAAGGCAGACAGTTCTTTAAAAACAGGTCATCAGGACCTGCTCCATCTTCAAACAGTGCCCCAAACCCAACGTTCAGGAATGATCAGAGGAGACCGAATTTCAGGGCAGCAGTTTCGCAGTCTAGCGCTAGTATGGGTCAGAAGACGTATGATAACCCAATTTTGCAGTAAGTGTGGTAAGAGGCATGCAGGGGAATGTCGCATGGGCATGGATATTTGTTATGAGTATGGCCAGCGAGGTCACTTTCAGAGAGACTCTCCATCAGTGAGATAGGGTACCTGAGGTAATGTGGCTCAGTCCACAAATTCAGCAACTCCTCACAATTCTCAAGCCCTGTCAGGCCATGGTGCAGATAAGTCTGGAAATACAAGCGGAGGTCCAAACTGCTTGTATGCATTATCTAGTCATCAAGATACAGAGGCCCGTGCAGATGTTGTTACATGTATACTAACCATTTTCACTTTTGAAGTTTATGCCTTGATAGATTCTGGATCCACTCTGTCATATGTAACCCCATTTATTGCTAAGAAATTTGGGATAGAGTCAGAAAAGTTTCTCTTTGAGATCCACTCCAGTTGGAGAGTTAGTTATAGCTGGACGAGTGTATATGGGTTGTCTAGTTAGAGTTTATCACCACATTACAGTAGTGGACTTGGTAGAGTTGGAAATGGTAGACTTCGATGTAATCATGCGCATGGATTGGTTGTTTTTATATTATGCCACAGTAGGTTGTAGAACCAAAATTGTAAGTTTTGAATTTCTTGGTGAACTAGTCATAAAATGGAAGGGTGATGCAGTAGCACAAAGGTAGGTTTATTTCCTATCTTAAAGACAAAAAGATGATATCCAGGGGGTACATTTACCATCTAGTTTCGGTCAGGAATATAGATACCCAGACCCAACTCTTCAGTATGTGCTAGTTGTAAGCGAGTTTCCAGAAGTCTTTACAGAAGATCTTCCCAAAGTTCCCTATAGGGAGATTGACTTTGGAATTGATTTACTTCCCGGTACTAAGCCGATATCCATTCTGCCATACATAATGGCTCCATCAAAGTTAAAAGAACTAAAAACCCAGTTGAAATATCTCCTTCATAAGGGATTCATTAGACCAAGTGTCTCACCTTGGGGTGCACTAGTCATTTTTGTTCGAAAGAAGGATGGATCTTTATGAATGTGCATTGATTAGCACTAGTTGAACAAGTTCACCATTAAGAACAAGTATCCTCTTTCCATAATTGATGACTTATATGACCAACTTCAGGTGCCCAATGTTATTCCAGGATTGACCTCAGATCAGGGTACCATCAACTTAAGGTTAATGAAGTTGATATTCTGAAAACCGTCTTCAGAACTTGTTATAGTCATTTCTAATTTTGTGTCATGTCATTCAGATTGATGAATGCACCAGCTGCTTTTATGGACCTTATGAACGGGGGTTCAAGCCTTACCTCGACCTTTTCATTATTGTCTTCATTGATGACATCCTATTTTATTTCCCAGTGAGGCTGACCATGTAGAACATCTCAAAATAGTGTTGCAGACACTCCAGGATTGCAAGTTTATGCAAAAAAATCCAAGTGTGAATTTTGGCTGAAATTAGTGGCATTTCTAGGCCACGTCATTTCTGGAGAAGGCGTGCAGGTAGATTTTTAGAAAATCAAGGCAGTAAAGAATTGGCCCAGACCCACTTCAGTCTCAGAAATAAGAAGTTTCTTGGGTTTGGCAGGCTATTACAGGTGTTCTGTATAGTTTTTTTCCTCTATCTCAGCTCCGTTAACTAGATTGACTCATAAGAAAGTTAAATTTCATTGGTCAGATGCATGTAAGAGCAGTTTTGAAGAATTGAAAACAAGGTTGACTTCTGCCCCAGTTTTGACATTGCCAGAGGGAACCGAGGAGTTCGTGGTGTATTGTGATGCATGGGGAATTAGTCTCGGATGTATTTTAATGCAGCATGGTAGGGTTGTAGCTTATGCATCCGGACAACTTAAGCCTCATAAAAAGAACTATCTAACTCACGATTTAGAATTTTCTCCCGTGGTTTTGGCGCTCAAGATATGGTGCCACTATTTGTATAGAGTTCATGTTGATATTTCCACAGATCACAAAAGCCGTCAGTATATTTTCAAGCAATAAGAGTTGAATCTTAGACGGAAGAGATGGCTCGAATTGCTTAAGGATTATGATGTGGATGTTCTCTATCATCCAAGGAAAGCAAACATGGTATCCGAATCGATGATCCATCGGAAGATTAGATCATGTTCAAGAAGGAAAGAGAACTATAGAGAAGGAAGTTCACCGACTAGCCAAATTAGGAGTTTAACTTTTGGACTCCGAAGATTGTGGTGTGGTTGTTCAGAACTAGTCCGAGTCTTCCTTAATATTAGAAGTGAAGGAGAAACAATGTAATGATCCTTACTTCTTGCATCTTAAAGAGGAGATTCACAAGCATAAGACTACAACTTTTGAAGAAGGGGGATATGATGGTACTTTAAGGTACCCAGGCAGATTATGTGTTCCAGATATAGATGGGCTCATAGAACGAATCATGACAGAGGCGCACAACTCCAGGTATTCCATTCACCCAGGTTCTACAAAGATGTATCATGATCTTAAAGAGATTTATTTGTGGAAATATATGAAGAATAATGTAGCAGATTTTGTGGCCAAGTGTCCAAATTGTCAGCAAGTGAAGGTCGAGCACCAGAGGCCTAGTGGGTTGCTCAGAATATTGATATTTCTATTTGGAAATAGGAAATGATAAACATGGATTTCATAATAGGTCTACCTATCTCATCCCTATGCATGATTCGATTTGGGTGATTGTAGACCGACTTACTAAATCAACATACTTCTTGCCAATCAAGACCACGGATTAAGCAGAAGATTATGCAAAGTTGTATATCCAAGAAATTGTCAGGCTTCATGGGACCACATTGTCCATTATCTCAGATTGTGGTGCTCAGTTCACATTGAACTTTTGGAAGTCCTTCCCTAAAGAATTGGGTACCAAGGTAAATCTTAGAACAACTTTTCACCCTCAGAAAGATGACCACGCAGAGCGTACTATTCAGACCCTTGAGGATATATTGAGGGCATGTGTTCTTGATTTAAAAGGTAATTGGGATGATCACTTGCCTCTCATTAAATTTTCTTATAATAACAATAACCATGCTAGTATCAAGATGGCACCGTTCGAAGCTCTGTATGGGCGAAGGTGGTGCTCCTCGATCGAACAAAAGTCGTTTGATCCTATATAAAAATGCGTAGGTTGCCAATTGGTTAGTTTGAAGTTAGTGAAATAGAGTTGTTAGTGTCATACTTGGTCCATCAGGCTATAGAGAAATTCAAGTTGATTCAGGAGCATTTGAAAATGACTCAAAGTCACCAAAAGTCCTATCCGGATGTGAAACGTAGAGACTTGGAGTTTCCGGTTGATGATTCAGTATTTCTAAAAGTTTCACCTATGAAAGGTGTCATAAGATTTGGAAAGAAGGGGAAACATAGTCCCAGATATATTGGACCATATAGGATCCTATGAAGGATTGGCCAAGTGGATTATGAGCTCTAACTACCGCAAGATTTAGCTGATGTGCACCCAGTGTTTCATGTATCTATGTTGAGGAAGTGTGTGGGAGACCCGCCATAGGACATATTAGAGAGATGTTTCAGAAGTTAGACTTAATGGCATATTAGAGAGATGTTTCAGAAGTTAGACTTCAATGGAAGGATATTCCGGTAATGCGATGAGAAGGAAAGAGTATAGAATTGTTCCTTTAACCATTCGAGAATCCAAGTATGGGACTCAATAAAGATAGAAATATTATACCGAAAACTCAGTGATGCCTCCCTTAGATGATGAAATGAAGGAATAACCATATATGGATTCGAGCCTATTACAAGTTAAAGAAAGTTTGACAGAACAAAGAGGCAGCCTTCAGGACTACATAAGATAAAAGGTATAAGCAATTTAGCCCATCTAGAGGTCGGGGAGAGAGAATATCCGCCAAAGATTTTCAACAGTTAGCAAGATCAAGGGGTCCAATTTTAGGACTCCAATGATAATAGATTTGTAGCGCACAAAGTATCAATGTCGCCTCTGTGGTAAAGTAAAGAAATAACAATGTGGGAAATTAAAGTTAATACTACCGGAAGAGAAGGTTCTGCGATAAAGAACGTTAATGTTTAAGTTAAAGGGGGACGGAGTTCTCCGATACCTAAATTGATCATGCATCCCAGATCTAGCTGATTGCAGGACAAGATTAGAGTAAAGGTGTTTCATTCTCGCTATTCTATCGGGTTCGATGAAGACGTACCACCCTACCCAAGACATGGACTAAGGTAGTAATGAAAAAGCAAAGCAGTGCCAAGTTTTGGCATAGAGACCCCATGGTTAGCTAGTAACTATAAAGCATTAGAGGCCCAGTGGGCTAGTGGATAGAAATACATATTTCCACCTGGAAAGGATAAAATGATTCAAAGATAAAGTCCAATATGGGTTTATCCCTGATCTTATCAGAAATGTTGCTTCAGGTAATCAATGGTCAACAGATATATAAGTTTGACCCACTTCTTGCCAATATGGAGTGATTCACACGGTCGAGGATTATACTAGCTTACATTGAAAGGGATGGTATGATTTCGGGACATTTTAACTGTCTAATGAAGAATGTAGAGGTTCGGATACAGTAAAATTCTAAGACTTCTCCAGGAAGGTTTAGAAGAACAGGGAAGGCTTTGATATAGCTCATTCCTAGATAGGTGGCTAGACCAAGTGCATGATTTAGGCGCTTGATGATATGATGCGGGCAGGTATGCTTGATTTAAAAGGGAATTGGGATGGTCATTTACCCCAATACGAGATATGTATTATAAAGATTATTATGTCACCATCAGGACAGATCCTTATGGGACCTGGTCTGGTTGGGAATAAAGATCATCTATGGATTTACTTGACGTAATAAAATGAGACTTGCTTAAACATGTGTTAGTCTTGTTAGTTCCCCAGAATGTGGAAGAGATAAACATCCTTTAGAAGTAAGTGTTAATAGTCTAATATTTCCATAAGTCACCCACCGAGACTTAAAGAACACCGTTCATGATTCGGTATTCCTGAAGATTTTACTCATAAAGGGTGTAACAAGAATTCGACCGGAAAAGCAAATTTAAACCACAGATACAGTGAGTCGTATGGTATTACTTAGAGACCTGGTTAAATGACCCTTGAGCTTGAGATTACCTCTAGAGCCAGAGGCAGTTTATTTAGTTTCTCTCGTAACGATATTACGAAAGTATAGCAAATTTCTCTTGTGTGTTTCATGTAAGGAGTGTTCAGATTACTGAAGACATATCCTATGGGGAGGTCCCAAATAGGATTCTTTAATATTAAGTTCAGATGTTTGCGACTGAACTGATAGCATCAATTAAAGTGTTGTGAAGGAATAACAATGTAGAAGATCACTCGGGAAGCCGAATAAGATACGAAGTCCAAATATCCTTACCTATTTCAGTCTTCATGTGTTAATTCTAAGACACATGGGACATGTGTAGCTCAAAATACGGCAAAGGATACCGAAGGTAAGTTATGGCTAACCATTTTGATTTTTGCGTATATAGATGGTTGTGTGAGGCAAAGTTAAACTTATTTTGTGATTATGTTGCCCTGTGTGGCATTGGATATATGTTTGGGTTGTTTACCAGGTTTTGGATAGTCCTGTTTACAAAGGAAAATCTGCCAAAATTTTTAGAACCCTCAGTGGTTAAGAACATCTTTAACATTCGTGGACGAATATTCCTAAGGGGGGAAGGATGTTACACTCCGTAGTTTCGCATTCCGTCGCATCATCGATTGATACTTGAGTCCCAGAAAGAGGTACAACCTTTCGAAAGGATAACCAAGGTTTATAACCTGTTTATGGAAATTCCAGAGTATATGGAATCTAAAAAGATTTAAGGAAGTACATTTCGACAAAAATGGGAACTAAGCAATATAACAGGACAGATGACGGACCGCCAAATACTTTGACGGACTGTCAAATACCCAGCCTGAGCCGTCAATCATCCAGGAAGTTTGATGGGGAAGATTAACGGACCGTTGGAAGTTTTACGGTCCATCGAGTGTACTGTCAAAGTACTGAGGTGGAATTTTTTTGACATGTTAAATACAGGTTAGGTCAATTTAGACCTCATTTTCACCCTAAATTCTATCCTAACACTCCCAAAATCCTCTCTAGTAATTCCCAAACATTCAAGACCAATTCCGAAGTATATTACATTGGATTAACATTGTTAATTCGATGATTATCGTAGAAGTCATCACCCCCGTGGAGAGGTAATTTTGGAAATCCTATAATTTGGGGCAACTTGTTGTTTCATGAAGGTTGGTTGCGTTGAGGTAAATTTTACCCCCTCCCCTTTATCTATAATTATGGTTACTTTATGATTTGGGATAAGTTGTGGGAGGATTTTCGTAACCGAAAACCGTAACCTTATGAAATTATTGTATATGGACTTGTGGGCTGCTTTGATCAAGATATGAATTAAAATTGATCAATATATTGGTTGTTGATGTTTAAAACCTAAGAGGTTATGTTTCGGAGAATCGTGGGTCCAAATTACATGAATACCATTTTGTTAACAAGTCTAAGAACCTTTTTAAGTCAAGGCGATCGCTAAGATACCTAAGTAAGGTTTCTTATGGAATATGGATTAGATGTTGATATCGATCCTTTATTTGTTATACATAAGCAATTGTGAGGAGTACAAGAGCTTATAGCATGACATATAGCTTCATGGATAAGGTATGTAAGGCTATCCCTTTCTTTCAAAAGCATGAAATCTACAAGATTATCATTTTTGAAAAGAAACGTTAAGAATTCCATTCTATTGTCTATCGAAGTTTCATATTGAGAAGTATTCATTGTTATTTCAGTTCTTACAATCCTCGTTGTTGGTTATTGGTTGTATCCTAAGTCTTCAAAAGGAAGCTTATAAAATATAGCCATCAAGTCGACCAAAGAACCGTGCTAAGAATAGAGTCAAAAAGTTTATGAGTTTATAAGAAGGCCAAAGAGCCATGGTTATCATAGTCTGTTGTTCACACCCCGAGTCCCCTTTGGTATTGATATAGTTTTTATAGGCATTAATATCATGCATAAAATCATATACATATAGAGGATGAAGTTGCACATTCCGCAACATATACATATAGAGGATCGGGTTGCACGTTCCATAACATATACATATAGAAGATCGGATTGCACGTTCCGCAACATATACATTTATTGGATCGGGTTGCACGTTCCACAACATATACATTTGATGGGTCGGGTTGTGCATTCCGCAACACATACATGAGTTGGTGTGCATATTGCATTGCATATTTATACACATACCAAAGGTTAATGATACGTTATACCTTGCACTATAAGACGAGGATAGTTTATACAATAAAGACTTATCCAGATAGGTTGTATTAAATTTCAAAGTTTCATTGTTCTCCCATGTGGCTCAGATTGCTTATGCTTTCCCTTATAGCTATTCTATTCATATTGCTTATATGCTTTTCCTTACAACTTACAGATTCATATTATTATTCATGAATAACATACTTAGTACATTATTTTGTACTAACATCCTTTTTGCCAGGGGTGTTGTGTGTTCATGCCACAGGTTCTGATAGGGACTCTGTTAGGCCACCTTAGTAGGAGCGGTTCAGTCTAGCCGTCAGTAAGTGAGCTTCTTCATCCTGGAGTTTTCTGGTCATATAAGTATCGAGCATTTTGCAGAGTTATGTACAGTAGGGGTAGGTTAGGGCCCTGTCCCCACCATATGTCATTTCAGTTACTCATATAGGCTCACAAACTTATTTTGGTACATATAATATGGGGGTATAGCATTGGCGGATAAGTTAGATTTTGTTAAACCATGTTGTGACCTTGTAGGTCTCATTGTATATATGTGTTGGGTTAATCTCTCTTATCCAAAGTTGTTATTGTGATATATCTTGATACGACCTTGTCTGCTAGAAGTTCTTTTTGCACAGAAGACTGGTCATCAAAGTGGTATGCTTGGGCCAGTAGGGCACGTGTGCCGACCATACCCCCTAGTTTGGGGTGTGATAATTCAACCATAAAAACATGAAATTCCTCAAGCTTAGGGTTTTACTCATATTCATAATGACCATAAATTACATATATCATGATAGACCATGTTTATATTACTAATTCGTTATCATATTCATGATATTTCATTATGACTATCATGAATCCACTCGTAATCCATGAACACCCATAAATTGAATTCTATGGGTTCTCAACTACAAGTCACTAACAAATATTACACTACTCTGTGATTTTTTCTTGTTTCTGTATTTCATACAAGTTATATTATGTATATATATTCATGTTAAATTACACTTACAAATCATGTGTACAAGTCATGTTTATGAAATCCATGAGCTTACAAGTCAACTATATCCATGTTCATGTTTTGGGAGTTGCACGGATTACCGAGAAGGTTTAATACCTGAAACTATATATGCAAACGTAGGATTAGGATCACTCCGCCTAGTTAGGATGATTCCTTCATGTACCCATTACGGATTATTGGATCAATTCATATCATGTTCATGTCTCATACCCCGACAAGGTACGATATGGCTTAGCTGATCGAGCAGAGATCAAATGCCACATTCTCGCATGTGTCACACCCCGGCCTTAGGGGTGTGGCTGACACCCAGTTGCCGAAGGCCTGAGCATACAACTATAGTATCTGAACCATGAAATATGAAACTTGGACCGACAAGGCCTCTAATTACCCATATATGATAAGACTGAAAGGTAACTTGCACATAGAAGAGTCCCGGTAGGATATATATACATATGAATGGCGAGACAAGGCTGACCAATCCATAATACTAGTATACTGCCAACAAAAGGGGCCGACAAGGCCGCCACATACCAACATCTATTGTACATAGGTCTGCAAGCTTCTAAGAGTCATATAAATATACCGACAAGTCAGGATAAGGCCCTGCCATACCCCAACATACTAGTATCATACATATAAGTACCTAAAACTCTTGTAATGCAACTCTGAGAGAAGGGAGTGCGACAACAACATGGTTGAGAAGATCACCTACTGAGGAGGAGTGCCGCTCTGTCTATTTATACCGGCGAGCATGAACATAGTGCCCCAGAAAAGGGCATTAGTATGAAAGATGTACAGAATATGTAAGGCAGGTAACATATGTTAACATGATATATAACATGAAATATATGGAAATAAGAATCAACCTAAAACTCATAACAGCCTCTGGGGCCTACACTGTCATAATCAGAAACATCTGTATACATGCCTGTAAAAATCATCCCTCTATGGAGCAAATCATTTCATACTGTATATATATATCGTACCCGGCCTCGATGAGGAATCAACCGTACGTGGCCCAAATATGGGACTAGGTTGTACCCGGCCCAAATTTGATATCAAACCAACTGCAGCTGGGTGCAAATCTATGTGTCGTACCCGACAGACTATAGCACAACTCATTAAGAAAATAAGTACATATATATAATTGCAATGCAAGACAGACTCTATTAGATACCATAAACAGAGCCAAAGTGACCTATTTTCGTTATCCTCCGACTATTGTTATTGGCGCTACGTTCAAGGATCCAGTTATAACACTTGGGACTCATATAACCCGAGAGATATTATGAACAAAAGAGTAGTCATGGATTATGATCGATTAGTCAAAGAAGATCTTTCGCTACTTCATTTTATAGAGAGATTTCCATTTAAAGAAATAACGTATTGATTCATGCCAAGAAAGAAGGTTTTACTTACATAACTTATCCTTGATATTATAAGTGCCTTACACGCCCTCGCACGCCTTAAAAATATCTATCAATAGCAACAAAGAGTTGATATCAATATTGAATCCATATTCCCAATAAGAAACTTCATTTAGGCATCTTTATTGATAATCTTAACATAGTGAGGCCTGGGACTTGTTAACAAAAGGCCACTTTATGTAATTCGATCCCACCATTCTCCGAAACATACTTTCTTAGGTTAATAACACCAAAAACCAATATATAATTATTTCCAACTCATATCTTTATCAAAACAGCCCATAAGTATGTATATGATGATTTCTTAGGTTTATGAGTTTCGATTACGAAAATCCTTTCACAACTTACTTCAAATCGTCAGTTAACTATAATTATAGATAACAGAGGTTAGGTATTACCTTTACCTATCAAAACCTTCCTCAATTAGCAAGTTTCCCCTATTCCAAGGGTTTCCAAGAATCACTTCAATATGGAGAAGATGATTTCTTCGATTACTACGGGAATAATTATGTTAATTTAGCGCAATTCAGCTTTGATTTGATTGGGGTATGATAAATTATGATAGAGAGAATTTGGGAGGCTTGGAAAATTGGATTTTTCAGGGAAAATGAAGAACAAGTCGACTGACCTGACTTTATACCCAAACATTTCCACTGCCGAAATTCGACGGTGGGATTGACGGTACCGTCAAATACTTTGAGGGTCCAGCAATATTCTAGTCAAACTTTCGGGGAAAATTGAACGCCCAGGGAGGAAAATTGACTATCCGTCAAAGTATTTGACGGTCCGTCGACTTTCCCGTCAAATGCCCAAATTTTCCGATTTTGTCAAAATGTACTTTCTTTAATCCATTTGACTTCCCAATACTCTGGTGCTTCCATAATCAATCCATAAAACTCCATTACCCTTTCGTAAGGCCGTACATCTTCTCAGGACATTGATATTTATCAATGACATGATGAAATGCGAACTACTGGGTGTAACATACTTCCCCCCTTTGGAACATTCATCCTCAAATGTTGAGAATATTCCTTAATTCTCGAGGGTTCTAAAAATTTTGGCTGAGTTTCCTTTGTAAACAGGACTATCCAAAACCTGTTAAACATCCCAAATACATATCCAATGCCACACAGAGCAACATAACAATAAAATCGTATCAAATAGACCTCACACGACCGTCTGTATATACCATAATAAATAAAGTTACCTATAACTCACCTCAATTATCCTCTGTCATGCTCTGAGCTACACCAGCCACATTTGCCTCCACGTTAACACCTTAACAAGACATAGGACTTATGTTTGTCGAATAAATAGAAATGAGAGAATCGTATCACACAATTGTCAGTATCAACCTGAGGGCTGAAATAAGTAAGGATATCTGGATCTGATATCTTCTTCGGCCTCTCAAGTCATTTCTTCTATATTGTTATTTCACCATAATACTTTGACGGAGGCAACTTCCTTAGTCCTCAGCTTCCGAACTTGTCGATCCAGAATAGCTACTGCAGTCTATTCATATGTCAAATATTCAGTGATCTATACATCCTCTACGGGAGTGACGCGAGAAGGATCTCTTATGCACTTTCGTAACATCGACACATGGAACATCGAGTGAACTGCTTCCAATTTCAGAGGTAATTCAAGCTCATAAGCCACCTGGCCTATCCTGTGAATGATCTTATATGGTCTGACGTATCTGGGGCTTAGTTTTTCTTTCTTGACAAATATCATAACTCCTTTCATTGGAGAAACCTTTAAGAATACCCAATCGCCAATGGCAAATTCTAAGTCATGACATCAAACATCTGAATAAGATATCTGCTAACTTTGGGTAGTCACTAAGATATCTTGAATTAGCTTCACTTTCTCCACTGCCTGCTGGACTAAATCGGGACCTAGTAACCCGGCGTCACCCACTATAAACCAGCCAATTGGGTATCTACAATTTCGTCCATACGGGGCATTTGGATGCTAGAATGATAACCATAATTATAAGAAAACTCAATAAGGGGAAAATGATCATCCCATCTACCTTTGAAATCCAATACACAAAACGTAGTATGTCCTCAAGTGTTTGAATTGTTTACTCGGTCTGACTGCCCGTTTGAGGATGGAAGGTTGTACTAAGGTTCACTTGGGTGCCTAAACCCTTCTGAAATGACCTCTAAAAATGAGTCATAAACTAAGCACCTCTGTTGGATATAATAGAGATCGGAACACCATCTAGTCAGACTATTTCCCTAATTTATAGATTGGCATAATCTTCAACTAAGAAGGTAGTACGAACATGTAAGAAATGTGCCAATTTCGTTAGCCTGTCGATGAGAACCCAAATACAATCAAACTCTCGATAGGAATGGGGTAATCTGGTGATGAAATCCATATTAATCATTTCCCGTTTCCAAGTATGGATTTTTATATGCTGTAGCAAACCTCCGGGATTTTGATGCTCAATCTTAACTTGCTGAAAATTCTGGCATTGAGCTATGAATGCTGCAATATCTTTCTTTATTTTATTCCACCAGTAAAATTGCAGAAGGTCATGATACATCTTCATCGATCTAGGGTGAATAGAGTATCTAAAATGGTGGATTTCGACCATAACTTGCTCTCAAAGTCCTCCTACATTGGGTACACATAGCCGACCTTTATATCTAAGGAATCCAACTACCGTAAGTTCCAATATTGGCTTCTTCTGCAGAGGAATTCCTTCTTTTATCCATACTAACTCGGGGTCCACAAACTGTCTCGCCTTCACTTTCGATAGTAGGGATGATTCTGTAGTATTCTGTACTATTTCCCCTCCATCCTCCGTCTCCAAAAGTCTCACATTTAAACTGGTTAAGTGTCGCAATTCTTTGGTCATTTCTAGCTTATTAGCTTTAATCCCGTCCAAACTCCCCATAGACTTATGGCTTAAGGCATCATCTATGACATTTGCCTTACCGAGGTGGTATAAAATATCGACGTCATAATCCTTTAATAATTCCAACCATTTTTTTGCCTTAAATTCAGCTTTTTCTGGCAGAATATATATTGTAGACTCTTATGGTTCGTGAATACGTCAACATGGACTCTGTATAAATAGTGACGCCACATCTTTAAGGCAAAGATTACCGCCGCCAATTTGAGATCGTGAGTCGGATAGTTTACCTCATGCTTTCTTAATTGTCTTGAAGCGTATGCGATGACTTTCTTATGCTGCATCAAAACACATCCCAAACCGACTCTGGAGGCATCACAATAAACCACATACCCATCGGTGCCTTTGGGATGGGCTAACACCAAAACAGATATCAACCTTCCTTTCAACTCTTGAAAATTATGCTCACACGCATCTGTCCATTGAAACTTAGCTACCTTATGAGTGAGCTTGGTCATAGGTGCGGAGATAGAAGAAAAACCCTCCATGAATCTCGGATAATATCCTGCTAAGCCCAAGAAGCTACGTACTTCGGTATGAGTCGTGCGTCTCGGACAATTCTTTACAGCTTCAATATTTTGATGATCCACCTTAATACCTTCAGAGGATACAATATGGCCCAAAAAGACAACAGAATTTAACCAGAATTCACATTTGGAAAACTTGGCATATAGATTACGGTCTTGAAGCGTCTGTAACTCCGCTCGGAAGTGATCTGCATATTTGGCTTTCGATCGAAAATATACCAAAATGTCGTCAATAAAGACTATTGCGAAGACATCTAGGAATGACTTAAATACCCGGTTCATCAGATCCATAAAGGTTGTTGGCTCATTAGTCAGGCCAAAAGACTTAACATAAAACTTATAATGGCCATATCTAGTCCTGAAAGCGATCTTCGGAATATCTTTCTCCTTAACCCGTAATTAATGGTATCCAAACCTAAGATCAATCTTCGAAAAATACCTCGCGCCTTACAACTGATCAAACAAATCGTCGATTCTGGGGAGCGGGTACTTGTTCTTAATGGTTACCTTATTTAACTGACAGTAATCAATACACATCCTTAATGAACTGTCTTTCTTACGATCAAACAACACTGGAGTACCCCACGGGGAAGTACCGGGTCGAATAAATCCTTTCTCCAAAAGATCCTTCAACTGAGGTTTTAATTCCTTTAGCTCCGCATGAGCTATTTATACGAAGGAATCGATATAGGAGGGGTATCTGAGAGCACATCAATGAAGAATTCAATCCCCTTTTCGAGAGGAATGCCATGAAGTTCATCAGGAAATATATTGGAAAATTCACTGACGACAGGAATCGACTGAAGAGTTGGGGGCTTTGCCTCTGCGTCCTGAACTCGCACAAGGTGATAGATATATCCATTTAAGATCATCTTCTGAGCCTTAAGGTAGGAAATAAACCTACCATTGGGTGTGGCAACATTACCTTTCCATTCCAGGATGGGCTGATTTGGGAAATTAAAGTGAACGATCTCCTTCCAAATAATCAACATAAGCATAGCAATAAGCCATCCAATCCATGCCCATAATAACATCAAACTCCACCATTTCTAGTTCATTTAAGTCAGTTGCTGTATGCCGATCATTTATCTTTATATCACAATCTCTATTTACTCACGGGCGTAGACACATCAAACATCTTATGTAACAATTCTAGCTCTTTCATACACTTACCAACAATGAAGGGTGTAATATAGGACAAGTAGAACTCGGATCTATCAAAGCGTATACATCATGGGAGAAAACATATAATATACCTATAACCACATCGGCGGATGACTTAAGGTCTTGTCAACCAGACAAATCATAGATGTGGTTTTGGGGACCGCTCGAACCAGGTCCTGCTCATCTGCCTCTACCTCTGCCTCTACCAACCGGTGCATGTGTGCCATTCCCTAGGGGTGCACTAAAGAAGAAGAAGAAGCTACTATAGATCCAATTGGCTGTGTCATACTGCCTCCACCTCTCATCGGACAAAACCGCATAATATGCTCAGGCTGCCTACATGAATAACATGCATCCCAGCCCTGGCATACTGCACAAAATAATTCTTTCTGCATCGACCACAATATGGTTGTGGTGTCCTTGCCTAACTAGATTCTCCTCTGAACTTTGGATCTGATGCCTGCGAACTCTAACCTTGACCAGAATAAGTGGTCTTGTCCCGACGTTGGTCCTGAAATTGCAATGGCGTACTGGTCGTCGGATAAGATGGTCATCTAGGAAACTGAGGCCTACACCCACCTCGAAATCCTTATGCATCACCTGCAGACCTAGCCCTATTATGCTAGCCCCTATCATACTCTCATTCAGCCCACTGCTGCCTCTTGTGATCCTCTAGATTCTATATGTAGGCCTAAATACGGGAAATGTCTATATTCAGATTCAATGAAGTTTTCATGCAATCATTCACCAAGTGTGGCCCCAAACCATTAACAAATTGATGTACTCGATCGCTCATATCAGCCACAATTGTGGGAGCATACCTCGCTAAGGAGTTGAACTACAAGCTATATTCTTTTACACTCATATTGCCCAATTCCAAATGTAGAAACATATCTCTCCTAGCTTTTCGAAGCTCGATTGGAAAGTACTACTGTTAACCTGCCTCAGAGAAATCTTTCCAGCCTAAAGCAGGGCTTGGGGTCCCCGAGTCTGCTCCCAAGTCTCAAACTAGGTCGCGGTCATATCTCGCAATCTATAAGAAGCCAACTCTACTGTTCCAACATTCGTTGCATGCATAACTTGTAAAGTCCCTTGCATTCTATCTAGGAAGTTTTGAGGGTCTATATTAGGGTTTAATCCCATAAATACCAGAGGATCAAGTTATCAAAATCCTGAAATCTTGCACTCACACCTGTGTCAGCAACACCGAGAGTCTGACGCTGGGCCTGAGAGGCCACAAATAGAGTCAATAGTTGCACCACACTCTATATATCCATACCCTAATTGGGGGAAATTGGAGGAGGAACCGGAGGTATATCAGCTATCTCCTCTCCTTCTAGAGGTAGTGGTGGGGGTGGAGTCCTGGAGGCCCGAGCTATAGCCTTATCTTGCTTCTCATATCTCCTTGGACCAGCGGGTGGTACATGACTAGCACCTTCTCCCACCTCCTCATCTACCCTTCACAGGGTTTCTTGTCATCGAGTCGTAACAGGCATAACTGAGACGATAAACAAGATGAATATTAGGAGTAAACGTTTATCATATAGCGCTATCGGACGATCTAGATCAGAAATAAAAGTAACCATCCAAAATATCATGTAGCCTACTGTTTATAAGTGTGGTGCACAACACACTCATAAACGAGACTCTACTAGATATGGCTTGTAGACTCCCTACGATAGACCTGCTCTGATACTAAGTTTGTCACACCCCAACCTTGGGGGGAAGGGGGAGGCACCCAGTGCCTGAAGGCCTGAGCATACCACTATAGTATCTGAACCCTAAAATATGAAACTTAGGCCGACAAGGCCTCCAATTACCCATATATGACAAGACTGAAAGGTAACCTACATATAGAAGAGTCCCAACAGGATATATATACATATGAATGGCTAGCCAAGGCTGACTAGGCCAAAATACGAGTATACTACCAACAAAAAGGGCCGACAAGGCCACGACATACCAACATATACTGTACACAAGTCTGCAAGCCTCTAAAAATCATATAAACATACCGACAATTCAGGACAGGGCCCCGCCATACCCCAAAATACTAGTATCATATGCATAAGTACCTAAAACTCCTGTAATGTAACTCTGAGAGAAGGGAGTGCGAGAACAAAATGGTTGAGCAGATCACCTATTGAGAAGGAACGCCGCTCTGTCTTTCTGTACCGGCGAGCATGAACACAGTACTCCCGAGAAGGGCATCAATACGAATGATGTACTGAATATGTAAGGCATGTAATATATATAAACATGAGATATAACATGAAAGATATGAAAATTAAAATCAACCTAAAACTTTTAACAGCCTCTGGGGGCCTACTCTATCATAATCAGAAACATATGTATGCATGCCTGTAAATATCATGCCACTCTGTGGGGAAATTCATTTCATATTGTATATATATAACGTACCCGACCTCGATGAGAACTCGGTCGTACCCGGCCGACTATAGCATAGCTCGCTAAGAAAATAAGTACATATATATAAGTGCAATGCAAGACAGACTCTATCAGATACCATAAGCAGAGCCGGAGTGACCTATTGTCGTTATCCTCCGACTATTATTATTGGCGCTATGTTCAAGGATCAAAATATAAATATTTAGGACTCATATAACCTGGGAGATATTATGAACAAAAGTGTGCTCATGGATTATGATCGAATCATCAAAGAAGATCTTTCACTACTTCATTTTATCGAGAGAATTCCATTTAAAGAAATAATGTATCGATTCATGCAAAGAAAGAACGTTTTACTTACATAACTTATCCTTGATATTACAAGTGCCTTACACGCCCTCGCATGCCTTACGAATAGCTATCTATAGCAACAAGGAGTTTATATCAATATTGAATCCATATTCCCAATAAGAAACTTCATTTAGGCATCTTTATTGATAATCGTAACATAGTGAGTCCTTGGACTTGTTAACAAATGGACACTTTATGTAATTCTATACCACCATTCTCCGAAACATACTTTCTTAAGTTAATAACACCAACAACCAATATAGTAATTATTTCCAACTCATATCTTTATCAAAACAGCCCACAAGTATTTATATGATGATTTCTTAGGTTTATGAGTTTCGATTACGAAAATCCTTTTACAACTTACTTCAAATCGTCTATAATTATATATAACAGAGGTTAGGTATTACCTTTCCCTATCAAAACCTTCCTCAATTAGCAGGTTTTCCCAATTCCAAGGGTTTCCAATAATCTCTTCAATATGGAGAAGATGATTTCTTCGATTACTATGGGAATTATTGCATTGATATAGCGTAATTCGGTTTTGATTTGATCTGTGAATGATAAATTATGATTGAGAGAATTTTGGAGGCTTGTAAAATCTAATTTTTAGGGAAAATGAAGAAAAAGTAGACTAACCCGGCTTTATTCCCGAAATATTTCCACTGCCGGAATTATACCCTTTCGTAAGGTCGTACCTCTTCCCGGGACATCAGTATTTATCAATGATACGATGAAACACGAACTACGGGGTGTAACAGCATTGTGGTTTCATATCGGTTATACTAAAAGTTCTCCCATTTATATTATGATATCATGTTTTATTATATTTATATCAAATATTATATATGCTCATGCTCAAGTTACAGTTTCAGTTTCATGTCCCTATTATTTCATGTGCATGCTTATTCATCTAGTTGATTTACATACGAGTACAATTCAAATGTACTTACGTCTCCTTTTGCCTGGGGCCTGCACTTCATGGTGCAGGTACAAATTTTTAGGACGACAAATCAATTCACTAGGATTTCTAGAGTATTAGCTATTGGTGAGCCCCATCTCATTCGAGGTGTTAGTTTTTTTTTTCTCATGTAACGCTATACAGTAAAGGTATGCCAGGGCCTTGTCCTGGTAAGCAGTTTTAGCAGTCAGACTCACGTTTAGAGGTTTCATAGACTAGTCTAGCATGACATGTCAGTTAGTCATACTTAATACATTTTCAGATTATTTCCGCGATTATATTTTTCAGACTATATTTACAGTATTCGGTTTTACATGTTTTAAAGTATATCTCATGATTTCGATGCCCATGTTGATTCAGCAAGCCATGTGGTTCGCTCGGTCACATGCAGGCAGGCATCATGTGTCGTGTTAGTCCCAAGCCATGGTTTGGGGCGTGAAAGATCTTCACATGCCATATATGACGAACCATAGGCTTTCCCTTAGTGTAAATACTCTACTAATATAAGCATGTTGAATCTAGGATCAAGTAGGACTTGAAGGATTGTAATGTAGGCTAAGGGACGGGTAGGAATTATTTGGATAAAATAGTGACTAACCTCCCTAAGCACTTTAATACATACAACATAATCATTCTGTTCCAATTTCTTTATAAACCAACCACACATCAACCCAAAGTCCACCCATTTTATGGAATTTAAGCACCAAGAATTGTGTACATACAAGAAATACAAGAAGGGAACCTAGTTTCTTTTGTGTTACCGTTGTTCTTTTTTTTTTCATTTCCAACTAGTAAAGTACATTTGTTTTTCTACAAAAGTGCACAAATATTCTTCATCCTTAGTTCTGTTGAACACCAACCCGTTTTATCTTCCCCTATTTTCATTTAGTGTCATTTTTTACAATTAAAGTGCTTTAGGAGTAACGGATCAAAGTTAAGGCTAATGAGAACAAAGGGTATAAGCTCATACACGGCTACCAAAGTAACAGTCAATAGGCTCAAAAGGGCTGACTAAGGGTATAACACAAGGCTGGCAAGAGAAGGCTAATACTTGGCTAACAAAGAAATGCCTTTATCACGTCCTAGACTCAACATCCTTCATTTCGCTTTGCACACACACCAGGCAAGTTCTAGATATCAATATAAAGCATGAAGTATTACAAGAATTCTCATACACACATGGTACATTATCAACTAAAGAAGGATCCATATCGACCCTCAAACAAGAAAACAACAACACGAGTTTAAATTTAATCCATTTGAGTCACAAAAGAGTCAACTAAATGAGCCTACGTGTTTCAAGAGAGGCTATTCACTTTTCTAGGCATATTTTCACATAGGATTCAAGAATTTGTCATTTTGTCGCTCTTATCATACCCCGAGCACCTAGCATTCAACTGGCCTTAAAGGCTAGAGTCCCTACCTATTCCCTACGAATACATTCCCTCAAGATGGTCGACATCCATCCATCATCTTAAAAAACCTTACTATGACTAAAAATAAAAACAACTCAGTTTAGAGGCTCCCTCCTTTGGAAAAGAACTGAGGCCATAAGAAAAACCACAGGGTGGATGATTTATGCCGCTAATGAGGGACTAAAGGCTACAAAAGAAAATAATAGCAAGAAAAAAAAATATTTTTGGCTTTTTAGTTGCTTTTTTGATGTTTTTAATAAGGCACAAACTAAGAACATCCTAAGGCATAATCATCCTCGATGACAAAACATACATATAAAACTCCCCACCCCACACTTAAAAATGCAGTGCCCTTAATGCATAATACAAAATAAGACAAATGGGGTTAAGGGACTCCCTCGAGGCACTAAGCCTCATCAGACTCGGCACCATCAGCAGCGCCACCATCAAACTTATCATTCTCATCCACAAAATTCTCATCCTCATCTAGCGGTAGTGCAGGAGGCTCATCAAGGCCAAGGAATGTCCTAATAGCAGGGTTCAACGTAACCTGCTACCGTAGATCTTCCATGATCTCCTTTCCGCACTAAACACGAAGCCTAAATCAGCAAATAAGAGCCTGATTGATTGCTCAAGGCATGTGTTTCTCTACTCAGTGGTGAGGGTGGAAGTTGAATCCCTTTTTGAGGTATTAATTGTTGTTACATCAAGCAAATTCCCTAGGTTTAGCATCTCAAAGTCTACCCCAGGGTTAGCCAAGATACATGTTTTGTGCAATATTATGGTGATCCCTAAGATGAGGGGTTAATATTCTCAAACACAAAACAGGTCAAAAATAAGCCTACAAGAAGTAGATATGTCAACAAATAAACCAATAACATACATGCATCCAACATCTCACCTCAAACAACATCAGAGCTGGAGTCACCATCTCCACTCTTTTCCTTACCTTTGCAGCCCAACCTAGGGTGTTCTGAATCTTGTGACCTTGGCTACCACACCAATAACAACCCCAGGTTTCTTTATTACATGGTCCTGCATGCGCTCGACTACAAAATAGTTGGGGCAGGCCAACTCAGTCTGCACCACTCTGAACCTGAGATACCGAGGTCTGTTAACTATATCTTGACCTTACCTGAGAACTCTAATCATACATACTCTATCGTGAAGGTCTAGCTTGCTGACCATGTAACTGTAGCGCGTAAATACTCTGCCGTGATTTATAGTCACAAATTATCCTATCCCTCTCATTACTCTCAACTGGGTCAAACCCTCTAAATATCAGCGGTCCCTAACCAATGAACTCCATAGCCTAGGAGCTCCCTGACCCTTCAAGGGGTCTATCACTATCAGATGATCTAAGGTGGCATCGTGTCCGGGAGTCAACCAATTAAGTCAATATCTGCACCGCTCTCTTAACATCCTCATCAGATGGAGCCTATGGTATAACTGATTATACGGGAGCTTCTCTCAGCTCCTCTAGTACTATCGGAGTCGGAGATACCAGAGAAGGTGACTTACTCAGATCCTCAGATGGGTCTATCTTAATAGAGGGTATACTACTCGCATCCCCTCTCGACCAATACTCAATATCCTATCTAGCCATAAACATGCTAGAAGAAGGCATCATTGTAATTATAAACACGATAAAGGTTATAGAGAAATCTTACAACTCAGCTCTATAGCATGATTCTAGATCAAGAAGGAAAGGTAACCATCTTAAATACCCCGTATCATTCTATCTATAAGTGTGGTGCACCACACACCCATAAATAATACTCTACTAAACACGGCTTGTTGACTCCATGGGACAGACCTGCTCTGATACCAAGTTTTTCACACCCCAACCTGGAGGGGAACGACCGGCACGTGGGTCTTAATTACCAAGCACCACATACATGTCCTAACTATATTACTTAACAAATAATTGGGTCGTCAAGGCCACATATATAGTGAAAGAAGTCAAAAGCGATAAACAATTGATGATACCAACCTAATAAACATATGATCATAGGAAGGGCTGACAAGGCCACCATGGATGTCTGTACATGAAAACATATGCTGAGAAGGCCATACATAACATACATACACATGACACATGTCTACAAGCATCTACGAGTATCATAAACATTATAAGGTTAGGACAGAGCCCCGTCATAACCATGACATATACATAGACCTACCGACTCTAAACGAAACTATGGAACAAATGGAGTGCACCAATACCTTCCATTGAGCTGGTAACCTACTAAGGAGGATCGTCAACCTATCTATCAGGACCTGCAGGCATGAAATATAGAGTCCCTAGGCAAAGGGACGTTAGTACGAATAAAAGTACCGAGTATGTAAGGTAGATAACAACATGAGTAAGACATTAATGTAACTCAAAGATAAGAAGATCAACCTAAATATCTAAATTGCCTCTGAGGGCCATGATATGAATAAGTACAATATATATGCCTATATAACGCCGTTGTACATATATATATGCGTATATAACACCATCAAGACACTATGGGTATCATAATAATAATAATAATAATAACCAATTGAACAGTGGTGCATATGTAATGTCGTCGTACATATATATGTGTATATAACTTTATGGAGCAAAACACGGACTCATAATATCATAATGTACATGTATGCATGTGTAAGAGTCATAAAAAGATATTTTTAACTTATCGGAGTTATGTAAGGTCGTTACACCTCCGATTATCGTTATGAATATACAATTCATTGGGAGTCAAAGGTCATGGAAGTACGAATCAAAAATTCATCATGGAAGACAATAGACATAAGTTTCTAAAACTATTAAGAGTAGAGTCATTTATGAATATCGCTCATTTACGTTTACATTTCATTCATTTGGAATCATGCCAAACGAAGGAAAGGATAGCCTTAACATACGTTGTCGACTACTTAACCACACGACGTCAAACTCAGCCCTTATAGCACTTCGATCTACAACAAGCAATAAGGAAACTATTGTTAAGCTATGGAAACTAGAAATCAACACAAAGAGCGACAAGTTCGTCTATAAAAAATTGGACAACAACCCCCTCCCCCGTTTCTTTTATTTCCTCAACTCCAAATAACAAGACCAAAATGTCCAGCACCATAACAAATATATATACATGATTTTTCAGCTATTATAACATCAAGAACACCTCCCAAAATAGTCCACAACAGCCCAACAATTACAACACTTCATCCATGATTTTTCATTCTTCATGTCACAAGTTTCTCACCAACAAATCTAGCTAGGACATAGATGAGCTTAAACATGTATAGAAAAGGAGGAACCTTAACTTATCCAGAATTAAAAACCTCCAACAAGAGCCTTTTTTAACTTGAAAGAATCCTCCATAAAACAACAACACCATAGAAGTACTTTTATCTAGATTCCCAAGACTTTGATGTTGGATGTGGGTGTCTTGCTCTTGAAATCACCTTGGCAACTTTAGGAAATGTTTGGAGAGTGTTTCGGAATTGTAAGGACTTAGTTCTGGTTTAAAATGACCCAAAATAGGAAGGCCACCGCTTTAAATATGGGCTGGACATTTCCACCAACTCAAGTGGGTCCCAAAGGGACCGCATATGCAGTCTCACAAAAATACAAATATCTCTCTACTCCGACGTTGTATCGACGAATGGTTTAATTCGTTGGAAACTAGACTCGTAGAACTTAAATTTCATGGGTATATCACCCCATAACTCCAAGTATATTATGATAAAAGCTCGGTGATATTTGACTAAATTTCAGTAGAAATATGAATGTAACTTGCTGTAACTTTTTCCAACTTTTGTTTTACAACTTGCTTGACTTCAAAGCTTAACATACAACTATTATACGATTCAAATACATCAAAATATGACCTCTTTAGCCTATTAAGCACTCCTTGTTTTACCCCAAAAGTACGAGTTATAACATCTTTGATTTGCTTAACCTCCAACCCTCACAATACTTCCTTAAACACTTGTTTTAACCCGTCATTAACTTTTTAAAGATCCTTGAACTCTCTGGCTCATATTGATTCACTTACGATACATTTTAACATGAAAGTATGGGATGCAACAAGTTGCACCCGCGCGGTGCAACCATTATCAAACCAAACTGGGGTGGATCCATCAGATTAACCTCCTCTATATGTGGATCCTCTACGGCGGCGGTTCATTTGCCCCTATTGCGGTTGTCGGTTTTTTTTCCTATGTTAATTCTTTTGTGTCTCTGCGACATTATACCTTGATTCATGAGGAAGATGGAGGAAGCAAGGGATTTAGGTGTCAATGAAACAATAGGAGGTGGAAAAATGAAGGGTTTAGAAAGGAGATGAAATAATAAGGGGAAAACATGGAGTGGGTGTTTAAAAAACTTATTTGATTTCTTTTAAAATTCATGAAAAATAACATGTGTGTGTCGCGCCAAGGTTAAATTCCAAGCCCAATTGTTTTTTTGTCTAACTCACGATCGTTGCCAGGTGCGTTGCGCCAGGGCACTTTCCAGTCGTTCATTTTTTTTCATCTATTTTTTTATTTTTGTGACCCATAACGTGCATGACACGGCCTGTATTTTGTGGCACGTCATGTATGATCATTTTTTACCTGAAACAAAAAAATTTGATTCAATTTTGGCCCCATTAAGTGCTCATTTTCCTTTCTTTCATTTTCATCTCAGACATCATGCAACAACAAACACATTCACTAAGAGTAGCCAATTAGCAAAACATATAAGAATAAAGGTTGGGTTGCCTCCGAACAATATCCTTAGTTAAGGTCGTGGCACGATATCTTTTTGTATTTTTCTCATCTTTTCATTTTTTTGTATATTACAAACTCGGGTTGCCTCCGGAGAAGTGCTTGATTTAATGTCGTGGCATGATGCAAGTCCTTTATCTAATCATCCTTAAAGAGCACATGCTCCTTCTCCTTATCGAAATCACCGCCCCAATATCACTTGAGATGCTGCCCATTAACCAATAATGTGCGCGTCCCATCTATTATTTGTATCTCTACCGTACCATGAGGCATGATTCTAGTCACAACAAATGGTCCCAACCATCGGGACTTCAGCTTGCCAGGAAACAACTGCAACCTGGAGTTGAACAAAAGTACTTGCTTCTCTGGTATGAACTCACGATATGGATATGATTATCGTGCCATCTCTTCATCTTCTCTTTGACAACTTGGCATTCTCATATACCCTTTGCCTAAACTCATCTAGATCGTGTAGCTGTAGCAACCGCCTCTCACATGCCAAGCTCATATAAAAATTGAGATTTTTGATTGCCCAATAAGATTTATGCTCCAGCTCGACAAGAAAGTGACATGCCTTCCCGTAAACTAACTTGTAGGGAGAAGTCCTAATAGGTGTTTTATACGCTGTTTAGTAAGCCCACAGAGTATCATCCAATTTTGCTGCCCAATCTTTCCTCTGCACATTCACCATTTTCTCCAAGATTTGCTTCACTTCTCTATTGGACACTTCAACTTGTCCACATGTTTGTGGATGGTAAGCCGTAGAAACTTTGTGCTTCACTGCATATTTAGCTAATAGGTTCTTCAACAGGTTATTGCAAAAGTGAGCTCCACCATCACTGATCATCGCTCTTGGAGTTCCAAACCTTGCAAATATATTCTTCCTCACAAAGTTCACCACCACATTTTCATCGTTAGTTGGGATAGGGATTGCCTCCACCAATTTTGACACATAATAAACCGCCAGTAGAATATACTTGTTCCCAAAAGATGGTGGGAAAGGACCCATAAAATCAATGCCCCATACATTAAATATCTCTACTTCCAGTGTATTGGTCAAAGTAATCTCATGATTCTTAGAGATGTTTCTGGTTCACAAACATCTGTCACAACTTCTATCAAACGCATGTGCATCCTTGAATAGCGTGGGCCAGTAGAAACCAGATTGCATCACCTTAACTACAGTGTGATCACCTCTAAAATGCCCCCATATGGGGAAGAATGGCAGCTCTCCAACACTTGACTCACTTCGGTCTGCGGAATGCAATGCCACACCAACTGAGCAGGGCCTTGTTTGAATAGATACAACTCATCCCAAATGTATAACTGTGAATTATGATAAAGCTTCTTTCTCTACTAAATAGTAATTTCAGGTATCAAGTTCACGATACATGTATATCATGCGTCCTTCTTGTTAAATAGATAATAGATAGCGGCATGATCCGTATATATAATAGCATGAGTCCCCAAAAGATAGGATCAAAACTTGTCAAACGCATAAAAAACAGCCAACAACTCCTTTTCAATGACCGTATAATTCATCTGAGCAGTATCAAGAATTTTGCTCGCATAATAAATGGAGTGGAAGATCTTCTCTTTCCTCTGGCATAACACAGCTCCCACAACACTATCAGTTGCATCGCACATCAACTGAAAGGGCAAATTCTTGCTAGGTGCTATTATTATTGGTATAGTTAACAATTTCCTCTTCAACTCCTCAAAGGCCTTCACACATGCATCATCAACACTTCATTTTCAAGTAGCATGCATATCAGACTGGATATTTTAGAGAGGTCCTTTTATGAAGTGTCTGTAAAACCCAGTATGACCAAGAAACTACGTACACCCTTGATAGATTCGGGGGGAGGTAGTTTCTCAATGACTTCCACCTTTGCACAATCAACTTCTAAGCCTTTTTTGACACTTTATGCCCGAGGACAAACCCTCTGGACCGTAAAGTGACACTTCTCCCAATTCAGCACTAAGTTGGTCTCTTCACATCTTGTAAGGACACGATCCAGATTCTTTAAACATGCTTCAAAAGATCTATCGAATATAGAGAAATCATCCATAAGGACTTCTATGAAATCCTCCACCATTTCAGAGAATATAGCTGTCACACCTCAAATCGGATGGGAACAACTGGCACTCGGGCCTTACTTACCGAGCACCACATACATGACTTAACCATACTTCTGTAACATACAAACGGGCCATCAAGGCAGCCATGATAGATTGAAATAAGTCAAAAGCGATAAACAACTAATGATACCAACCTAATAGGCATGTACACATAAATAAGGGCAGACAGGGCCTTCATGAAATTTATACGTCAATACATAAGCCAACAAGTCCATACACAACATATATAAAAAGACTCATGTCTACAAGCCTCTAATAGTAACATCATCATCGTAAGGTCCGAACAGGGCCCCGCCATAACCAAAACATGTACATAGCATCATACCGACTCAAAACAGCAACTCTTAAACAAAAAGAGTGCACCAACCACAGCTAAGCTGAGAACCTACTAATGAGGTCATCAATCCCGCTATCTGAACCTGCATGCATGAAATGCAACGTCCCCCAATAAAAGAGACGTCAATACGAAAGATGTACTGAATATGTAAAGTAGTAAAAGCATAAGTAAGAATTTCATTATAAGAGAGAGTCAAAAGGGATGAACATGTACTCGTAACTTTCCATTGTGGGCCATGATAGCATACAATATATACATGTATATAACGTCATCATAAATCATCAAGACGATCTTTGGAGCCATATCATATCACAAAATTTAACTGCCTAATTGATCAGTGGTAACTACCCAACTGATCGTAGCTCGGTGGTAAATATAGATACATAACTGCCCAACCGATCGTAGCTCAATGGTAAAGTAGGAATACCATAGCCATGTGTATATAGCGCAATCACACATTACATGTATACATACAATGTATGAAGAGCCTTTTAGGATCATTAGAACATCTTTCGAAGTGACCTATAGTCATTATCCTCCGATTATGTTATGAAGCTAACATATCAATATACCTTCAATATGAGTCAATAATAAAATACATACATGAATCAATAAACCTTTTCAATAGAATGAAGGACAGAGACATTTCTAGCTTTCATGAGTAGAGTCACTTTGGATGGACATTGCGTTTACATTCGGGTCATGCCAAAAGAAGGAAGGAATAGCCTTAACATACCTTTGTAGTTTACTTAACGACTCATCATATAAATTCCCGTAGCACTTCAATCTATATCAACATAATAGAACATATGGTTATTGCCATGGAAGAACTTAAAACACATTTCTAAGCTAGTAGCTCTCTTATGAAATATTGGGTAGCGTCTCTCCCGTTTTCCTTGCTTTTATAAATTTAGAATAACACCACCAACAACCATACGTTCAGACCCTTAACAATATAGGAACAACCTCTACAATCCATTAGAACAACATTCAACAGTAGATTATGACTTCTAGTCGTTATTTCACAAGTTCTTGACAAACCAACATACTTAAAGCTTAAGCAAGCTCATATACATAAAGAGGAAGGAAAATCTTACCTTTATTAGCATTCCTTTAATAAATCACAATGAGATTATCTCCTACAGTCTACTCTGCATAAAATGATAACCATACTAGTGTCAAACAACCTGAAAAATGAAACGAGTAACCAGCCCACTACCCTACCATTATGTGACATTTATCCATGCCTTTTCTCCTTCTAAAATCCATAAAAATAGTAGCAAAAGAGGCAACCCAATCATAGCACAAAATAGTTAACTACAAGTTGAACAATTCGAACTCACGGCTTCCAATCACCGTTCCGTGAGTTCTCACTATTATGAAATGAATTCCTCTACCTTCAAGCAGGAAAAAGAGGATTAACTATGGAACTATACTAACCTTACTTGGTGAAGAGCTCATCTCCTGATTTGGGTTCTTCAACTCTTAGGTTTTCCTCCACTAGAACTTGAAAAAGAAGAGAAAACTACTTAGGATTGAGGGAGCTTGGAGTGGCCAGCCTTGGAAGAGATTTTATGAAGTATTTTGGGTGTTAGGGTAGTGCAAATAAAGTGGGGGAGAGAGAGACACAAATATGATCTATAAAGGGTGTCTTTTCCTTTTTAAATTATGGAAAATTTTTGGACATTTCCTTTTAAGAAAGTAGGTGATGCACCTACTTGGCACCTACTTGCTTAATTAGGGTGTTACTTTCTGACCCTTATCCCTTTTAAACACGTGTGTCGTCCTCATTTGATAATTAATACACGTGTTAAGTAGCTCAAGCAACTAGGGCGGGTAAGCAAGCAACTCGTCTTTATTTTCCCAAAATCCCATTTCTCACATTTGAGTGTATTCGTCAACCTCAACTTAGTCATACATATTTTGAATGAAAATACGGGACGTTACATCTTTTTCCAAGTCTCATTCACCTTAACCAATGTAGAGGGATTTCACTCTCTAGCTTATGTTAGATAACTTATGATGTCAATGATGTATGAAGTACGGGGTGTAACATCGTTCTCCCCTTAGAAATATTTGTCCTCGAATGTGGGTGTGTACACAAGTATACATACAATCCTCAAGACTTTCTAAAATTTCGACGGAGTCTCCCCTATAAATAGGACTATCTAAACCCCCCTAATCAAGTAGAAGATATCCAAACTTGCCTCATAGGTCCATATAATACAACATACATAACATTAGACCTCACATGGTCATCAACATCAAGCATAACATTCTGAAATAGAAACTTATTACATGAATCAATACATTAGCTCTTGGTCATGCTATTCTTTATTCAGAGTGTAGACTAACTATCAAATAAGGGGTAAGTATCAAGTCTCACATCATGACAAGAAGAATCACATTCAAATCATAATCGTGTAATGCCTACTGCTTGAAACAATTGAAGGTACTTATACTCTATCTCTTATTCCACTTCCCACATCATTTCTTTCATATATTTACTTAGTCATAAAACCTTTTTATGAAGGCTATTATATTTAATAGTTGACCTGCGGTGTAACACCTCATACCTCCAAACTATAACATGTTCATAATTCAGGAGTTTACGAAACCAAGACGGAGAGTGTGAAGTTAAAAACCCAGTTTCAGTTCTATAACCCCCTATTTTACGCTAGATTTATATGGACCGTAGAAAATGGTATGGACCATAGAATTGGACCATACAAATCACCATTGAAATTGATGAAATATTGTGACTTATATGGACCTTATAAAATTATATATAGTACATTCAGACCGTAAGTAAGTCCTTAGCTTTTGGTAATCACTAGAAAATTGCACTTCGATGACGGTCAGTTTATACGGACCGTACTTCCCAGTCGTAAAACCCCCGATGAACTGAACAATGTATAATCGCAAAATTACTTCTGAAAATCACTTTTTAACACTTCCAAGCCCTAGAACAAAGGTTCTCTCCTCCCACCATTCTCATACACTTGAGGTAAGCCTGTCGTAAGTATTCCAAGTGAATTCTAACATATATACATGAATTCTAAATAGAAATTCATTGTTTCTTACCTAGGGTTTTCAAGAAAACCCACCTCAAGGAATTAAGTTCAGGATTTGGGTTTCTTCTTCAAATTTCATATTTTTATTACAAGTTTTGAAATGATTAAGGTATGTAGAGCTTCTATACACATGTGGGAATATCATTGTTCTTTCCCACACCACATGTAATTCATGAAACATGAATTTCCTTAGACCTAGGGTCTTTTCATAATTCATGATTATCACACCCCAACCTTGAGGGCGGGGGGGTCGGCACCCGGTGGCCTGAGGATCGAGCGTACCAATCCTGATACATGTGATATACTCAACATCACATAGACTGACAAGGCCACTGATAAGAGATTATCTGAACAAGAACACAATTCCCCGTACGTAGAAAAGGCCTAACATGTACATATATATATATATATATATATATATATATATATATATATATATATATATAACCAGGAGGACAAGGCCGACATAAACACAACAAGACTAGTAAAGAGGCCGACAAGGCCACACAAGACCATAATACACAACACGACTGTCTACAAGACTCTAAAGAGTATAATAACAACATCTAGTCAGAACAGGGCCCCACCATACCCTAACTATATACATATACACACACATCGTACCTATCGACTCACTAGACAGCTCAATAAGAAAGAAGTGTAACAACCTTTAGCTGAGTCGAGTCACCTAATGTGAGGGATCATCAGCATCTATATTTGTACATGCGTACATGAAACACATTGTCCTTAGAAAGGGACATTAGTATGAAAGATGTACTGAATATGTAAGGATGAAACTATAAATAAGTACAATACTATAAATGAAGCATAAACTGAAACTGTAACTGAATGCATAATCGTAAGATATGGTAATGGAAAAGTAACCTATACTCTGAATGCCTCTTGGGGCCAGAATATGCATAATAAAACATAATCGTGTATATAACGTTGTAGGCCTCTATGGGGAATTTAATCAATATCATATATGTATAGTTGCGTATATAATGCCATATGCCTCTGGGCAATATAATCAATATCAGATCTATATAGATGTGTCTATAACTCCATAGGCTTTTGTGGGAAATAATATCATATCTATATATAAGAACAATCTGAGGAATACAGACTACTATGTAAGCCTATCGAGGAGACGTAAGGTCGTTACACCTCTGACACCCTTATAAGGGTTGACACATCACTTGTTACTCTTTCAAACGACTCCACATGAACCATAGATCACATGGTTAGCTTAGTCTTAAGGAAACAAAATGAGCTGACTTGTACTGACATCGAAAGAGTGTCTTAGAGTGAGTATGTAAGCTCAAAGATAGATGGTAATACACCACAAAACATTTATAGGAATTCGCAAGTACTCTTTTAGGGACTTAAAAGTAGAACCTTTGTCAGATTTCATTTTGTAATAACCATTGTAAAATTGATCATGCCAAAAAGAAGAAAATGAGCCTTACATACCTTGGTTGCTCGAACAATGCTATCTTGATGTTCTTCGTCTGCTCTTCGAATAATATCCTATGTATTAGAGATGTTTCGAATCAATCATGGTTCAAGTTCAATATATTCTATCACAACAACTTTCATTGTCACTCTTATACATCCCCATGCTAATCATATATTTACGATTCCATTCCATAGCTTAAATCTTACAAAATCAACCCAATATAAGTGAATATCAATAAGAACAACCTTTCTGTGGTTTCTTAGCCATTCCTTTTTCTAGTTTATAGTTCCATTATTGGCATCAACACTTTAGATGATCTCAACAACCACATCTACATCACAATAAAGCTATATCCCGAAATTTTCAATCAACGCCAGTCATATATACAATCTCCAAGCAGCCCAACAACAAACCCTAGCATTCTTTTGTCAATTAATTTGTTAACTCGTAGATTCTTCACCCAAATGCTTAATTAAAATACGGATAAATATAAGAACAAGAAAGGGAATGAAATTATTACCTTATACATCAAGTAAAACCCTGTACCAAGTCTCTTCATTCACCAAAACAGCCTCAAGTGCACCACTACTTCATAGAAGTATCCTTCTTCATTGACCCTAACATTTGATGTAGAATTAAGGTGTAATTCACTTGAAATCACCTTGAAATCATTAAAATGTGTTGGTAGGGTTAGAGAGAAAGTTTGGGAGTGGTTTGGTCGAATATGGATAAAAAATGGCTTAAAATTGATTTAACCCGAAACAAAGTCAGCCACCGACCAATTGGACGGTACATATAATTTTGTATGGTCCGTCAATTTGGACTGTACAATCTACCTGCAGAAATACGGTGGGGGTCATTTTGATGGTCCGTACAATTTTGTATGGTCCTTCCTTTTGGACTGTAATAATGAGATTATGCTGATTTTTATCGAATCGTATTTTCTTCGATCCATTTAACTATTATACACTCTGATACCTCCATATACAATCTATAAACTCTCATTATCCTTCTATAAGGTCACATATCGGAATGCTGGTATCAATTGATGATGCAATGAAATATAAAACTATGAGGTGTAACATCCTTCCCCCTTAGAACATTCATCTGTGAATGTTGAAGATATTCTAGCTCTCAGGTTTTCCAAATATTTTGGCAGAGTTTCCCTTGTAAACAGGACTATCCAAAATTTGTCAATTATCCTAGATACACATACAATACCACACAGGGTGTTATAATAACAAGACAATATCAAATTGTCCCACACGACTGCTCGTACTTATAATAACCAGAGAAAATTTAGCCCTAACTTACCTTAACATTCTCTTACTGACATTCGAGCTACATCTGATATACTTATTTCAAAAACACCATCTAAATAAGGTACATGGATCAACTTTGGTCAACGGAATAGGGATAGAAGGATCATATCGCATGAATATTAACATGAAGCTAGATTTTGAAACATTCGAGTATAGCGACTCTTAGGTCCCTTGACCACTCTGGTAGAGTTCCTTCGTACAAAGGACTATCTCAACCGGTCATGCAATCAGATTACACTAACATTATAGTGTTGGTACATCATCGACCTCCACATTGCCGTACATTTCTTTTATAAAATTGCTTAGTAACTGTGATTTACTCAAACTGTTAGATCTTGACATCTAAACTATATCTTTCATTGCTTGATTAAAATTCTCATCTCATGATAGGATTTAGGTACCAAAACTCGTAGAGATGAAGCTTAAATAAAGTTATGATGAGAGATTGTGGAATGATGATCGTAGATGTAAAGGATTTGAAAATAACAGGGTTATCTGAATCCATAGCTTCCGCTACTCTTTCGATATCTTTATCTACTTGTATCCTACTCTTGACACCAGATCTCTTAAAACATCTTCGTATTACTCCAAGCACTCTCTTATAACTTACTACATCAAATCCGATATTGTTACTTCAGTTTCCTTCCCTATTTGTAATTCGCTAAGAGTTCTCCCCCCTAGCTGTGTAGAATGTTTTTTATCGATCTTGTAATATGTTATTTAATAGTCATCGATATTTATTCCAAAATTCTTCCAAGTTCCATACATTCACTCACTACCTGAGTCCGGTGGTCTAAACCTTATTTTTAATTGGCTCCCTTAGAGCGGGGATGAGGGTAATCCTGAATATTCCGAGCCTCTTTTGACTGGCTCCGCCAACAGCTATTTATCATAACAAGAAATTATATAATTGTTTGAGATAACTTTCAAGATAAATTGTCGACCAATCATTGATTATAAAGGCAGCCTTAATTGACGCGTCGTAAATTGAAAAGTCAGTTGGGCATTACTTTTTTGAACCAGAATAGTTTTCACTGATAATGAGATGGCCCACCACAATTCTCGGACCACTCAATAGTCTCATGTAATATTTCAAATACTAACTTCATAGACCTCGATAAGGTTCTTGCTACTACCTTTATTCCTTAATGCAACCTACCCTAATGAACTTTAGACAGGGCATTTCGCCTTGATGCCCTCCCAATTTCCAATATAGGTAAGAATTCAGTTGTCTTCTGCTTTGAGGGATTATCGTCATTTGGTTTCTATTACGACTGGCCATTTGTTATTTCTTTAGGTTGATTTTTCCTGTAGCTTCCGTAATGACCCTCTTTTTCAACGGTGCCCGACCCTATCGTCCATTATCTCCCTGCTCATCACGTCAGAACTTCTCATTGTCTGTAATGTCTCTAAATTGCCTATTCTATAGGCTATGCTATGCATTCTAGGATAGGTGTATCATTCTTTAGTTATATCGCGCATTTTCTCAAGTACCCTTTCTCAATTCATATCATTCCCTTTTCTATTTACCTTAATTTCCCTTCCTCATTTATGTCCTAAAAACAAAACATTCTCTCATTTTTGACGTCATTTCCCTTCTATTAGTATTATCTCTAAGGCACTCCAAGATCCTCTATACGTCATATTTGATTATTCGTTCGCTAGGTATCTCATGTATATCTTTTCCAAAGGAGAACCTTTTACCTACTCGTGATATTCCTCAGTATGGCTCATCCTAGGGGTCATCTTGTCCCCTCTTTCACCGAAGGAGTTGCCTTTGTAAGGCGTTGATCTACTTGATCCCCCCGTGGTCACCGTACTTGAGTTACTCTTTTGTCTTTATTTCTTAATTTTGACTTCCTTTGCAACCAATGTTCTTGACCTTCCGACCATTGTGTTATCCTATTCATGGAATCTCTAGTTCGTTTGATAGTTCAAATTTACCATTACTCATCCAATCATACCTTTATTCCCTTTGCTCTCCCTTTTCTTATCATTTACCTTAGATTCTTTTTATCACTTTTTCCTGTACCTACATCGGCTTTCTTCGTCCTTACTTCCACTTACAAATCCTTAAGCGTTTTGTCAATATCATAACAAAATTAGTGTCTAACGTATTCAAATTCAAATTGTAGTTGGATTCAATATTACCATTGTTTCGGAATTCCTCCCCTTAATTGGTGTTAGAGCTCTTCTTCACCCGTTGTTCAGCCAATCAACTTGATCGTTACCGTCTTAAGTTCCTTTAAGGACTCCTCGTCTAAGCGTATTCCCAGTACCATCATTTATGGACATCAAGTATTAATTTTTTTACTAGGAAAGTTTAAGTACTCCTTCTTTACTAACATTTTTATCTGTTAATGGTAATCACATTGATTTGGGTCCCACTCTAGTCTCATTATCGAAGTCCTTATCATAACCATATTTCCACCAGTCTATTTGTGTGAGAACCTATTACATCCCATAGTTTTGTGTTTCGCCGTGACATCAATGGATACCGAAGTTCTGGGAAAAGGTACGACCTTACGGAAGAATAGTGAAGGTTTACAACTTGGTTATAGAAGTACCTGAGTGTTCGAGAGTTAAACGGATCGAAGAAAGTATGTTTCGACGAAAACAAGAATGTGGACAGTTTGACATTGTAGTTGACAGACCGTCAAATTGCCCAAGGTGAGCCGTCAACCTTCCTGGCAGTTTGACAGGACAAATGACAGACCATTGGAAGTTTGACGGTCCGTCGAGGGTACCGTCAATCTATGGCGGTGCAGAATTTTTTATGGTTTATATCAAAATTTCCCAAATTGCAATTGCTTTTTCCTCCATACTACCCTCTTTAAGTCCTCTCTAACATACTCCAACATCCCTAAGTTTAAATCGAAGCCAATTCCGTAAGGGTAATGTGATAAACCTGTGATTAACATAATAATCTTCTTCATATAAAGTTGGATTTGGGGAAAAACCTTGTGGATCAGATTGCTCACTGTTTTGAGGAAAGTATGGAGTGTTAAGGTGAATTCTACCCTCTTCTATCTATAATTATGATTAATTGTTGAATTGGAGGAAGTTATGAAAAAGTTCACATGATCAAAACTTCGCAAAGTTGTAAAATCTTCATAACATGAGTTGTTGAGTTGTTTACTCTAAGTATGAGTTGAATTGGACTTTTTAAAGAGTTATTTTTTCTTAAGGGTTGTCGGAGAACACCTACTCGAGTTTCTATGGAAATTGTATTTTGATTGAACCATGCGATTGAATCACGTAAGTGTCCCTTGTAAAGGAGTCTAAGAACCCAAAGTGTTTAAAGATGTCGATAAGATACTTAAGCAAAGTTTTTATGGAATTTAAATTCGATATTGATATTACTTCCTTATATGATATAGATGATCATTCGTGAGAGGAGCGAGGACTTGTAAAACAATTGTAGCGACAAGAACCAGGTATGTAAGACTATCACTTTCTTTCAAAAGCATGAATCCAGAAAGTTATCATTTTCAAAAAGGAATGTGAGCATTCCACTCTATTATCTATCAAAAGTCTCTTGTTGAGAAATATTCACTGCTTGTTCATATTCTTATGATCCATGACGTTGGTTATTGAACTTATCCTCAGTCTTCAAGAAGAAGCATTTCTAAGAATGAATCGTCGAGTCGACCAAGAGTTGCGTCAAGATAAAGTCTAAAGATTTATAAGTACCAAAAGGGGCCATGGTCGTCATAGTCTATTGTCCACACCCCGAGCCCCCTTTGGTGTTGATATATTATTCGTTAGCAGCTGATATCATGCATACATATACAGGATCGGGTTGTATGTTCTTCAACATATACATATAGAGGATTGAGTTGCACATTCCACAATATATACATATAGATGATCGGGCTGCACATTCCGCAACATATATGTATAATGGATCATGTTGCGCGTTCCGCAACACACACATGAACTAGGGTGCATATTCATACATACACCTAAGATTAATGACATGTTATACCTCACACTATAAGACGAGGACAATTATACAGTTAAAGCCTAGCCAAACAAGTTGTACTAAGTTTCAGAGTTTCATTATTCACCTCGTGTGGCCCCCAAGTTGCTTATGATTTCCCTTACAAATATTCGCTTCATATTGTTCATATGCTTTCTTTACAGTTCACAGATTTATATTGTTATTCATGCTTTGCATACTTAGTACATTATTTCGTACATGTATACTTTTTCCGGGGACATCGCATTTCATACCACATGTGCAGGTAGGGGTGTAGAGGCATTTCTTCAGTAGGATTCGACTCAGCTGGAATTTGTCATGCTCTTTTCTTCTGGAGCTTCTTAGTGAACTGATAGGTATGACGAATGTGCATATGTATATAGTTGGGTATTGTCCTGGCCAATTGTCTTCAGTATACTCCTTAGAGGCTTGTAGACAGTTGTGTTAGATGTGACAGTCATAGGTCGGCCTTGTTATATATGTGTGCATGAGTTAGGCCCTTTCTGAGAGCATGTGGTTATGTCCCTATTCATTGGAGTATATGTTGGAGGCCTAGTCGGCCCATGAGTTATTATGTTTATCACATGTATCATGATCGGTATGCTCGGGCCTTAGGGCACCGGGTACCGGCCACACACCCCAATGTGGTATTAGAGCAAGTCAATCCTAAGGATGTCTATAAGACGTGTCTAGTATTGTCTTGCTTATGGGTGTGTTGCACATCACACTTATAAACAAGAGGTTGCATGGCATTTAAGTTGTTGTCTTTCTTGAAATCTAGATCATGCGACAGAAGCAAAGTCATAAGTCACTGAATCCCTATCTTTTCATCTTGATCTTTCTTTTCAGTAATGACGAGATCCAATGAAAGTTCTGATAGCAGAAAAAGGGTTAGGAATGCAAGAGAATGTACTAGCCGACAACCACCCTCCAGTATGAATCTGAGGAACATAAGAACACCAGAAGGAAATGTAAGTTATTTAATAGAAGAAAATCCATCTATGGACGAGGAACTGTCTATAGAAGAAGATCCATCTGAGGATTCATCTATGGAAGAAGACCCATCTAATATTCCATAGGAATCACCCTTCCTAGTGCCACCGATTCTAGTGGTAGTTCCAAATTATAGGAAATCTTGTACAATATAGAGGCCATCGGTGCAGCAATCGTTTTCATTTGGGTTGGGTGTGAGTGGTCCTGTGTATGCAACAACACCTCATGTTATCTTCCCAGAATAGGGTCATGTTCAGATACCCCCACATGATAGCCCTTTTGAGAGGCTGATAAGCTCATTATCATGGATGTCAGTTAACCAAGGCTCGCCTCTAACGAGTAAAAGCGAGGAATAAGTAACCAGTAAAAAAACCAGAAGGTTAGGAATGGACGCGGGTGCTAAAGAATTAATAATGAGAGAAACGTCAAATCGAAGCTCTCTGGTAGCAATCAAGCAAACCCCAGAAGATGTTGAAAGTAGTAGATCACAATGTCAGCAATGTGGAGAGATACAAGATGGAACATGTTTATCCGACATTGAGTTATGTTCTAGATGTGGAGCTTTAGGCTATAGGGCCAGGAAGTGTCCCGAGAGATTTCAGTCGTTGTGCCATCAATGTGGTACATTATGGACAGTTCCTAGGTGATATGGAAGAATGTTACTGGTGTGGAAGCAAAAGCCACATAGTGTATGAATGCCCGAGGTTGAGTCAGGGAGGATAGTTGATTTCAATATTACTTATAAGTTATGCAAGCAGTCAGGTATGTTGATAATTTTATTAAGAATAGTCATGTTTATGTTTGTGAACGGTTAGTTATCAATGATATAAGGATTGCATCATACAAGACGTATATGAACCATAAATCGATACTAGAAGTTGATGTCACATTCATTGAATCATTGTGAATTTGTGATATATTTAATGTTTTCGAATAATGGAAGAATGGGTATCATATATATTTGATTAAAAGTTTAATGATTTTAGATACAAAGTTCTTATCATATTAATTTTTCTCATCTTATTTGAATTTTCTCGTATTATGAAGTATTATGTATTCTGGTCCTCCACTAAATTTTATGTTGAGTTTTTATATATGATTTCCTAATTCAAATTTCATATATATATTGATTTAAATTACTTATTCAAATTTAACCTAGAATATTCTCACATTTTTTCCGTTAAATAATCCATACATCATGTTATGATATTAGTAATATTCAATCATACTTAATCTTTTACAACCGTGCGAAGCGCGGACAAGTACAATGATTTAAAATAAAAGTAATATGTCATGTAACTTACCGAACTACCGATCATAAATCTAGCTTGCCAATTTCACTTGGATAATGTATGAAGTGCTTCGGATTAAGATAGAGGTGTTAAATGGGTGGGTTGGGCGGAATTTGGGCGGATCAAAATGGAGTGAGTTTATAAATGGACGAGTTATTGACCCGTCCAAAAGTTACTAATTCTTACTAACTTTTAATTGCTTTATTTGTTCTTTTATAATATTTTAAAACCTTATAAAATTATTATTCTACCACCTCCAGGAAAATGAATGATCCAATTTAAGAGAATAAATTAGTAACTAAAAAATTGAAAGAAGAAAGGATTAGTAACAGAAATGTCACATTCATTGAATCATTGTGAATTTGTGATATATTTTAGGGTATATTTGGAAAGCCACCTGCTAATTGGAATTGGTGTAATTACTAGGAAAGTAATTGTACATCCTAGTAATTACGATGACATATTTGTTTGTCATTGGTAATTACATTGTAATTACAAGCGTACTGTTTGATTGCACAAGTGTAATTACACAGTTAAATATTTTAAATTTTAAAAATAAAAGTTAATTATCAAAAACTAAACGTTAATCTTTGACAAATATATGTTAATATAAGAAATATTACTTAATTTTATCTATTGTTGTGTATTCGAGATACATATTATTTCGAAATAATTATAAATTTGTAACTAGTATTGTAAAAAATGATATATATGAATAAATAATGAACAACAACAAACAACAACATACCCAGTGTTCTTACACAAGTGGGATCTGAACATAAATAAATAATACTTTAATAGAATCAATTAATAAGAACTTCTTACGAAGCATACATCTTGCAATAACATCGTAGACAACATGTTTGACAAAAAATTAATATTTACAAAAATAATTTTGTAATATTATTAAAATATTAAAAAGTAATCTATCAATGCTAACATCACTCAATATAAGCTAAGTTTGCATATAACCTCATCCAACAACAAAGTTCAACTTTAATGTCATCACTAGCTCGTTATAAGTCAAGTTTGTAGATGACTTATCCTTTCTAAGATTAGGAGGTGTAACTTTAAAAAAAAAATAGAACAATAACATAGCTATATGGAATAAAAATAAAAATAAAAACAAATAAGAAAGTTAACATAGCTAAGTGAAATAAGAAAATTAAATAAGAAAGAAGCACAATATGAGAAATTATGTAGAAGAGCGTAAAGTAAAGGTTGGGAAATGAGAAATAACAGATAATAATATAAACAGAATACTATTTGAAAAAAAAGAATTTAAAAAGTTTTAAAAATATTGTAAAAGAAAAGAAGAGATTCAGAAAGTAACCATGTAATTGCCTGCAATTCCCCCCCCCCCCTTGAAAATTGGAGAGTGTAATTACATCCCTTCAATTACACCCAATTACATGCTGACCAAGTAATTATCTGGTCAGACAAACATATCAAAACTGTGTAATTACACCCAAATCCAATTAGCTTTCCAAATAGACCCTTAATGTTTTCGAACAATGGGAAGAATGGATTCATTTAAGGATGGAGAAAAGGAAAAGAAGTTAACGTAGTGAATAGGCTTAATGCCTATGAAGACCCTATAACTTGCACAATTTTTTTTATTTTGACACCTTAACTAAGTCTTGTTCCTATTGAACTCGTCCTCAAGTGTGTCAACTAAACACAATCCAACGACATGACATAAATCGAGAGTTTCATTATTTTTAACCCTGCGCGTGAATTTCAAGCGCATCCTACGTGAAAATTCTACCAATTAAAATATTTCACTCCCTATATTCACACAGATCTTAAGCTCAACTCTTATGCACACTAATTCAAACCAAGAACCAAAGCAGCTCATAGTAGCAGAACATGAAGCAAGGTTAAAAAAAATGAAACTCCGGGAGACTTTTGGGTAGCCAAATTTATGAGTCTGTTCGGTTTACCAAATAAATGTTTCTTTAATTGTAACGATTTTTAAGCCTTTACACATTAAATTGCATTAAAAAAGGGGTAAAAAGCCAAAAAAAAAACATTAAAATATAAAAAAATGCTGGTCATAAAAAGGTGTCACATCACCTTGCTTATGTCTAGCTTTAATATATATATATATATATATATATATATATATATATATATATATATATGATTCTCAGTAGCATCGCATACAAACATATGTACCAAAAAGGAAAAAAGACAAAAAGCTAGCCATGGCACCACGCCGGTATGATCAATCAAATACCCGTCAAACCAATGATCCACTTTATCCGTAACATGCATGAATACATTTTTCATCTTTTCATTCAAGTACTTCTCACGCTATTGATCGATCCTTTTCAGATATGTTGCGTTAATTTCATAGAATTTTTATTCAACTTCAGAGATTTTGTTAGAAAGGGTCATATAGTTCTTACAGGAATTGGCAGTGATTGTGGTATTAGCTGTTTTGAAGAGACTATCGTATACCACATAAAGACAAATCTCAATTGCAGAAATTGAGCTCTGTTTGGACTTTCAAATATGACTGGTGTTTAGAGAACTAATTATAAACTTATAATTACTAAAGTCTAAGAGCAGGCCAATTTTGTTGTTTAACCCAGATTCATATGGTTAATTCCAAAGAGATCTTGCAATGGATGATCAAAAAAAAAGAAAAAATGTTACGATGGATGAAATATGATTGATGAGAGCTAGTATTTGTATAGAAGAGTGGAAAGGCTTCATCCATGCAAACACTCTTAAGTTTTTGCGCATAAAACATCAAATTTCGAAACATTGTATAAAAAGTATGATCCATGTCAAGAGAAGTTTGAAAATGAAAATCTGAAATAATAATAATAGGAGACTGAACTAAGAAAGTAGGCCGGCTTGGATAATATGAGGATTTTCAACTACGGGAATGATCAAAGGCTTTTATATAAGACTTAAGAATTTGAAACCTAAATCCTACTTGGTAGATTGTTCATGTAGGATAGATTTTACATGCTCGAGTTCCCACTTATTTCCTATCCCATTCATAAGCTATGCTCATTTTCTCAATCATTAGAGCCCTGCTGCTCCTACGAAAAATTGACTCTTTTTATATGTTTTTCTCCCACATCTTGCAAATCAAAAGGTGCAAAGAGTTGTTTCTCAAATTGAAACACAATCTTTGAACAATAACAGAGAATTCCAAAATTTAATCAGTCTAAACATACAGGATAAGAATTCTATAAATCTAGGTCAAATGGATGTCTTTTGCCTATTCAGATACCACCTAAGAGAGTACGGATCCTTATACTCTGCATCTCATGTTTTTGCAACAGCTGCCAAAGGGATTTTGTCTTGAGTCTTGACTGCTGCAAATTTCTTCACTTGACATTGTACATCTTTCGTGGACATGGCTGACCAATATCCTGTCACAATTTCAAGAAATAAATAAACTGGGACTTCCAAACTTTGCTATGGCAATGAAGGCAGAATTTCAAACCAGTTGAATAATTCTGCCTTCTCTGAGATACATTAAGGGAAGAGGAAGGTTTTGCGTCCTTGGGGTGGAGAGGGGTGTTTGGGGGTTGATTGATTGTTTAGAAAGAAAAATTCCCGTCCTTTAAGCTTTATTTGAGATGTCATTCAAACATATAACTGAACAAAGAGGCAAATATTATCAATCCTACTTTCTTACTAACAAGTAAAAGCAGCATTGCTGCTACTTCATGATTTAGGGAAGACATGGAGCCATCGCCTACCGCAAGGTGTTTGAGAACCTCAGAAGTAAATTAAATAAATATTTAAAATTAGAAACTGAATTTTAACCATTGTTCATCAAGTTTTATTAAACCGTATACAAACTAGAGTAAGTTAATAGCATCAAATCTATTGCAAAACAAAGTTGTGAATGTCCTGCATGAGGATAATTGGTTAGATTTATAGAATACTCAAAGAAACTATCCATCTACTTTTCTATCCTATATTCTGAATGTCTCCTAGACATCATAATTGGAAAGGACCAAAACTGAAGAAATTGGGCTATAGCCACTCTTTCACAACAGAAACACCTCTCTCTCCAGTATCTGCAGACATACCCTCTCTAACCAGAGTAAAAACTGAAGTAAATACCACACTAGTGACGAACCAAAATGTTGTTTCGAATTAAACTGTGTAATAATTTTTTGTAAGCTAATTTAAACATTGAGAACCTAGGAGCTATTTAGAGATCCATTATTTATCATGGTACATTCACTCATTGGGTGAGACAGAAATCCCTGTCATGCTGCAAGATACAACATTGGATATAATTCTCAGCATGTGTATATTTCTAAAAAAGGAACCATTGTATTACTAGTCCATATCTTTGCTTTTTCAACAGCCAAAATTTGTACTTCAAGTTACCATCATTCATTTCATTGGATCTTCCTCTCACCCGCTTAGATGATAAGTGTGTGTTAGAAGGCGTTTGGTTGGATGCTTCAGTGGGAGCTCCCATAATCTGATATCATGATTTCAGACCACCACATAACCTTGGCTATATCACAACCTAGCAGTATACTGGCTTAGAGGGGATAAAATGCAAAGGACAGAGGGACCTGAACCATATCCTTTTATTTAGAGAAGCGACGTGGCGATGTCCGTGGGCTTGCCTGCCAAAGTCCTAACATATTCTGTCCTGCCTCAACATGTTTTGTTCCAGGTAATTTCCCTACCTACCATTGTCCTGCACACCGCTCTGAACTAGTTGTCCTCTTCTTTTACTTCATTCTTTAATTATAATTGTCTTTTTGTGTTTTTTTTACATTTACTATATTATCATTTTGTAATAGCACCACCAATTTATATTATTTCTTTCATGTTTCACTGATCATAAATTTCAATCTATTACTTAAATTACTAATTAAGATTTTCTTCAGTTTGTTAATTGGTTTTTTATTCGTTCATTCTTATGAAACTAGTAAAATAGACACCATACTTCATTTTTCCACATATTAGTATACATCTTTACACATTAGAATATCAGACTTAATGTATCAAACAAACGATACAAATTTCTTTGTTGTGTTCTAAGGATCGATCTCAATTTCGACCTGCAATGAAAACTAGCTTCAAGGAGCCTCAAGTTTCAAAAAATGCTGAACTTTATTTATCAAATCATTTGTATCATTTTTATGTGTCTGTCAAATGACCTAAACCTCGCGCAATGCAGAATGCTTTGTGCACCAGTTGCTTTTTTTTTTAGATTCACCGTTATAGTTCTTTGGGCAGGAGGCAGGTCAGGCCCACTTGGCAAGCATATCCTCGAATGCAACGGGCTGAAGAAACATCACTCGAACTAAACGGAAAAGGGAACTTCCAAGGAACCAGAAGTTCTAGATCTTTTTTTTCCTTTAGCTACTACTATCAGTAAAGCTGTACTTTACTAATAGGTGATGAAAGCAGCAAACGGAATCTCCAGCACCAAAAGCAAACCAAAAAAGGAAAAGTGAAGGAGGAAAATGAAAAGGGATAAAAGGAAAAGCTACAAAGCTAAGCAGATATGGAAAAAGAAGCCCAAAACCTTGGAAAGCTGGAACACAATCTCAGAGAAAAATATGTTCCACCAGCCCAGCCCACCTCGTTCCTGCCTACCACCCTCATCCCTGTCCCGCATAGTATTCCCCCATCCCCTGTATGTTTGCTCAATTGAATGAAGCACAAGCAAAAGAGAATTAGTTTCTTTTCATCTATTTTAAATGAGCTCAAGAAACTTATAAGGAGGAACTGCATAACTCCACTTTATAGCTTTCATTTACCTCCAAAAAATTGACTCCTATACCTCTGCTCTTTATCCCCCCCCCCCACCTCTGTTGGACACCCTCCATTCTTCCTACATACACCCCAATAAATAAGATGAATGCATCGATTGTAAGATGGCTGGAGAATAGTCCACAATAATGACATTATTTTTTTCTTTAGAAAGGACAAATGAAAAGGCCTCGTTGTAACAACCTAATCCCATGTTTTTAGTATTTACACTGTTTCAGGTTTTAAGACTTCGTATAGACTTGTATTGTGTTTTGGGACTTGTTGGTGTGGTGTGGTGTGGTTTGGTTGGGACCTGAGGGACGCAGGAGGATTTTAGCACCTCGGGAGGATATAGAACAGATGCTGAAAACTGAAGATTGGTGCTCTGATGCACACGTCGCGCCCCCATTGCGCTAGGCATTTCTAGGTCGCGATGGCAGCGCGAAGCGCCGCCTGTGCACCAGGTTTGCTCGCGTGATGGGAGCGCGCCGCGCCTCCCACAGCACAGGTCAGACCTGGAAAGTATAGAAGTCCAGTTTCATGATTTTTAATTCATTCTTCAATATTGACACTTCGGGAGCTTGGTTTTGAGGGATTTTGAGTAAGGATTCCGCCTACAAGTTTGGAATAAGTGCTTTAACCATGATTTTATGTTTATATCATGGATTTGCCTTTAGATTTATCATTTGAACATGGAATTTGACAGATGAAATTGGGATTTTGTAAGTTAAAACCTAGAAAAACTAATTTAATGATTTGCGCATCTAAATGGACTCAAAATGGAAATCTAAGTATAGATTTGGGCTCATGGGATTATGAGTAACCCGGATATGAATTTTGGTTTTGAGGTTTGACCATGTGGGCTCGGGTTGGCTTTTCCTAGATTGCATTTAGTTTTTTCCTAATTCAGTCCGAATTATTAATTGAAATAGATATGAAGACTTTTCCAAGGATGATCCAGCTGAATACCAAGGTTATTCTAAATTCGCAAATTCTATCCCTTCTAGTTTCAAGTCAAGCACTTGAAAAGAAAAGATAATGTTCTTGTAAATTTTCTCCTCTTAGCCAGGTGAATTTTCAAAAAGATTTGCTCAAGAAAAGCGCAAGAAAAAGAGAATCAATGGGTCAGTTGTTCATGTTCTCAAAAGTCGCGCGACCAAGTTCTTCATCAAAGTCATTGCATCACGCCTTGTGGTAGCCCAATGGCAACTATTTACATCATTAAGTATTCTTTTGAATAGAGTTGAGTCGTTTGGAAGGTTCCGAAAATGGAAAAGTTGTTTTGGAAGGTAAAAGCTTCGCCGGACCGGGATAAATTAAGACTTTGACCTCAATGAGGAAATTTTCCCAAATTGAACTTGTTATACATATATTGCGGTCTACGTATATAGGGGTACCGTATATGTAAGGTGATGAGTATATATGTGGGAACCATGTAATATGTGGGACATGTTGTTGCTACTTGTGCATTACCTGCTAAATTTGTGACATGACTACATATGCATTCTTTATATGCTAGTATAATGTTCTAGGCATCAAATACATGCTAGTTTAAATAACAGATTACATGTATGTCGGATTACATGATTGGATTGATTTAGTCATGTACTGTGTGAAAGCTTTAGAGAATGCAAAGCTTGCTTTATTCATAGAATTGTACAGTATTTATACTAGAACAAATACAATCAAAATGGACTAATCAATCCCTAATTATTAGGAGATCCTTGAATCAAGGGATTTGCTCTAAACTATTTTCCTAGAATAACTCCTAATATCTTTTACTAGAATATATGTTATCCCATATTTACAGGAGCAGATTATAATCAAATCTGCCAGCTCATTCACAGAGCAGATTATGATCTGCTAGCTCATTTGACACTCCCGCTCAAGTTGGCATGTAAATATCAAATATGCCTAACTTGCTGACAAAGGACTCAAAAGTAGTCCTGAAAAGACCTTTTTGTGAAAATATTTGCAATTTGTTCAGTAGTTGGAACAAAAGGGATGCACACGCTTCCATTTTCAATCATCTATTTAATGAAGTGTCTATCCACTTCAACATGCTTTGTTTTGTCATGTTGAACTGGATTATGAGCAATGCTTATGGCAGCCTTATTATCACAATACATCTTCATTGGCAGACTCATAGGTCTTCTTAGTTCTTCCAAAAATCTCTTGAGCCACAACATTTCACAAATTCCGTGTGCCATGGATCGATACTCAGCCTCAGTACTACTTCAAGCCACCATGTTTTGCTTCTTACTTCTCCATGTCACTAAATTTCCCCAAACAAATGTACAATAGCCAGACGTAGACCTTTTATCAGTAGATGATCCAGCCCAGTCCGCATCCGTATAAGCCTCAACATTTCTTTGCTCATTCTTTCTAAAGAACATTCCATTCCCATGAGAATTCTTTAGATACCTTAGGATTCGATACACAACTTCTTGGTGTTCTTTTCGTGGAGAACACATGAATTGAGTGACTAGGCTCACAGCAAAAGCGATATCAGGTCTAGTATGAGACAAGTAAATCAACTTGCCTACCAATCTCTGATATTGGCCCCTATCAATTAATTTTCCTTGCTTTGCAAACTTTAGATTTGGGTCAATTGGTGATTCAGCTATGTTTCTTTTAACAGATAAAGAACATACTTCCTTTGTGACACTATAATTCCTTTCTTCGATCGTACAACCTCCATGGCAAGAAAATACTTCAACGGGCCTACATCCTTTATCTCAAATTCTGAGGAAAGACGTTCTTTTAAATTTTTTATTTCAACTACATCATCTCCCGTGAGTATGATATCATCGACATACACTATAAGAACTGTTGTTTTTCCTTCTAGCGAATGTCGAGGAAACATTGTGTGATCTGCTTGTCCTTGCACATACCCTTGCTTCTTCACGAATTGAGTAAACCTTTCAAACCAAGCCTGTGGAGACTGTTTTAGGCCGTAAAGAGATTTTTTAAGTCTACATATCTTTGACTTGTACTTCTCTTCAAAACCTAGTGGGGGGTCCATATAGACGTCTTCCTCTAGTTGCTCATTCAAGAAAGCATTCATCACATCTGATGAAAAGACCAATCAAGATTTACCGCGATTGTCAAGAGAACTCTAATTGAGTTTAGCTTAGCTACTGAAGCAAACGTCTCGAGATAGTCAATGTCATATGTCTGTGTGAATCCCTTCGCTACTAGGCGGGCCTTATACCTCTCCAAGGATCCGTCTGATTTGAATTTGGTGGTGAAAACCCATTTGCAGCCCACTGGTTTTTTTCCTTTGGTAGATCCACCAACTCCCATGTCTCATTTTTTTCAAGAGCTCGCATTTCCTCCAAAATAGCATCCTTCAACTCGGGAACGCGTAGAGCATCCTGCACATTTTTTGGAGTCTCCACACTAGAAAGTTGTGAAGTAAAGGCTGAATAACTAGGAGACAACTTTCTATAGGACACAAACATAGAAATAGGATATCTAGAAGCATTTCTAACACCTTTGCATTTTGCAATAAGAAGATCCAGATCTGAGAAGGAATTAGAATTAGAATCAGTTTGTAGATTACCTTGAATTCCAGTAAGGTCTTGCGGAACTGACATTTGATAGTGTTGAGAATCTTCGGTCTTTTTGTCTTGAGTTCAGTTCCTTCTCGAATACACCTGTATTTCTTTTGTTTGTTTTTTGTTCCCATTTTTAGTTTTGTCATTTGAAGGCTCTACAGGTTCAATATCAGAGTTTTTATCATTTAAGTCACTTAGGTCCCTATCATCTCTTGAATCACACTTATTCATATCTTCTCCTAGATCCCTCACATTGGTATTTATTGTAAAGTCTAGCTCCTTATTCTTCTGATTGCTAGTTTCCTCAATATCCCAAAAAGATGAATCTTCACCAGTATGATACTCCCCCTGAAGATGAGTAGTAAACTAGAGTTGGGACTCAAAGAAAGTTAGATCCATTGTGACAATTATCCTTCTAGCATGTGGATCATAACACTTATATCCCTTTTGATTTGGAGCATATCCTACAAAAACATACTTCTTAGCTCGCGGTTCAAGTTTACCACGATTATGAGGATGAATATGAACAAATGTTGTACACCCAAAAACCTTTAGTGGCAGATCAGTAGTTAGCCTAGAACTAGATAAACTCTCTGAAAGCATTAAAAGGTGTTCTAAATTCGAGAGGCCGGATGGCATCCTATTAATAAGGTAAGTAGCAGTCAAGAGAGCCTCTCCCCAAAGGTACTGTGGAACTTTACTAGTAAACATTAAAGCCCTCGCTACCTCTAAAAGGTGTCTATTCTTTCTTTCTGCGATGCCATTTTGTTGAGGTGTATCCGAACAAGAGCTTTGGTGTACTACCCAGAAAAAAAAACTTCCTAATTCTTCATTAAAAAATTCACGACCATTGTCACTTCGGAAAATCTTGATTTTTTCATTAAACTGTGTTTCTACCATGACATAGAAAGTTTCAAACACATTTTTAACCTTTGTTTCTCCCATTCATCATTGTAACATTGGTCTAATTCCTGCCATAGAGACACCATTTCATTATAGTAAGCAGTGACTTCCTTCTCACCCTGCTTAGCTTGTCATAGTTTAACTTTTTAACTCAAAAATTTGAGAGGCATTTTCTACATCAGAGTATGTCTCCCTAACGGCTTCCCACACATCATAAGCAGTTGGTAAAAAGAGACAAGGTTTACCTATGCCTGGTTCCATGGAGTTTATTAGCCAGGCGATCACGAGTGAGTTCTCCGATCTCCAGGCATTCATCTTTGGGTCTCCGACTATCGGCTTTTCGTCTCTACAGTCCCAACTTTCCACGGCCATCGATTGCAATCTTTACGGACTGTGCCCATTCCAGATAGTTCTTACCATTTAATCGATGAGAAATTAGCTGGAAGGGCATGTGAGAAGCATCGCCTCCTTGTGTCATCAGATTTTCTGTCGGATAAGCACTTTTGTCTTCTGTTGAATTTGCAGAAGAATCTGTTTTGGCCATATGGTATTAGGGGAAAAAGTCCCTCTCTGTTACCATGAAAGCTTTAGAGAATGCAAAGCTTTCTTTATTCATAGAAATGTACAGTATTTATACTAGAACAAATACAATCAAAATGGACTAATCAATCCCTAATTCTTAGGAGATCCTTGAATCAAGGGATTTGCTCTAAACAATTTTCCTAGAATAACTCCTAATATCTTTTCCTAGAATATATGCTATCCCATATTTACAGGACAGATTATAATCAAATCTGCCAGCTCATTCACATAGCAGATTATGATTAAATCTGTCAACTCATTCGACATTGTACATATGTATATTTATTTTGCATGTGTTTCACATTGATATGTGGAGTTTGGCGTTCTTAGTTGACCATGACTCGATGATTGAGTTTAGGGCGTGTGAGTTGTCCACGGCCCTATTTATAGCATGTCGATTAGATCCATCCCTCATGAGTCACTTATCTAGGAGAGCCATTGACCATGTGCGTGCAGGTATAAATGGTTGAAACTATCGGTTTCAATGTAAAGATTGAATTTTTATCATCCATATTGATTCTTAATACTTGATTGTGCATTTTTCAGTTGTGTTGTTGTGCATATATTATTTATGCAATATCTATATGTATTATTATTGCGCTTATAATAACTGCACAGGGTTGAAAAAGTAATTACTTCCGATATTACTCTCGTCACGAGTTTGTAGGGGTAAGTACTCCCCATACTCACCCCCTTTCTTCCTGCACTTTATGTGCAGATTTGGATCCAAGCACCAGTGGAGTCTGTGAGTGAGAGCTTGTTGCGGATTTTCTATTCAATGGGTGAGCTACCATCTTGTTCGAGGTAGCTTAGAGGCTTTTATTCTGTTTTATTCTATTCAGACAGACTGTATGGGTTGAGACAGTTGTACTTATTTCTATTATTAGTAGCTCTATGTACCAGGTCTTGGGGGTGTTTTATGATATTCTCCCCCACTTGTATCAGATTATGGATTCATTATCTATCTAAATTCCTTGTTTACACTATTTATCTATTGACGAGAATTGTAATTTATCATTTCTAACTAGTTTTGTCTCGCCTGACAAGGATTTTGGGTGCCAATCACAGTATGGGTGATTTGGGTCGTGACACTTGTTGTCCTAACTAACATTGTGAATCAACCAGTCCATCTGACCAAGATCTTCTTCAGTAAAAGTTCCATATCATCATATGACAACGGAAGAAGATTGGAAAGGAAACTTAATTTATCAAAAGACAGACTCACCAGTCTGAAAATCTGGAAACTGATCCCTGCAAGCTTTTTTTGGTGTGTTTGGCCAGAAAAGAGCCGTTGATGATTTAATGGAATATCAATCCCAAACCACTCGCTTAAGGCTAGATGTCTCTTATTTTCATGTAGTTGGTACAATCTGTCCCCGGTAAACAGCTCTGAAATTTTTTTCGACTTTGTTTGCTCCCTGCTCTTGGCAGAGCCTTCCATGTATTGGAGCTAACTTATTCTCTTTTGGATGCATCTACTTGATGCCATCAATGAGACTACTTACTTCATCAAAAAGACAGACTCTCCAGTCTCACATACTAATATAGACAAACACTAGCATGGTGGAATTTTGGTACTTTAGGAGGATGAAGAGTTTGAACTTTGAGGTTCTCTCTTCTGGTAATTGGTAATGTCATGCCATTCGACACTATCACTGTCACTAGCATTTCTTCTTAACATTTCCATTAAACATTCATCCAATTTCAGCACTTACTACTCTTGCCATAAAATGAAATAGATTAGTATTTATACCAAATATAGCTATAAATTTAACAAACGCACACAAAATCATATACTCCCTTTGCCCATTATGATGCATTTTGACTGGGCACGGAGTTTAAGAAAGAAAGATAGATTGACTTTCGAAATTTGTGCTCTAAAACAAGTTATAGATATTTGTGTGGTTATAAATCATCTCATTAAGGATACAATATGAAGTTTAAAGTTAAATTGTTCTTAAATATAGAAAGGTATCATTATTTTTTAGACAAACTAAAAAGGAAAGTGAATCGCATAAATTGGGACTAAGGGAGTAATGCATTCCTAATAAAACATTCAACAAAACAAATCCTATTACTTTCTAGAAGCAGGCAACAATAAGCGGTGCACCATCTTTCCCCCTTTCCCCCTCATCCATGGGTCCATTTACTTTTCATTTTCATTTCTTCTCTTCGTTTTTGCTTCCTCTTCCTCTTCCTCTTCCTCTTCCTCTTCCGCTTCTTCTCAGTTCTGATTATGTTTATCTATTTTTCTCTTTTCCTATAGGTCACGGGTTCGAGCCGCGGAAGCAACCACTAATGATTGCAATAGGGTAGACTGTCTACATCACACCCCTTGGTGTGCGGCTCTTCCCGGGGCCCTGCTAATGCGGGATGCTTTCTGCACCGGGCTGCCCTTTTATTTTCTCTTTTCATGTTTTTGTTTATTTTCCTCTTTTGTTCCACCTTTCATGCACCTATCACTGGTCTAGCAACAAGCACTTCTCAGGATTCTAAAATGCATAAATTTCCTACATGAGTTTTCAAGTGCCTTGAGAAACAGCACTGGGTATTTGTAATTTCAGTAACATGGATGATATGAAGGTCCTTGCTGGATGAAGAAAGGAGAATATCAAACAAGAACAGGGAGTTCGAGGAAACCAAAATCAGGAAGCAATATCCAAAAAAGTGCTGTTTGACAATATCAAGAAACAGAAATACACATCTCTGGCAACTTTTAGCTGTACCTTGCTATTATGAATGGATTTGAGTGGCAAAGCTGAGCATATGGCACTCAAGGTTTCTGATATTCAACTGCAGTAACAGAAAAGATAAGCTCATATAATTCTTATTCGAAGGAGTAAAATGAAGTAAAAAAAAAGGAAATTAAGCTTGCATTATTGTACAAAGGAATGTCATGAGAAAAGATCTTCTGACCACATCTAGCATGACCATCAAAAAAAAAAAAAGGGAAAACAACTCTTACTCCCTCCTTTTAAATTTATGTTTCTTACTTTCCTCTTTTTGGAAGGGAGCCTTGGAGTAACTGGTAAAGTTGGTGCCACGTGACCAGGAGGTCACGGGTTCAAACGGTGGAAACAGCCTCTTGCAGAAATGCAAGATAAGACTGCGTACAATAGACCGTTGTGGTCCGGCCCTTCCCCGGCCCCCGCGCATAGCAGAAGCTTAGTGCACCGGGCTGTCCTTTTTTTACTTTCCTCTTTTTCCAATCTGTTTCAAAAATATGTATTTTCTATATTTAGTAAGTTTTTAATTTCAATATTTCCTTTTTACCCTTAATGACACTTCCAAATAGGAATAGTATGGCGTGTTTAGACCACAACATCTAAAGAGTATTTTTGGTATGTTATACAAACCCTTAAGTTAAGACCACAATATTCAAAAATATTCGATAAATTCTTAAATTCAAGCAGTCAAACTAAGACACATAAAATGAAACGGTGCAAGTATTATTTTTTTTAGAAGGATCTCATGCTCATGTTTTAATCAAAGTGTCTTATTTGGGATAAGGCCAAGCAATATCCAGAAACAGACAAAATGAACAAAATTTCATAACATTAAGATATAATCAACGTCCAAATTTTACTTATTTTATTTTACACCACAAGTACACCAATGACGGCAGAATTTTGATATGGCCTTTACTTAGTGAGTTTGATGCCCAATCTTAGTTCAAATTAAGGGTGGCCAGTGGGCCGGGTCGGCCGTTCCCGCCCCGACACCGCCCCTGTCCTGCCCCAACCCCGATATGTAAAAAAAAAATTATTTACAGTACCGAGACGGGACATGGTCTCGTCCCGCTGGAACCGGCCCACCCCAATCCCGCCAGGCCGTCCCGCTCCCGCCCGATCCCTCCCCTTTGCACAAAACAACCGTTGCACCAACGGCCATTTTATATTTTCGCCGTTGTGCAACGGCCATTTTTGGCCTCCCCTCCCCCAACCCCCCCTATCCCCTTAATATTTATTTTTAACCCCTAAGTTATTATATTTACACTTTAACCCAATTTTTCAACTATAAATACCTCATTTTCTGTTCATCTTTCCCACAAATCTTCCTACAATCTCTCAATTTATCTCTCTACAAGTCTACATTGTCTACTAAATATTCAATTTTATTTATTCATTTGGGAGTGAAGTTGGCAACTAGCTTGAAGATCTTTCATCGAGCAAAGTTTAAATTTTTAACCTCTCGATTATACGTCGACATTACGTCGGCGTTTGGTACATTCGTTCCTTCATTAAATTATTATTGTTTCTTTATTTTATTTAGCGCACTTAATCTCATTATCTTTAACTATTTATTAGCATAATTAAAATGAAAGGAACTACAGGTATGTTTAAGGGTTAGGGTAAGGCTTCTTCTAGTATGGGTAACAAGGGTCGGGGTACTTCTTCTAGTCATCCTATTCCTAGACAGGATCCTATTCCTACACAGGATGATTTTGTTGATACTGAACATTTTCCTCTAATACCATTAGATTTAGACGAGGAGATATTTTCTGGAACTCAACAAGACTTTAATTAGAAGATGATCTAGATGACACATCGACTAATCTAAAGATGACACACCCACTAGTGCACCTCCAACTGGAATGTCTCTTATTCCCCTTAGTATGAGACGAGGTCCAGCAAAACGACTATTAAAATCAGATGCATGGAAGTTTTTTGATAGGACGTAGACAATCAAGTAGCTAGATGAGATGTTTTTAAATTTAAAACTGGAAAAGGTCAGGGTGGAACGGGGGGTTTAATGAGACACGTAGAAAGGGATCACCCAGCTAGGTTTGCCCAATACAAGGCTGAAAAAATGGGTGCGCAAACGCCCTCTCCATCGGAACAAGGTTCACATACTATCCCGGACCAAGTACAGGGTCAAATTAACCCACGACGGGGGGAATTATAGGCCATAATTACAATAAACATAGAGATAGGGAAGCAATAGTAAAATTAGTTGTTGTAGAGGGTTTGCCTTTTTCATTTCCTTCATCTCCTGGTTTTATTCATTACATTAAAGAAATGTATAATCCTGCTTTTACCGATTTTCCTAGATCAACTGTTAAGAGAGATGTATTTAAATTTGCACATAAATATCAACAGTATTTACGTTATTCATTATATCATTTTAATGGCAAAGTGGCTATCACTTCTGATATAGGCCGTAGTACTAACAACCATGATTATTTAACGGTAACCCGTCATTGGATAGATTATAAATGGTCTATGCAAAAACGTATTTTAGCGTATAGATATATAGATGATAGGCACACTTGTACTTTTATTGCAGAAAATATTTATCAAGTGTGCGATTATTACAGAATAACTGATAAAATTATGATTATTACATTAGATAACGCTTCTTCTAACAATTATGCTATTACAATTTTAAAAAATAGTTTAACTCCATCTTTTCCAAATCATTTTCATATAAAATGTGCGTGCCATATATATAACTTAGTTGTAAATTATGGTCTATCACTTTTTGAAGACATTCTTAGTAAAATACAATATACTATGAACTTTATTTTTAAAAATAATAGAATACAATGAAAAAAAGATTATAAAAAAACTTGTCATGATTGCCAACTACCTTATAGAAAAATTCCCAAAGAAGTACCCACTAGGTGGAATTCTTTGTACGAGCAACTACTTGTTGCTTATGACTATAGAAGACCAATAACTTTATTTTTTAACGCACATAATCAAAATCTAACTGATATGGTTGTAGATAGCGATTGGAAAAAAAATTCCAAACTTATTGTATTTCTAGAGAAATTTTTTCAAGCAACAAAAGAATTTTCCGGTATATATTATCCTACTGATTCAACTATGTTGTTTTATATAGCTCTAATATTTTTATTACTTAATGAATATATGGATAAACCAAATTATAAAGCAGCTATTAAAAAATGTTTATCAAAATAAAAAAATATTTTATTCCTATTACCACTATTTATATTATCGGTGTTGTATTAAATCCGACTATTAAAATAGACAGATGTAAATCACTTATTGAAACTATTTATGATTGTATAGCAATACTACCACCTCCAACTTCCAAAAATACAAATGACCCACCACCTATTGAACTAACTAAAGAAGAAGTGTTGTCTAGCATAGAAGACGAATGCAAAAAAGTATATAAGTATTACCAACAAAAAAGTACTAGCGACCAACCAGCTTCCATACCTTCTTCTTCTTCAATACAACCTTATAAAAGACATGTTGTTTCTGCGACTAGTATTGAAAGCCTCAGAAATAAAATGTGCAGTGGTAACACTACTAACCAAATTAGCGAGCTTGATGTTTTTGTTTTCCAGGGTAGTATACCGTACCAAGCAGTTGTCAATGAAGAAGGACATGAAGACTTGCTGAAATACTGCTGGAGAGGGAATGAGAAGACCTTTCTGACACTTTTAATGATGGCCCGAGATGTTTTGAACATTCGAGCGTCATCAACATCGTCTGAAAGCGCTTTTTCTTCCAGCAGACATCAAATAGGAGAGCACAGACACTCATTAGCCAGAGACAGCTTGGAGATTGCAGTATTATTCAGAGATTGAATACAAGCGAAGTGGAGAAGGTGCGGTCAACCGGAGATCAACGAAGAAGACGAAAACTACAACGATATCTTATCAGAAGATGGTGGAAGCGACGTGGAGCAATTTGACCAACAAATATCAATTCCAACTGAAGAACCACAGGAAATTATAAAGAAACTAGAACAGGGTTTTTTCAAAATGTAATTTCTTTAATAGCAATTTTACTATGTCATTTGCAACTTTTGTACAACACAAAGTTGCAATTTTGAAAATTGTATTTGTATTACAAAAAAATTATATTTCTAGTAAATAATATAAGAGGCACAAAAACAGTCTTGGATGTTTTATTACACTATCTTGTTCAATTATTGAGTTGTTTATATATATGTTATTTTCTTAAATTAAGTGGGAAAAAAAAAGAAAAAAAGGAAAATCTCGATCCCGGCCCGCTAGGACCGCTACCCTTTTCCGACGGGACCAGAACCGGGACGGGACAGCGGCGAATCCTGCCAGTCCCGCCATGTACCGATCCCGCCCCACCCCCTGTCCCGCCAAGCCCGCCCTGGCCCGTTGGCCACCCCTAGTTTAAATGCTTGATTTATGAGTTATTTTTGTGTCATTTTGTGTGTTTAATGTTGTTTTATGTTTCAGAGGCATTGTAGCTTAAATAGACATTAAAAAAATATCTCAAAAGTGGGCTAAATGCAGAAGAATTGAAAATAAATAAGTTGTGTGCGGGGAAGTCTAGTCTCCCAGTGCACACGCTGAAGATCTTGAGATTTAGAGAGGTAGGCTGAAGTTCTGCTAATGTGGGAATTCGTGTCCTTGGTTTCAAACATACGCATAAAACTTCAAAGAGCCTAATATTTTCACTTTCAATAATGCTTGTTGTGAAATTCCATTTTCCATTGCACGTATAAAACTTCAGAGAGGTGATATTCCAGCTTCTGAAAATGCATGTGGTGACATACTATGTATGTTGGCGCATCTCATCACCGATCTACATTGTTAGGATCTTTATGAATATTCTAGAATATCATAGATATACTATTCTCACTTTTGGATTTCGCAAAAGCTTTTGGGTTGGTGGTAGCCAATTCGAGTTTCCCGAAGGAGGAGGAGCACTTGGTAACCTTCCGTAGTTCGGTGGCTAAGGCTCAGATAGACTTTTTGCTATTTGCTTCTTAGGAAGGACGATAATGGTCTTTGTAAAGACTGCAAGGTTATTCCGAGCGAAAACCTTAGGACCCAACATAAGCTCTTGGTGATGGATTTGTATATCAAGATGAAGAAGAAGAGGGTCGTGGATGACCGGCCAATGACCAAATGGGGAGTTTGACCATGACTAGTGCCCTGAAGATGGGGAGAAGTTGATGGCTATGGGGGCTTGGGAGCAATATGTGGGATAGGACGGCCAGTTGAATTAGGGAAGTAGCCAAAGAGGTACTGTTGGTTTCGAGAGGTAATCATGGTGGACATCGAGGGGACTAGTGGTGGAATGGAGAAGACCAAGGGAAGGTGGCGTATGTGAAGTTGGTAAAAAAAGCAAAGATGAGGTGGAGAAATGGACGAATACGGAATCGTATAAGATGGCGAGGAATGAGGCAAAGCTAGCGGTTACGGCGGCTTTTGAACGCATGTATGCAGAACTAGAGGATAAAGGTGGGGATAAGAAGTTGTACACACTAGCCAAGGTGGATCACTCCGAAAGGCGTCGCAATTTTGGGTATTGTAGGTGTATATAGGTTGAGAAGGTTAAGGGTGCAGTTCGTAGGATGCACAGGGGAAGAGCGACTGGGCCTGACCAGATTCCGGTGGAATTTTGGAAAAGCACAGAGCGGGATAGGTGTGGAGTGGCTGACTAAGTTGTTTAATGTCATTTTTAAGACGGTGAATATTGCCGAAGAATGGAGGTGGAGTACGATAATTCCTTTGTACAAGAACAAGGGTGACATTCAGAGTTGCATTAACTATAGAGGTATCAAGCTGCTAAGTCACATTATAAAGATTTGGGAGAGGGTGGTGGAGATGTGGGTGAGGAGAGAAATGTCTATTTTCAAGAAATAGTTCGTATTCATGTCGCAGCGCTCAACTAACGAAGCAATCCATCTTGTAAGGAGACTGGTCGAGTGGTACAGAAAGAGGAAGACAGACTTACATGTGGTGTTCATTGACCTAGAAAAGGCATATGACAGTCTCAAGAGAGGTTCTTTGGAGATGTTTGGAGGCTAGATATGTACATTTGGGCAATCAAGGACATGTATGAGGGCCAAGACCAGGGTAAAGACACTGGGAGAAGACTCGGAGCACTTTCCAGTTTTGATGAGGTTGCGTCAAGGATCAACTCTTAGCCTGTTTTTATTTGTCATGGTGATGGATGGATTAACGCGGCAAATCCAAGGCGAGGTGCATGGTGTATGTTATTCGCGGATAACATAGTTCTAATTGACGAGACTCGCAGTGGAGTTAATGTTACGCTGGAGGTTTGGAGACAAACCCTAGTGTCTAAAGGGTTCAGGTTGAGTCAGACTAAGACAAAATACTTGAAGTGCAAGTTTAGTGACATAACGCCTGAGGGTAGCTTGAAAGTGAGGCTTGGTACCCAGGCCATTCAAAAGAAAGAAAGTTTCAAGTATCTTGGGTCTATTATCCAAGAAAATTGGGTGATTGACGAGGATGTCACACATCGTATTAGTGCAGGGTGGATAAAGTGGAAGCTCGCATCAGGAGTCTTATGTGACAAGAAACTGCCACCAAAACTTAAAGCCATGTTTTACAAAGTGGTGGTTAGACTAACTATGTTATATGAGACAGAGTGTTGGTCAGTCAAGAACTCTCACATTCAGAGATGAAAGTAGCGGAAATGACGATGATACGATAGATATGTGGGCATACTGAGATAGGATTAGAAATGACGATAAACGAGACAAAGTAGGGGTGGCCTCGGTGGAGGTCAAGATGCAAGAAGCGAGATTGAGGTGGTTCGGGTATATGAAGAGGACAATGCACGAATGCCCCAGGAAGGAGGTGTGAGAGGTTGGCTATGGACGGTTTTAGAAGAGGTAGAGATACGACAAAGAAGTATTGTGGAGAGGTGATTAGACAAGACATGGCACAGTTCCAACTTACCTAGGACATAACTTTAGATAGGAGGTTATGGAGGACACGAATGATAGTAGAAAGTTAGTAGGTAGTTGAGCATTGTCCCGCTTATCCTTCCATACTAGTTAGTTTCTTTCCCTTCGATTTCTGCTACTATTTATTGTTTCTTGTTCTTTGACTATCGTTTTACTTTGTGGTTGTTACTGCTCATTTTTGTGGTCGTCACTATTCTATCATGCTTTTATAGTATGTTGTCATGGTTTATTCGTTTCCATTATTTCTTTTTTCATACTACTTTGAATTGTTTGTCTTTATGTCGAGGGTATACCGGAAACAACATCTCTACCTTCAAGGTAGGGGTAAGGACTGCGTACACTCTACCTTTCACAAATCCCATTTTGTGGGATTTCACTGGGTATGTTGTTATTATAGATATATTATGCATCTTAATTTGCTCTCTTGTAATTGTGTTGTAATTGTGTTGTAATTATGTATCGATTTTCTTTCCTTGCTAGAATAATCAAGCAGTTTTCTCTTCTTTCTCACATGGTGAGAAACACACGGGAAAGGAAACACAGCCGGACAGCTAGTTGACTTTCTAGGGTTGTTTTGCATCACCACCTTCTCTTTCAGTGTTGTGCGAAAACCAACACCATCATAATTCATAGGGTCCCCAACCCTTCAGCGAGAAAACCCAGTCAATCTCTCCAAAAGCAGACCTTACACCCGCTCTCATGCACTGTTAGAACCAATTTTCTGGCAAGCTCGTCAACTCCACGTGTCGACACATGGTGAGCTTTTCCGATCAAATTCTGACAATCTTCTTCCTGTTGTGGTTTCGTCAGGTCATTCCAAGGCTACCCATCAAAGTACCTCCTCATTCCAACCACCAAAACACCATCCTCCGTTGACCAACTTCAGTTTCCGAATAAAATCTAGCTTTTCCCGAGACTGTTTTTCAATTTTTCGACTTAGGCCAGATTTTACTCTATCGTTTTTGACATTGTCAGCGCTCTTGTAACATTTACTTCATCATATATTTGATATTTGGTTAGATTTTTCTTTGGCTCATCGTCATGTCTCTTGGATCAAATGTAGTTTGTGCTAAAACTATGGTTTCTAGAATCCCAAACCATTCTATTAACCACTTTTATAAGTAGTGCAAACTACTTATCTTGGTCTTATTTTATTCAATTATGGTGGAAGGAGCAAGGTGTTCAAGATTACTTAATTAATCAAGCTAAGGATATTAATGAAAAGGATAGGGGAGAATGGGAAAAGATTGATGCTCAATTGTGTCGCCTATTTTGGATTTATTAATTCGAAGTTGATGACTCAACTTTGTCCATTCCAGACTTGCTTTTAATAGTTTGGAAAAAGGCTGGTGGGTTATATACACATGACATCTCATTTTTATAATGTGATTTCTCAGTTGACGAACAATAAAAACCAGGATTTGAAATCTTTTACCTATCTTGGACAAGTTCAAGCAGTGATGGAAGAGTTCAATGAGTTGATGCCTACGACTGCATATATTGACAAAACAATTGGAGCAACGTCAAAAGATATTTTTAGTTTTGACAATTGCTAGGCTTCGATCTGAATTTGACTAGGTACGTAACCGCAATAATCTATTCTCTTGATTATTATAGCTCATTGCACCACCTATCGCATCACCTATTTCGTCCAATCATACAGTGACATCAACAGACTCTTTTGTTCAAGCGTCTCAGACTGGAAATTGGAACAGATGTCGTTCTTGGAAAAATTGATCAAAATGTAGCTATTGTAACAAATTAGGCCATACTTGGGCTATTATTTACATGGTCGATCTTCCAGAAATGCTCATGTTGCTCAGACTAAATTCACCGATAACAGAAAGGCTATCAATGCTACTCAACCGATCTCCGACAGTACCTTATGTCTGCTGATGTTAACCTCCTTTGAAAGTCAACCTCATTTGCACCCTCCTCTTCTAAGCAACTCGGCATTCTAAAGTTTTACCAGTTCCATCTTCTGGAGATAATACCATTGCCTATCCTTCTGCTCCACCTTCTACAACTCTATCTCCCAGAGGTCTACCTCCACCACTCTTAATTTATCATCGTCGTTTGTGCTCTTTAACTGGTCCAAACAATTCACGCGCGACACCAAATTCTTTACCAGTGTTAGAATCATTGTGAGTATTCTAGAATATATGTAAATATATTACATAGCTTAATTTACTCCTATTACAATTAGGTATTGATTTGTGTTGATTTCTTTTCCTTTTTTGGACATGTAAACATACCTATTTAAACCCAAATAGCTTGAGGGAATAATCAAGCCGAGTTCCCTCTTATTTTCTGTTCCGTTTCACATGGTATCAGAACCTGGTTAAGGCTAACAACATAGGAAGAGAAAATTTGGAGCTCGAAAAACTTTTCCGACGATTTTCCTTGACTGTCCAAACACATCTCTACTTCTGTAGGTGTTGTGATCAAACCAACACCACCACGAGACTCATACCACCGACGCGAGCAAGACCTAGTCAACTTTGTCACTATCGTACCACTACGCGCCATCCAGACCCGTCAGATTATAGCGACATGTGTCTAACGCGTTGGTGCGTGAGACTTTTTTTTGAACAGGTAACAACTTTGTATTATAGACCATGACTTATGTAGTACTGGAAACCCCTTTACAAAAGAAGAAAAAAGCAAACTAATCATCTAAGAAAGCAAAATCCTAACATGAGTCAAGGACTTCTAGGATTGATTCTGCATCTACAGAGGGATTCTTTGTACACCAAAAACAAAATAGCAACATATAGTCTTGCTTGATTTTTTGTAGAGTGCTACTTATATCCTCAAAACATCTGGAGTTCTTTTTTTCCAAATTGTCCACCATATGCAAGTTGAAATGATCCTCCAGTAGCTTCTATTCCTTAACCCCAATCCCAACCTCCTCCCAGCTAGAAAGTGTGTCAACAATCTTGCTAGGCATTGTCCAAGATATGCCTCTGAGATTGATAAAACATTTCATAGCTGATCAGTAATTTTGCAATGTAAAAACAGATGTCCTACTGTCTCACTTGCTTCCCCACATAAGCAACAATTTGAAACTAAGAAAATACTTCTCTTTCTCAAGTTTTCACGTGTCAAAACAGCTTATTTGGCTAGCAACCATGTAAAGCATGCAACCTTAAGAGATATTTTAACTTTCCAAATTTGTCTCCATGGCCAGTTAGAGTTTTGTGGCTCAGTCATGTCATAATCTACTCACTTTGTAGTGCCCTTGTTACGCCCAGTCCGCCACAAATAGTCCACCCTATCCTTCAGCCCTTGGAAAGACTCCAAATGTTTATATAGCTTAACTAGTTTAGGTATTTCTCAGTCATTCAACATTCTTCTGGAGATCAACTCCCAACCTTGAGGTGACCACATTTTAGCCATTGTTTGGTTCTGATGTTGTGTCAGAGCAAACATATCAGGAAATAGCTCCTCCAAACTTCTGTTTTCCAACCACCTATCCTGACAAAAAATTGTTTTGTTGCCATTATACTCTTATAACAGAGTGGCTCTCCACCATGCTCTGATTGACCTCCAAACAATTACACCATATGCATGTTGACCTCCTTAGTATCCCAAAAATCCAGCTCCCTATACTTCAATATGATAACTTTTCCCCATAAAGAATGTGAATCTTGAGCATATCTCCAAAGCCACTTCAAGTTAAAGCCTTACTTTGATTCTTCAATTTTTTATACCAAGACCACCTTGTTTTTTACTACGAATCAGAACTTTCCACCTTGTGATACCAAGACCACCTTGTTACAGACTTGTCCCGAGAGAGTCATCCTATTTCCACTAGGAAAGGTATTCGTTCTACTTGACTCTCTATTTCCACTAGGAAAGGTATTCGTTCTACTTGTATCCCAAATCCTACCCGTACTTGTCTAATTATCATCAATTGTCACCAACTCATTATGCCTTTGTATCATCACTATCATCTGTTTCTATCCCAAAGAATACAAGTGAACTCTTTCTTAATGTCTGTCGTACACTCTAATGGTTCTTGCGAGCTAATTTCTCTATCTTCGGGTAAGTCTACAATTGGTTTTCGTCAAGAAGACAAGTCTTTAAAGGAAGGAACTATAAGGAAAAGTAAGACTATGGTAATGAAAGAAGAATTTGACATATCCTGATACGACCCCACCTTTGAAGACATATTTTAGAAGAAAGCATGAAAGGGGAAATAAAGATTCTAAAATTACATATGAGGTGGAACCAATCAGCCAAAAGAAACTGCCTGCTTGATTCTCTCCGGCAGTTACCAATATTCCAATTACTATCAGATTAGGCTTTACAATTTTCTAGTTGTTTATTGTAGACAATGTGTCCTATTAATATCTAGTTAGGATTACTTTTTAAGATTATTGAATGCATGTTTAAATATCAGATTCTGAGAGTTTTGTCCACTCTATATAGACAACTTTCTTGGTTGTAAATTGCATTTAAGATCCTTGCACAATCTAGTACCAGTAGCAATCCTTTCTTTCTCAGTCACTTTCATAAGAATTTCTATCATCTAACATTTTGGCATCAAAGCAAATCGATCCAACATGATCAATACCAGATCTAATTCTCAAGAAGACGCTCCCAATGTGGAATCCCTTGCCCAACAATTATCTTCCATAGCATCGAAACTAATACAATTGATTCGCTGGAAACAGATGTTGCTACATTGAAAGCCCAGACTAGTCGCACCTAACAAGAGGAAACCAGTCACCAAACACGTAATGGAGGAAAAAATGCAAACGCTTGGCAAAAAGAGGAAGAAGACATAGATAGTCCAGGATGGCCAAAAAATCCTTCCCGGAGGCCACACACAAAGATGGAATTCCCCAAATTTGAAGGAGGGGATCCTAGAGGTTGGATTTTGAAGGCAGAAAAATATTTCTGCTACTATCAAACTCCAGATGAACACAAAGTGGACATCGCTGCTATGTATCTGGAAGGTGATTCTCTCGATCTCTTCTCTTGGATTAATCGTGAGCGAAATCTATTCTATTTGGAAGACCTTGTTAAAGCATTGCAAGAAAACTATGGTCCTGTGGAGTTTCAAAATCCGGACGAGCATCTTTGTAGCATCCGAAAAATAGGTTCTATACAGTAGAACCGTCAAGAATTTGCAAAACGTTCATCTAGAGTCACAGACTGGCCAGATCAGTGTCTGTTAGGGGTGTTCATGAATGGGCTAAAAGAGGAACTTAAATCTGATGTTAGGATTCACAAGCCCAAAATAGTTTACAGGGCTATGAGTTTGGCACTTGAATTTGCAAATAAATTAAACTCAATGCACAGCAATGGAAGGCCCAATTGGACGCCAACCAACAGACCCACTGTACAAAACCCATTGCAATCTATCAAAAATACCCAAAACAACGCTACTTTTTCCTCTGCACATCAAAATTCAGGAGGTAGTGTTTCTTCCAATCCAGTCGCGTCCCAACCTCATCAAACTCGATCATGGGATACCGAAAGGAGAAATCTTATGGCACAAGGACTTTGTTATCGTTGCCATGAGAAATTTGCACCATGTCGTAGATGCAAATCAAGGAAACTGTATCTCATGGAACTTACATGAGGAGATCAATTGAACAACGTTGATGAAGTTAACGCCACAAATGGTTACGATGGCGACTCTCAAGAAACTGACGTTACTAAAATTTCTTTCCATGCCATTTTGGGAAATTCAGTTGGTACTACAATGAAGCTTCTGGGCGAAATTAATCAGAGACGGATTTTGATTCTTGTAGATAGTGGTTCCACACATAATTTTGTGGCAAAATCCATTGTAAATGAGCATAAAATTCAAGTAGAAATAGTTCCAACGTTCGGTGTGGAAATAGGGGACATCATCCCCTGCAATAAAGTCTGCCGAAATCTTCAAATTCAGTTGCTTGGCTTTACCATCACTCAAGATTACTACCCATTGGCAATTAGAGGGGCTGATTTGGTCTTTGGTATTAAATGGTTAGCTTCTCTTAACACTATTCAAGCTAACTGGAAGGATATTTTATAATTTTCAATTGGCAAGGAAAACGTTACAACTGCAAGGAGTGAGATCGACAAATTCCACTACGGCTTCCCTCCAATCTTTTAACAAATTGTCAGAGAATTCAGGTAATCCAATTCAAACACTTTTAGATAAGTTCCAGTCTGTCTTTTCTGAACCAACATCTCTTTCACTATTTAGAGCACATTCCCATGCTATTCCTCTGTTACCAAATTCTAAACCTCCAAACATAAGACCTTATCGGTACCCACATGGCCAAAAGACCGAAATTGAGAACCAAGTTGTTGCTTTACTAGAATCTGGTTTCATTCATCCCAGTTCAAGTCCATTCGCTAGCCCAGTTTTGCTAGTGAAAAAGAAAGATGATTCGTGGAGGTTTTGTGTTGATAAAACGCAGCCTTAATAAGGTAATTGTACCATATAAGTATATGATTCCCAATATTAACGAGTTATTGGATGAGTTACATAGAGCCACTATTTTTTCAAAGATAGATCTTCATTTAGGGTACCATCAAATTCGTGTCTAGCCAACTGATATCCATAAAACAGCTTTCCGAACTCATTTTGGACATTATGAATTTCTTGTAATGTCGTTCTTACTCACTAATGCTCCCGCCACTTTCCAATCCACAATGAATGACCTATTCAGACCGTATCTCAGAAAATTCATCTTGGTTTTCTTTGACGATATTTTGGTCTATAGTCCTACCCTCCAGCAATACCAAAACCATCTCCAGATAGTTCTTCATCTTCTTTTCACCAATTCTTTCTTTGCTAATCCCAAAAAGTGTCTGTTTGCACAACCTCAGATTGGGTTTCTAGGTCATGTGATTTCTAGAAAGGGACTAGCCGTGGATCCAGAAAAAATATCCACAATCTTGGATTGGCCTCTGGCAAAGAATCTGAAGGAACTTCGAGGTTTTTTGGAACTTACATGTTATTACCGGAGGTTTGTTAAAAACTATGGTATTATTGCTCGTCCCTTGACAGATCTGACCAAAAAGGATGCTTTCGTATGGAATTCAAAGGCAGAAGAAGCTTTTCAGCATCTTAAAAGAGTCCTGACATCAATACCAGTTCTTTGTCTACCTGATTTCACTCAACAATTTACTGTTGAATGTGATGCTTCAGCTGATGGTGTTGGTGCTATTCTACTTCAACAAAGCCATCCTCTAGCCTATTTCAGTAAGGGATTTTTCTTTTCTAATCGGATTAAATCTACATATGATCATGAGTTATTGGCTTTAGTTCTTGCATTACAAAAGTGGAAGCACTATCTATTGGATCGACATTTTATCGTCACAACTGATCATTGCAGCCTAAAATATCTCCTGAATCAGAGGGTAACCACTGCTGAACAGCAGCGTTTGTTGATGAAGTTATTGTCGTTTGATTTTACTATTGTCTATATAGTGGGAAGTGAAAATAAAGGAACTGATGCACTGTCTCGCCGCCCTCAACATGTTGATCTTTTGACTCTAGCAATGACTGTTTCATTAGATTTTATTATTTTAAGGGAAACACTTGAAGCTGATCCATATACCAAGCAGCTTTTAGATCAACTTTCTGCTGATCCGTGTTCTCATTCAGATTTTTCACTGTCTGCCAACCATCTTTACTACAAATCTCGTTTGGTAATTCCTGATTATCCTGAGCTTAAAGCCAACATTTTAGCTGAGGCACATGATTCTCCAACAGGACATGGCGGATATTTGAGAACTCTCAAAAGAGTTTCTGCAAACTTTTTCTCGCCGTGTTTGAAGCACGATGTTAATTTGTTTGTCCAGAATTGTTTGATTTGTCAGCGAAATAAGTATGAAACTTTGGCTCCAAGTGGTCTTTTGCAGCCTTTGCCGATTCCTAACAGAGTTTGGGAAGACATTTCCCTGGACATTATTGTGGGGTTTGCCTTCTTCAAATGGTTATAACACTATTCTTATGGTAGTGGACAGGTTCAGCAAATATAGTCATTTTCTGGCTTTATCTCATCCGTTCACTGCCAAAACAGTGGCTGCTTTGTTTTGTAGGGAAATTGTCCGGTTACATGGCTTACCTCGTTCCATTCTTTCAGACCGTGATGTTAGTTTCTTAAGTGCTTTCCGGCAAGAACTTTTTCTCCTTAGTCGTACTCGTCTTCGTATGCGTACTGCTTACCATCCTCAGTCTGATGGCCAAACGGAGGCGGTTAATCGATGCCTTGAAGCCTATTTGCGTTGTTTTGCTCATGAAAAGCCTAAGTCTTGGTATCGGTATCAATATTTAGCTTCGGCTGAGTATTGTTTCAACACGGGCTACCATATATCAACTAATATGACTCCCTTTCAAGTTGTGTATGGGAGGGAGCCACTAGCATTGCATCCTTTTGTTCCCGGAGAAACTAAACTTGCTGATCTTGAAGAGCAGCTTTTGGCCGTGACGAGATGTTAAAGTTATTGCAGTCCAACCTCTTGAAGGCTCAATCTCGTATGAAATCCCAAGTTGATTCTAAGCGACGTGAATTATCTTTTAATGTGGGTGATGCTGTTTTACTTCGTCTGCAGCCTTATCGTCAGAGGAGTCTGGTCAAACGTCCTAATGAGAAGTTGCTCGCTATTTTGGTCCATATAAAATAGTTAGCAAAGTGGGTCATGTTGCTTACGAATTGCAGATGCCTCCAACTGCGAAGGTACATCCAATTTTTCATGTCCCCTTGCTTCATCATGCTCATGGCTATGCTGATATTCCATCACCTCCACCATTACCGCTTTCGGTTGATTTGGAATTCATGGTGGAGCCTGAGAAAGTTTTATCACACCGTTGGGTGAAGATATCTGGGATTTCAACTTTGGAATTACTCATTCAATGGCGTGATCGTCCTATTGAGGAAGCTAGTTGGGAAGAATATGACTTACTTGCTGGTCAGTTTCCTTCCTTTCGCCTTGAGGACAAGGTATTTTTTCAGGGGGGTGCACTGATACGACCCCACCTTTGAAGACATATTTTAGAAGAAGAAAGCATGAAAGCGGAAATAAAGATTCTGGAAATGCACATGAGGTGGAACCAATCAGCCAAAAGAAACTGCCTCCTTGATTCTCTCCGGCAGTTACCAATATTCCAACTACTATCAGATTAGGCTTTACAGTTTTGTAGTTGTTTATTGTAGACAATGTGTCCTATTAATATCTAGTTAGGATTACTTTTTAAGATTATTGAATGTATGTTTAAATATCAGATTCTGGGAGTTTTGTCCACTCCATATGGACAACTTTCTTGGTTGTAAATTGTGTTTAAGATCCTCGTACAATCTATTACCAGTAGCAATTTCCTTTCTTTCTCAGTCACTTTCATAAGAATTTCCAGCATCTAACATATCCATTTCTAAGTGTGCACGACAAACACATGATACAATCATCCATTATAACTATATGACACTTTATGTGGAAAATGCGGGGAACTTTGACAGCGCTCGTCCTTGAAATTAGTTATTTAAAAAGCTTTTAGACAACTAGCTAATGGTTGAGTAACTTAAAATGATAAATATCTGTCAAACAATAATTCTTGAAAAAATTATACAAATTAGCAAGTGCATATCAATTAGTACCATAACTCTCCACCTTCAGAGGAAATATATTGGAGAACTAGAATTTATTAAGCATCCAATTCATGTTTCATAGAGAGACATATCCATTATGCAGAAAAAGTTAATTTCTGTTTCAAAACAGAACTTCTGTAGTTTCCTTCATTGCAAGAACAGTTAGAAGAGGCTATATAATTGATAAGCTTATGCTAATTTAAAGATGCTGAGGAGACAGCTGATAAAAACAGTGGAGGCTTACCACCACCGCGACTCCAGTCTCTGCAAATCTAGGAATGCAAATAAGCCTTACCATCTGCCCTTCTGATCCTGCAGACAGTAGTAATGATCACATACATTCTCTACAAAATTTAACAATTCAAAATTTCAGAACATACCTTTTATCAAGCGAGATTCATATTTATCCTGATTGCCAACAAAATAAACGTGAGGACATGTTTCGACATAGAATGGATCCCTATCAGTGAAAGGATAGCACCCTGCAAATGTTATGGGATGCATATGCCAACTTAGCTGGAAGAAATATATGCAATCAAACTGAATTGAAAACCCTTCAAAGAACTGTGGCAATTTTTTTAGCTCTTTCTTTTCCAAGATCATATAGTCTGTGTCATCAACTCGATTTGCAATCTAAAAGCATGAATTTGTAAAATCCACAGAATAAACTGGGCAGAGTAGAAAACATTAGGCATGGAAACCACAATCATAAGAACTTCCAAGTGTAGCAAGGTAAAAGGTTTTGACCAAGGGTGTTTGGTGCTGTGGGTGCTAGATGTCTCCACCTCAATGTCCTCTCCATAAATTCAATATTGTTGTTTGCCTCCGAATACTTGCCAAGATCATCAATGTTTTGACCAGATGTACCTAGGAACCTGAAGTCATGCAATAACCATGTCAACAATGAATAAATTTCTTTAGCAAATAAATAATCAACTATTGAAAATTACCTGATGTTGTCAAGTTCAAAGCAATGTGGATTCGTGCAAGATCTGAAAGTGTTATAAGCTGATGATCCGGGGAAAAGACATCTATGGAGAGGCTGAAATTATACAAATGATCACTGGTAACCAATTAAACCTCTAAAAATCTAAAAGAAAATGACTTAAGGAAATGCTCTGGCTGGTAGTATTCAAACATGTGCTAAGCAAAGGAAGACCTGCTGTGGCAGGGCGAAATTTGCTGGATCACTGGACCCTGGCATGATATCCAAAGGTATACTTGCTGCAATCTGGAAAAGGAGAGAATCATTTTCTGAACCAAATATTGTACAGTTTGCACTAGTATGTTGGTTCCAATTTAGGATAAGAAGACCTGAGTTAACAAAATATCTAGCTCTTTAATCGGCTCAAACAATCTGGACTGGTCCTTTGAACCCAAGTTCTGCAACACAATCAAGTTTTGTTAGTTTCTTGATGGAGATGGAAACTAGTCATTTCCAGTTCCGAGGAAAATCAAATTAAAGAATTTGCAGCACATGGAAAAAATAAACCGTTTATTATCATTTTTAGGAGAAGACCTGAGCAAAAATCTAATGAAACGAAGACATGAGTCCACTAAAATGAACCTGTACTAATTAAATACTATTATCTTGAATCTTTGAAGTAAAGGGCAGCCTGGTGCACTAAGCTCCCGCTATGCGTGGGTTCGGGGAAGGGTGGACCACAAGGGTCTATTCAACTAGTTTTGCACAACTATCAGAGGTTCAAGAAATTTAAGATCCAAGAGCAGCTAAGTTAATAACAATAACAGAAACAAGACCTAATTTGTTGTTCTCAATAAGTAACTATTATTGGAACATTTTTTAAACTTTCTACGTCACTAATATTTGTTAACCCTAGTGTTTAATGATGAAAAATATATTTGAATAACTTTGTGCAGTCACTAATGAAGTTGATCTTTGAATGCAGTCACAAAAATATACAATGAAGATAATTTGCAAGGAATTCAAGATGTACAAGAATCTGAGCCTTGTTTGTCCAAAGGAGATGGACTTGTGAAAGGCAAACCACTTCTAAAAGGGGGAAGATGAAGCTGCCAAGATTCAAAGAAGAAAAGATCACTCCTACAAAGGGAAGATTTGAGAAGCCGTGACTCAAGAAAGAAATATCTTCTGAATATGGTAACCAGAAGGCACTGATTCTAGGAAATGAAAAAGGGGGAAATCTTCAATACAAGGCTTCCTTTTCCCAATGGAAGCTATGTCTATGAGCACTTTAAAGTTTGAAGGATACCTTTTTTTCCCAAATGAATGTTGAACCAAGACTACATTTAGGCTTGAGTACAAAGTCAAAAAGTCGGTCAAGATTGGAATGATGCAGGACTGCAATCAAGGACAAGGATCTTACGGGAATCTCAAATGGTAATCAAGCAAGTCAAAGACTGATTTCCAAAGCAAGAAACCGGTAGAATTAATGAGGATTAACTGTCCGAAAATTCAAGAGGAAGATCTCATACAAAGGGTATAAAAGAAAATCGGCAACAACATAAATTACCGGCTTACTCCAGAAAACTCTCTCTTGTGCTTCTAAATACATTGTAAGTTGTAACAATGTAGTGAAGTAAACAAAAGGGCAACCTGGTGCACTAAGCTCCCGCTATGCGCGGGGTCCGGGGAAGGGCCGGACCAATGTAGTGAAGTAAGAAGTGAGAAAAAAAAGAAAGCTAGTTGTGTGGGTTCTTTTTTTTGGTGATCGAGCGAAAACTAAAGGGTGCGTTCATTGTTGGTGATCGAGTGAAAACTAAATGATGGTGAACGTTATTGGTGATCGAGTGAAAACCAACTTAGTAATGTTGGTGGTGAGCAATAGAAAACCACCAAGTTGTAGTCAAATAAAAAATCCTCAAGGTGCTCTTAAAATAACTCACTTGTTACCCAAGGGAACTAGACTAGGCTCGACATTTGTGATCTGAACAAGTATAAAGCTCGTTGTCTCTTTCTATTCCACATATCTTTTATTGTCCAGATATATTTCCACATATTTACTTTCATACTTGCTTAATTTGAATGTGAAGCTGGACTCACAAGTCGTCCCAAACTCTAACCAGCAAATAGTCAACTGGCCTTGGAAACACATCTGGAAAACTAAAATTCCCCACAAAGTAGCATGTTTTGTGTGGTTACTAGCTAAAGAAGCAGCCCTTACACAAGACAATGAAGAGGACTTCTTTTATGTTCCAGATGCTTTTTGTGTGGAGAAACAGCAGAGACAGTCAACCATCTCTTCCTTCATTGCAAGTATACAACTCAACTATGGAGAATTATTCTAAATCTCAAAGGCATCTCTTGGACCATGGCTAGAAAGGTCACAGATAAGGGGGTAATAAATATGGATATCTGCCCGACCCAACCCATTTAAAATGGGTTGGATATCCAATCCATTTAAAATGGGTCCAATATGGGTTAACCCATATTATCCACAAAAAATATGGGTAACTTAATGGGTAAAATGGATAAAACCCACAACTTTAGTAAAACAAGTTCCTTAAAAGTAAGAAAAAATGACTTCCTTAATAACATTATGGAAAACAAGTCCTACAAGTGGCATTTCACCAACCACCCCACCCCCTCCAAAAAAAATTATTTTATTTGATTTTTACACCTCCCCCACCCCCACCCCACCCCAACACTCCACCATAAAAATTTAATTTTTCTTAAAAATATTTAAGCCAAGTGTGTAAAAGGCTTATTGGATGGGAAAGAAAGACTTCGGTCTATCCAGTTCAAGTTTTTGGGTTTTCTACACCATCCACCCACCCACCACCCACCCCCTCGCACCCCTACCCCTCCTGAATTTTTTACATCATATATGTTATTTTACTTTTGTAAATGCTTATAAAGAATGAAAATTTTGTGTGGTTAAATTTGGTGTGGAGGGTGGCGGTTTGGGGGGCAGGGGTGCGGTGTAAGAAAAAAAAATTATTTTTTATAAAAGTAAAATAAAATATATGAAGTAAAAAATTTGGGAGGAGGGTGGACGGGAGGAGGGGGTTGAAGTGGGGCGGTGATATGGGGTGGAGTTAGATTGGGGTGGGTGGTGGTGTAGGATAGGGATGAGTGAAGATGAAGTGCATTTGAGGATTTGAGGATGGTGATTGGGTGGGGGTGGGATTAGGTTGGGGACTGGGTGGGGTGGGTGGTGGATGGTGGGTGCAATGGGTGGGAATGGTGGGGCTTGGGTGGGTATTTCTCGAAAAATATTTCTTGGAGGTCATGTCATTGAAAAACTTTTAAGTTTTATTCTTTCCGCAAATGTTGAGGTGCAACTATATATTAGGAATTGAATCTGCGGACAAGAAGGTAAATTAATTTTCTCCATATTAGCTACGTGAAACAAAATCTTTAAAGTAACTTTAGATAATATGGATAAATATGGATATCCATATTATCCGTCGGATTAACCCATTCTTGATCCGCCCATATCCGACCCGACCCGACCCGCCCGTTTGCCAGCCCTAGTCACAGATGCTCTCAAAAGTTGGGAGAAAACAGACTTACAGGCAAAGGACAGGAGCAGATGGAGAATTGTCCATACCTGCATCTGGTGGACGATTTGAAATGAGAGAAATTTCAGATGTTTTGAGAATGTGGAGAATGGGTTGCAGAAGATTAAGCTAAATTTTATCTTGCTTTTGTGCTTTTGGTGCAATTAGATCTACTCAAATCATACAGTCTCTATTATTGATGTTTTAGATTAAGTATAGAAAGAGGATAGTAAGATTTTGAGTTGTGTTGTAAATATGATTTTAGTACTACCTAAGTATTGTTTTGCTACATTTGAAATATAAAAGATGCAGTTACCAGTTTTAAAAAAAGGGAGTTTCAAGTACCTTGGGACTATAATCCAAGGTAATACGGAGATTGACGAGGATGTCACACATCGTATTGGAGCAGGGTGGTTGAGATGGATGTGTGGGCTTACTGGAAGATATATGGTCAGAATGAAAAAATTCGGGACAAGATGGGAGTAGCCTCCGTGGCGGACAAGATGCGGAGGCTTGGGTAGGTATTTCTCGAAAAATGTTTCTTTGAGTTCGTGTCATTGAAATCTTTTAAGTTCTATACTTCCTGCAAATGTTGAGGTGCAACTATATACTAGGAATTGGATCTGCGGACAAGATAAATTAATTTTCTCCATATTAGCTACGTGAAGCCAAATCGTTAAAGTAACTTTAGATAATATAAATAAATATGGATATCCATATTATCCGTCGGGTTAATCCATTATTTATCCGTGTTAAATATGGGCGGGTCGGATAATTGATCCGTTTTTGTTTAACCCATTTTTTTCCGCCCATATCCGACCCGTCCGGTCCGTTTGCCACCCCTAGTCACAGATGCTCCCAAAAGTTGAGAGGAAACATGCTTACAGGAAAAAGGACATGAGTAGATGGAGAATTGTCCCTACCTGGTGGACGATTTGAAAGGAGAGAAATTCCAGATGTTTTAAGAATGTGGAGAATGGGTTGCAGAAGATTAAGCTAAACTTTATCTTGCTTTTGTGTTTTTGGTGAAATTAGATCTACTCAAATGATACAGTCTCTATTATTGATGTTTTAGATTCAATATAGAAAGAGGACAGTAAGATTTTGAGTTGTGTTGTAAATATGATTTCAGTACTACCTAAGTATTGTTTTGCTACATCTGAAATATAAAAGATGCAGTTACCAGTTTAAAAAAAAAAAGAGTTTCAAGTACCTTGAGGCTATAATGGTAATAGGGAGATTGACGAGGATGCCACATATCGTATTGGAGCAGGGTGGTTAAGATGGATGTGTGGGCTTACTAGAAGATATATGGTCAGAATGAAGAAATTCGGGACAAGATAGGAGTAGCCTCCGTGGCGGACAAGATGCGGGAGGCGAGACTGATATGGTTAAGATATTTCCAAAAGAAAGGCACATACGCTCCCGTAAGGAAGTGTGAGAGGCTGGCGATGGAGGGTTGGGGAGAGGTAGAGATAGGCCGAAGAAGTATTGGATAGAGGTGATCTGGCATGATATGACAAGTCTTCAGCTTACCAAGGACATGACCCTAGATATGAGGATGTGGAGGTCGAGGATTAGGGTAGATGGTTAGTAGCAGGATTAGTATTATTTTCCTTTCCTGTAGGATCAGTATTATTTCCGTCATTTTTTATTTTAGTATTCTCGTATTTCTTATTCTTAGCTTTCTATTACTATTAGTTCTCTCTTCTGCTTTAGTTTTCTTGGTATCCTGATGTTGTTTCTGCTTTACTTGAGCTGAGGGTCTATCGAAAACAGTCTCTCCACCGAAAAAGGTAGGGGTAAGGTCTGCATACACTCTACTCTGCCAGACTCCACTTGTGGATTACACTGGGTTTGTTGTTGTTGTTGTTGTAGTACTTGCTTGATTTGAATAAATAATCAGTATCTTCTACAGTTCTTGAACCTCAGGATAAAGTCCAGCCAATCAAACTAAGTCGACTAAATTTTATTGCTTATAACCCCCCCCCCCTTTGTGTTTTCAATATTCTCCTTCACCATACAATACCTTAATTTAAATAACGACTTGGCTGAATAGCTGAACTAAATCTTACATCTATTTTTATAATAAGAGAAGAAAGAGAAATTATTGAAGAGGAGCCTTGGAGTAACGGGTAAAGTTGTTGTCATGTGACCAGAAGGTCATGGGTTCAAGTCGTGGAAACATCCTCTTGCAGAAATGTAAGGTAAGGCTGCGTACAATAGACCATTTTGGTCCAACCCTTCACCGGACCCCGCGCATAGCAGGAGCTTAGTGCACCGGGGTGCCCTTTTTTAGAGAAGAAAGAGAAATTATGTAAATTAAAGGACTTGAGGGTGTTCAACACGGCCTTGCTCGGTAAATGGATTTGGAGGTTTGAAGTGGAGGAGCAAGTATTATGGAGAAGAGTTTGCACAGAAAAAAATGGCACTCAACAAGAAGATTGGAAATCAACGAGTTTACTATACCATATAAGGTGGCTCTTTCGCAAAGCATTATGGAAGTGTCGGAGAAGTTTTATAGCAATATCCGATTTAGAATCAAAGATTGCACCAACACATACCTTTATGTAACTGTTTTGAGTCTGTTAGAATTTCTTGTCAGCAAAGGAAGATGGAGGAAAATTCTATTGAATATACAGTTTATGTGTCTGTTAGGAGAAACCTGCCAGACTGAGAGGTCGAAAAGGTTAACTATCTTCTCGGTCTATTGTATAAATAGAAAATCTGAATAATGGATGAAGAACTTGGAAGTAGGAAGGACGGTGGAATTAATGTCTAGTTAGACCATTTTACAGTAGACTGTTGTCAAGGGAGGAAACGGAATGCCCCTATCATCAGTAAAGGTCCTCTGGAACCATTTAGGACCAATTCATTAAAACTAAACTATTTGTCTTTTAGTAAATTAGGGTTCTCAATAACTATAGTTTCTGTAAATCTCACTTAACCCTACATTGACATAGAGGTCCCTAACAAAACTAAAAAGACTGGAGAAAACTGTATCTAATGCAAGTACAACAACAAGTTTGACACCAACCAGTTACTAGTGTTGTTTCTTGTTGACTTCATTTTTTTCATTTCCTAATGAGCAAAAGCCATACTAATTAATGTAGCACTTATAATCACAGAGCATTCAACGCATTAAAACGAACAATTGCTCAAATATGCTTCTTGGCATTTAATCTACATCTGGAACAGCAAAATGCTCCTCCTGTTTCTATCTACAAGTTTGAAGCCAGAGAGAAATGTTAGCAACTCTGGCATGTGATTGCAAAAAAATCCTCCTCTGTGATGAGAGGTAGCATTCTCTGAGGTACACATGGGAAAAGATAATGGATGGATAAGACATGGAAAGTCAGAAGTTCGCTACAAGGACAAAGTAAAGAATAGTACCTGTCCGTTGAGAAGTCCATGAGGAACTTCAACAGAGTTTCCAGCAATAACAACTTGAACTGTTTGAGCTGCAATGCTTTGTTCCTTTTCAAGTGGTACATTTACAGGATAGCAAAATATTAGCTAGATGTCATGTATCCAATACTTAATAGTAGAAAGTAAAGCATAGAATAATATTGAACCTTCTCATCTCCTAAATGTCCAGTAATATGATCAACAAAAAGTTGAAACTGGAGAGGATTAGAAGAGCTTCTCCCAACACTCAAACCAGAGATCAAAACCACATATTTATCTTCACCTGTTAAATCAAACGGAAGATGTCTGGTTATGTTCCAGGAAAAAAAAAAGAACTGAAATAAAAATAGTCTTTCCTTTAGTTGAAGGCAGCACTAGAGAATTTGACACTTTTCTAGAGTCTAACAACCTCTTAGTTATGAAAAAAATTCATATTTAATTGATTATGCAATTCCAATGAGCTTCAAAGTTCACATGGACAGGCTGATGAAAATCAGAAATGGGCCCATACATAGATAAGACATTAACAAAAAGAAATTCAAGACGCTCTGCCTATTGATGCTGTCTAAGAAACAGATTTATTCATTATAATTGAGCCAGTAACACATGGAGTAGCTACCATTATACAGAGGTGATTGAGTAGTAAGGGGACCTTGTAGGAAATGAAGGTCCAGCAATATATTAGAGACGTGAAAGAAAATAAACTTTTTTTATAACCGTGGTGTCCGGGCCAACTTGCGCGCACCTCGACTATTCCACAGGATACCTGCCACCTCCCACCAGCAACAGATACCTGGTAACTCTGTCCACCAAGGCTAGAACAGATGGGAAGAAATCATCTAGCGTTTTTTGTCTCTAGAATTTGAACCTGAGACCTCATTGTTCTAACCCACTTCATTGACCACTAGGCCACACCCTTGGGTGCTGGACAAAAAAATGACCAGAGTTTTAAAATCAATTATGCTAAGCTTAGACGACGCGTTGACCAGGAGCTACTCTACTTCCACCACTGATTTTTCACTTAGGATAAAGCATAGCTTTCAACAAAACAATCTTAGGAAAAAGAGTAGGCTAAACTAAAAGAATTTTTAGCTCGACTTTTTGTGCAGAAACTTCTATAATGGCCCAGGTGTACCAATCAGAGATCTAAAATGAAAAAAATTGTTGCCTGTATGGATGCGGTATTCAATGAACACAAGCACAAATCACCGGATAAAGTCATTGACAACGGAAAACAGAGAAGTTAGGTACTCGATACCTAATTGAATTGGTCGCTCTATTTGTTGTGGTAGGCCAGCCTCTAGAACATCTTCAACCAAAAAGTCACCAGCACTAGTTTCTTTTCCATGCAATGCAATGACATTACCTACAAAACATTCACATATATAAAAGCAATTCATTTCATGAGCCAACTAACCTACCCATGCAAAAGGGAGAAAAACTCTCCTATAGAAGTGACTACATCTTCAACCAAAAATGTCATTAGATAACCAGCTAAAAGTCCCTCTCAATCGTACAATCAAAAATCAGCTACATGACATGACAGGATTGAGCTAAAGCTACTCACCTGTTACATATGTAGACGGCAAAAGCAAAGAACCACTTAGTTTGACTCTTCCGCTCTCATCTTCCAGAACTAAATTATCATCTGAGTGTGTAAAGTTATGACGCTGTACAAGAGGTGAAGCAGATCTCTGTAAAACCAAGTTTGATTATTAATGGATTAAAAAAGGACAAGACATATATGCACAAGAAAGGAAACTTTAGATAGGAAAATCAACATGTTGCGTGATTACACCTCCTTAGAGTACTCATCCAGAATAGAAGGTTTAAGCTTCATGTGCTTGTAGAGTGTCCCAACTATAATGCATTCTTTGCCTTGCTCTAATCCCAGAACAGTACACACTGCAAACGGAATACAAGGATACAGTAATGAAGGAAAAGTGTAATAATACTCCTATATTTGATAGTAATTACCAGGTAAATAGGGTTTCCAATTGGGAAGGAGAGAGTAAAGGAGAGTCCGCATCAAATGGAGCCTAGCAAAATATAATTGGCTGTACTGTTGACCCCTGTAAACTTCCTTCTCAATCCGAAAACTCTCATCCTGTGTTTGTAGCTACAAAATTAATGAAAAGATATTTGCTCTACAATACTAGACAAGAATGAAGGAAGATAAATACATACCAAAGATTGGTAAAGGCATTGTTTTCGCTGGAGAAGGTTGTCCACTTCCATTGATACCATGGCGGGAAAACTACTTCGACTTGGGTTTCCCTAAAACCAAAATTGCGGAATGCTCATCTTCGCCTTTTTTTATGAACTAAAGTGCTTTTTCATGGAACTAATTTATACACTACACTTTCCTTTTATTAATTTTATAATTCTTATTTCATCTCACAAATATCTAAATTATTTGAAGTGCAAATTTCAAAAGTATTCAATTATTTTTAAAATTTTATGTTCAATCAAAGTATTATATAAACTGATACAAAAGGATGTGTTAAGAGAAAAATAAGAATATATATTATATTAAAAGCAAGAACTCCAAAACTTAAAACACTTCTAAAAAAATTAATTTCCCTACTCATTAGAAACAAAACTAAAAAACCGATGCTGCTTTATTCTCAACAAGAATGGACATGATTGTTCATATTAAATTTTACCATTGTATTGACTCAAAGCACTTACGCTACAAGAGATATATGCTTAAGCTAAGAAATGAAAACCTATCAATTTGAGATTTTCTTTCACTCTATGCCCACTTATGTGCTTATTGGTATGATACAATAATTATATTTTGTGAGATGAATGACCGGTGGAACTGACTCCAGTATGCCAATCCAAGTCAGAAGATTGAGTCTCAGAGTCAGTCAAAAAGTCACTTGCACTTGTTCGATTGTTTGATTATTTGGAGAGGGGCTTTTTCGAAAGGCTAGAAAGTCGGTCGGAGGGGTTTATTGCACAAAAAGGCTGGGGCGTAGGCTCCCGAAGAGAGAAGTTGCGTCTCTTTCGGATTCGGTTCCTAATAAAAGAAAACGATTGTTGGCAGATTCATCTCCTTCATTTTTTTGAGAGAATCGTTCTCTTTATACGATACGCAATATCTTGAAAGGCAAAGAAAAAGATCTACCTTGGCAACGAATACGTCATTGACTGATAGTTTTATTGCATGGAATGTCACACTCAATTGTCAGTTGAGAAGAATTTAATATTTTAATATTTTAATAAACAACAGGTTGTGATAGTTTTTCTGTAAGTTTCACATCGAATTGACTTTTTATTTTTTTTCTTCCTTTTTTCTTTCTTTATATGATAACGTAAGATATTGACCAAGAAGAGTTTGCCTTTAACATTTGTTTATAAAGGAAAAGTGGATTGAGGTAATTGTTTTACAGCATGCTTTTTGGGTTATGATTGGTATGTTATTTTATTTGTATATATTGTGTTTGTACTTAATCGAGTTAAGAGTTGAGTAGATCCAAAAAGAATATACAACCATGTCTTAAACTAAATGCATCTTGGAAATTGGTGATCATATATATACTTATAGAATTTGTAGTTAAATATACTGAAAAAATCGTTATAATTGGTTGCAAGAAAATATTAAAGGATACTAGACGGATTTCAGGGCGAGATCTTTATATTTGTCTTGAATATGTGATTCTTGTTTTTTGTTGCACCTCTTAGCATTGTGGACCAATTTGGAATTCAAGAAGAGGAATAGAAGACTTAGCTTGTAGGCTTTGTCTAACGGCTCAGAGATTCTGTGAGCGGGAAAAAATAGAAAGAATTAGAGTGTGAATTAAAGAAACGTGGCAGCAGAATCAGATATTTTCATAACTTCACTTATTATTTACATATCAATTTTATTTTTATTTTTTCATGGAACACAATAGATATAAATGTTAGAATAGATAACTTATCTTATGATGAATTTGAAGTGCATGTTTATTGTGTTTAATAATGAATTAGTCAATATTAAAATTAGTTTGTCCTTTAATTGCGAAACTAAAATCCATTAATTGGCATATTCTATGATTACATACATAATATCATGTGGAACTTTACTTCCAAGTTACACGATGATATGAAGTATATTACAATTGAAAGAAATAATTCACTTAATTATTTTCATTAATTAAAAGAATATATATACAATTTACATATTTTCATAATAGGAGAATCTTATTCCTATTCTATTCTTAAAACCTTATTCTACTTGGATACTAACTATACAATTATGGTAAGTGTACAAGACTAATTAAGGTAACATTTACACTACAATATTACAACAATATACACAAATAATATATTGCATGTGATGGGCCAACTCGAGATGGGTTGGTCTGCCTCATAACGTGTTGGGCTTCAACCTAAAGGACCCGTGATATACACCATGTATAACAAGTGTATATCACAGGTATATACCTTGCTTAACAACAATTTAAAAGGATCATATTTATACTTTGAAAATTATTATACCAATTTGAGATTTAGATAAAGTGTTTTCGTGAAATTATGTGTACACCCTAGGACATAAATGGTGCCTTGAGTATGTTTCCTTAACGAGTTATAAAATATGTTCTATGAAGCTTTACCAATTTGATAATCAAAAACATGTTAAAACAGACAAATAAAAAAGTTAAAATAAAGACTATAACATCATAAAAACTCCATTAACACCGACAACATTAGTAACTACAAAAGACGACCATCATCCTCATGCTATAGTTGAAATCCTAACCTAAGAACCTTCTAAATACCCTACTTATAAAAAAATTAAACAAAATCAAAATATTATTTGAAAAGATATAATTCTTCAAATTAGTTACGTCAGAATAATTTCAAACTATCAGTTCATTTTTTTCAAATGAAAAAATTAGATAAAATTACCGGTATGTTTGAAGGGATATTGGAACTGCACACTTTGATACTACAATTATGCATCATCAATGTTGAAGGTCATATATCATTTCATTGATTAACTGAGGTTAGTGTAATACTATTACATATAAAAACACCTTCGGACCTATTAAAACCATTGTTATTTTCACTTTGTTTGATTTAGAATACAATCCAATTAAAGAAGAGGATTTATTTCCATTTTGTCTTATTATTGGAACGATTTTTGATGTTTTTACACGATGTAATAGAGAGAATGCTTGAGAGGTATTTGTGTTGAAAAGGTAGTATTAATAATTGCACTACAAAAGTACAATATATGAATATTATAAGATTTTGTCATTTAATGTCACACCCCAAATCGAAGGGGCACGACAAGCACCCGGACCTTAATTGTCGAGCGCCAACATACATGACTTAACCGTATTCTTTAACATACAAACGGACCATCTAGGATTCCACGATAGACTAAAAGACATATGAAAGCAATTAAAAAACTGATGATACCATCCTAACATGAATATACATAGATACGGGCTGCCAAGGCCACCATGAAATCTATACATCAGAACATATGCCAACGAGGCCATACATGACATCTATACACATGAATCATATCTACAAGCCTCTTATTCTAAAAGTACATCATCGTCATCACAAGGTCAGGACAGGGCCCTGCCATGCTCATAAACATGTACATGACATCATACCGACTCCAAAGCAGTAACTCCGAAATAAAAAGGAGTGCACAAATAACAGTTGAGCTAAGAACCTACTAGTGAGGTCGTCAATCCGTCTATTTGAACCTACGGGCATGAAACACGTCATCTCCCAACAAAAGGAACATCAGTACGAAAGATGTACTGAACATGTAAGGCAGTAAAAACATAAGTAAGAGCCTCAATATAAGAGAGAGTCAAGAAGGATCAACATGTACTCGTAACTTGCCACTATGGGCCATGATATATAATACAATATATACGCATATATAACGCATTCATAAATCATCAAGCCGATCTTTGGGGCCATATCATATCGTATCAAGCCTCTCTTTGGGGCTAACATCATCGTCATAACCAACTGATTAGTATATATATATATATAGCGTATATAATGCATTCATGAGAACCATATGCATGAAAGTCATAGAATACTCTTTGAACTTGTCAAAGTGACGTAACGTCGTTAACCTCCGACTATCGTTATGAAGCTAACATATCAATATACCTTTAATTATGAGTCAATAAGACAAGTCATGCATGAATCAATAAACTTCTTCAATAGAATGAAGGACATAGACATTTTTAGCTTTCAAGAATAGATTCACTTTGGACGGACATTCGTTTATGCTCGTTTACATATGGGTCATGCCAAAAGAAGGAAGAGTTAGCCTTAATATACCTTTGTCATTTACTTAACCACACGGCATTGGTTCAACCCATTAGTACTTCAATCTACAACAAATTATAATGGGACCATTTTTAAACTTACGAAATCTAGAATTCAACACAAATTAGCGACTATTAGCTCATCTATGAAAATTTGGACAACACCTCCCCTTATTCTTTTCACTTTTCCCAAATCAAACAACAAGAACAATATGTCCAGAATGTCAACAAACAAATATACATCAATATCCAACCTTATATCCATCACAATACATCACCAAAACATTCCATACCATCTCACACAATAACCAAGTGCTAACTTGCACTTTTTCATCCATACAACTTAGCTAGAACTTGAATACACTTCAATAATGACAACGGCGATATACTCGGGCAATACCTACTAATTTTTAGTTACAACACACTATAAAAATGACCTCATAATAGTCCAAAAAGTTGCAGCAACCTAGAACGCATTTCAGGCGATTTTTCACAAGTTCTTATTTTCACAACTTAGCTAAGACTCTAATAATCTCAAGTTCATGAAGAAGAGAAGATTCCTTACCTTATAAAGTAATAAGAAACCCTAGGATAAGTCTCATTTAACTTTAGATTGCTCAGAACTTAGCAACAACATCAAACAAGTGATCTCCACCACTTCTACAACACTTTTAATGAATATGAGGTGGTTTAACCTTGGAGGAGAGAGCTACCTTGGGTTGTTTGATATAGAAATATTTGAGAGCTTTGGAGATAAGACAAAACACATGAATATCATCTGACACCATGAGAGGAGAATGAAACTTGAAGCCCTTTCCACTTAGAACCCCAATAGAGATAAGGTGGTTGTTTGATTTGAGAGAGAAAGAGGGAATGTTTTTGAATTCTTCTTTGGATGAGGATGGGTGAAAATGGCTAGATTTTGGCCTTGTTAATCCCTTATGGTCGACCAAACTCTTGCCCTAATGAGCATGTGGAATTAAAAGAGAAAGGCAGGGATAAGAAGTTGTACAGACTAGCCACGACAAGAAAGAAGAGGGTCCGTGACTTGGATCAAGTGAGGTGCATCAAGGACGAAGATGACAAAGTACTGGTGGAGGAAGCGCATATTAGGCAGAGGTGACCGTCTTACTTCCACAAACTCTTGGACAAAAAAAAAAGATGGAGACATTGTGCTGGGAGACAGTTTAGGTTGAGTAAGATCAAGATAGAATATTTGGAGTGCAAGTTCAGCAAAGGGAGCGACCATGCGACAGGCATGGAGGTAAGGCTTGGTGCTCAGGTCATTCCAAAGAAAGGAAGCTTTAAGTACCTAGGGTCTATTATCCAAGGGAATTGAGAGATTGATGACGATGTCACATAATGTATTGGGGCAGGGTGGATGAAATGGAGGCTCGCATCTGGAGTCTTGTGTGACAAAAAGGTGCCACCAAAACTTAAAGGCAAGTTCTATAGGGTGATGGTTAGACCGACTATGTTGTATGAGGCGGAGTGTTGGCCAGCCAAGACTTCGCACATATAAAGGATGAAAGTAGTGGAGATGGGGATACTAAGATGGATGTATGGGCATACAAGGAGAGATAAGATTAGAAATGATGATATCTAGGAGAAAGTGGGAGTGGTCTCAGTGGATGATAAAATGCGGGAAGCGAGTTGAGATGGTTCGGGCATGTGCAGAGGAGAGACACAGATGCCTCAGTGCGGAGGTGTGAGAGGTTGGCTATGGAGGGGTTCAAGAGGGGTAGAGGTAGGCTGAAGAAGTATTTGGGAGAGGTGATTAGACGGGATATGGCGTATGTGCAACTTACTGAGGACATGACCTTAGATAGGGGGTTGTATAGGACACATATTATAGCAGAAGAGTAGTAGGTACTCGAGCGTAGTCCTACATATGCTTACAAATTGATAGTTGTAGTATTATTACTGTAGGCCTGATTAGCCTATCACACTTATAGGCACATTATTGCTTTATAATCCACTATAGTTTGATCTTTGTTGCTATGTGTTCTTTAGTATATTTTGTTTAGCGTATTTAGTTGTGTTAGCTACTGCTCCCTTTAGTTCGAATGCACTTTATACTGCTTTAATTCCTTATCCGAGTCTGACCGTTTCTCTTGCTTTACACTTTACTTTTGCTTTACTCTTGCTTTGTTTTGATTGCCTTGCTTGTGATTATGTTTTGTCTTGAGCCGAGGGTCTATTGGAAATAGCCACTCTACCTACCAAGGTGGAGGTAAGGTCTGTGTACACTCTACCTTCCCTAGACCCCACGACATGGAATTTCACTGGGTATGTTGTTGTTGTTGTAAACAACCCTTTACTTTAGGCCATTCATTTGCCTTTTAATTTGAGTCTCTCATTTCAAGTAGGTGGATCATCTACTTGTCACTTATTAGCTTCATTAGTAGATGATACATGCTGGTCCCTCTTCTTTTGACACGTGTCACGACCTTGTTTAATAATTACAACATGTGTTAAGTAACTCAAACAAGTAGGACGAGTAAGCAAACAACTTAATTTCATTTGCCCAAAATTCCATTTCTCATATTTAAGTGCTATCGTCAACCTCAACTTAGTCGTACATATTTGAATGAAAATACAAAACGTTACATTTCTTTCCAAGTCTCATTTACATTAACCAATGTAGATGGATTCCACTCTATCCGAGCTTACGTTAGATAAATTATGACGATAATGACGTATGATGTATGGGGTGCAATACCTAGTGATTTTTAGCCATAACAGACTATAAAAATGACCTCATAACTGTCCAACAAGTTGCAGCAACCTAGAACTCATTTTAGGCCATTTCTTCACAAGTTCTTATTTTCACAACTTAACTAAGACTCAAATAAGCTCAAACAAATGAACGAGAGAAGATTCCTTACCTTATACATGAACAAGAAACCCTAGAACAAGTCTCATTTAACTTGAGAGTGCTCAAAACTTAGCAATAAAATCAAACAAGTGATCTCCACCACTTCTACGATACTTTTAATGAAGAGAGGGTGGTTTAACCTTGGAGAAGATGGGCTGCCTTGGGCTATTTGGTATAGAAACATTTGAGAGCTTAGGAGATAAGATAAAACACACGAAAATCATCTCACAATGTGGGAGGGCAATGAAAATTGAAGCTCTTTCCACTTAGAACCCTAATAAAGAGAAGGTGGTTGTTTGATTTGGGAGAGAAAGAGAGAATATTTCTGAATTATTCTTTGGATGAGGATGGGTGAAAATGGCCAGATTTTGGCCTTATTAACCTCTTATGGTCGACCAAACTCTTGTCACAATGGGCCTATCTTTAACCTTTAATTTCGGCCACAAACATCCCTTTAATTTGGGCCTCTCATTTCAAGTAGGCGAATCACCTACTTGTCACTTACTAGCTTCATTAATACATGATACGTGCTTGTCCCTCTTCTTTTTGACACGTGTCACGCCCTCGTTTAATAATCTCAACATGTGTTAAGTAACTCAAACAAGTAGGATGGGTAAGCAAGTAACTCAATTTTATTTGCCCAAAATTCCATTGCTCACATTTAAGTGCATTCATCAACCTTAACTTAGTCATACATATTTGAACAAAAATACGGGACGTTACATCTCTTTCCAAGCCTCATTCACTTTAACCAATGTAGACGAATTTCACTCTATTCGAGCTTATATTAGATAACTTATGACGATAATGACGTATGAAGTACGGGGTGTAACATCCTTCCCCCCTTAGAAACATTCATCCTCGAATGTGGGGGCGTACACAAGTATACAAACAATCCTTATGTCTTTCTGAAACTTTTGACATAGTTTCCTCTTATAAATGGGGCTATCTGAATCCATGTGAACAAGCAGAAAATATCCAAACTTGCCTCACACAACTATACATCATAATAAGAAGTATCACATCATCACATTAAATCATAGTCGTATAGGGTCCTTGGCTTGAAACAATCAATGATACTTTATACTTCATCTTCTCTCATACTTCTTACATAATTTCTTTCGTATCCTTACTTTGTGATAAAACCATTCTATGAAGGCTACCATCTTTGGTACTTAACTTACGAACTTGTCGATCTTAGAATAACGGTAGGAATTTCTTCATACAATAAGTGCTTCGTAACTTATACGTCATCAACGGGTATGATCCGATAAGGATTCCCTACATACTTTCTTATAATCAGAACATGGAAAATTGGATGAATAAACTTTAAATTTGGAGGCATGTCTAACTTGTAAGCCGTTTGGCCTATTTATCGAATTGTATGATATGGTCCAATATACCACGGACTAGGGTCTTCTTTTCTTCCCAAATCTCATCATGTTCCTCATGAGAGAACTCCTTGAGAATTATCCAATCACCAATTTGGAACTCTAAGTCCCGTCGTCACAAATCTAGATATAACTTTTTGTTGACTCTGAGTTGTTCACGTTTGTTCTTAAATAACTTCATCCTCTTTATGAATTGGTAAATTACGTCATATCCCATTAACTCTGGTTTACTTACTTTGAACCATTCAACAGGAGTTCTACATCTCCGCTTATACAGAGCCTTATATGGTACCATTTTGATTCTTATCATGATAGCTGTCGTTGTATGCAAACTTACTATGATGTAGGTGGTCATTCTTACTTCCTTTGGAATTCAATACGCGAGTTCAGAGTATGTCCTCGAGCATCTGAATTATATGCTCGATTTGTCTATCTTTTTCGAAAGGATCTTCAGAACTTAGCTGTGAGTTGACCATCCTTGTTATAGAACCAAAGACGTCGTGAAGGCGAGCAATATTCTTAATATACAATATCTTTTAGTCCTCGACCATATATGTATTTCATAGTAAGATTCCATTTTAGTCATTTCCCATTTTCACATCGGTTCTCAATGTCCTGAGCTAGCTCACCGTGTTTCAGGTGCTCATTCGTTACCAACTAACTTTAGTTTCACTAGTTATAACCTATGTAAGGCTCCTTATCATATTATTCTGTTAACACGTCCATTTAACATCATGGTGCCTCTTAGTAGATCCTCGATGTATAGGATAGCGAGAATAATAGACCTTTGTCATAATCTAGCCATGTAGCCCTGCTACATTGGGAATATACAGTTGGCCCTGCCACCTGAGTGTCCCTCTCCCATTAAGCTCGAAGGCTGTGATTTTCTTTTGCTAAATACCCTTATTGATTTCCCCAGAAAATGGGATATTTATCCTGACGTTCTTTATCTTTCAATATGAGGGATGTCTCTGCAGAGTCCTAAATCATACGGTCACCATCATCGGAATTCATTAATCGGACTTTTACTTGGATAACTGATGAATTCCTTGGGTCAACTTCTTTCGTTAGCCTCCCTATTAGCTCGAGCCGATTACGGTTCATTACTCTATTGTCAACTTAGCTCTGCTTACTAACCGGTGTGCTGAAAACTCTTATGGTTTGTAGTATCTCAATCCTGAACACTCTATAGATAATGTCATTGAATATGAAGTGTGTGTGTCATTGTGATTAATTCCCATTCATGGTCTAAGAAGAACCTTTTCCGTTCATTTCTCATTTCTTATAATTATAACCAACTTTTTTTCCTTGTTCCTTTTTTATACTTGTTCATTCATTGCTCATCTATCGCATTCTCATTCATTCTGAAATGTTCTAGTATATATGCGTAAACTCAAAAATTGCTCTTAATTCCAATCCTCGATGTTACTAGGAGTAAATGGTGAGTCGTTAACCTATTCCCTAATTGGGTATGTACATGATTCTGACGAATTCGGTGTTACATGACGTTGTTCCACTGAATCCAAATTCGACCGTTGTACATAGATTATAACTTCTTCACTTGCCTCATGGTTAAGACTTTCTGCCAATGGCGCTTTGGGAAAAAGATTTCCTTGATCTAGTTAAGTTGTAAGCCCATTATATTATCTATCTCGAAGAACCTTTATTCAATTCAAAATGCTTGTAATCATCTTTATTTATCTGTCACCTCATCTTCGTTCTAATATTATTATCTCTTAACACATATCTTTAATGTCTTATGTTTTATCCTTAGGCTTATTGGCCCCTTTTCAATCATTTATATGCTTGTATCGAGCTTTACTCACCGTTACTTCTATTTAGGTACTTTATGAGAGTCACGACTGCATATGTTGCCAAATCGATACTTTGCATGTTTAGCTCCAAGTCATGGCGTTACATGATCCAATGACTCATCCGAGTTTCCTTGTCTTATCATAATTAGGTCTTCTATCAACCAATTTCTTCAATCGTCCGACCTTTACATTTCCATTTCGAGTTACCATGGGAGGTTCTCTATCATTGGTCCTTACATTGTTCCAGAGTAATTGCTGACACCTAATTTTCACCCTTCAATAATTTTATTTAATTATTCAGAGTTCTCGAGTCACAAACGGAGTGAAATATAATTTTCGCAAAGCGAATATGATTTTGCAAAATTATTTTGGGAGTATTTTGTCATTTTATTTGATAAAATATCACTTGGTATATATATATATATATTGTATATCATATCCTAATATTATATAATTCGATCATTAATTATGATTTTAGAATTTTAACCGAGAATTATAAATGTAATTGTCTCAAAAGGAATTTTTAAATTAAAGAATCAATATTCCGCTTCGTCAAATTTGGGAAATTTCTAATTAAATAGGATAATGGAATTACATCTCAATTTTAAATCATGTTTTTAATTTAAAAGATATTTGCACGATTTGAATTTCTTTAAGTCCAAATAATGTCAAAATTAGACTCAAATTGAGGCTAATAATTTAATTTGATCATATTTGAGTTTAATCGGGTTATTAGTGCATTTAAAAATGACCACATTTACAAAATGTGTCCTAGAGTTCTTTTAATATTGAAAACATTTTGGGTCGCTCCCTTCTTCTTTTAGTTTTGGCTGAGCCCAAATTTTAGATCAGGCCCACCCCATACGTCCATCAAATTAACGAAGAGGCCAAACCTCATTCATTAGCAAGAACAAAGAGGAACCCTAGGGTTCCTTGTCATCTCTGCGACACCGATGCCATTTTTAGCAAAGGCACAGTGTACGTACATCATTTTACTGTGTTGTTTGCCTCGCCAGAAAGGGAAAGGGCATTTAATTCCCTCATCTCTCTCTCCTTCACATTTGGTAGTGTCATACCCCCTCCCCAATCCTCAAACCCTCCAAGGTGAGGTTACCCCTCTTATCTACTTATTCTGCTAGCATTTATGATACTTTTTCTGAATTGATTTCAAACTCTGATTTCTTATTGGTTGAAGAACGATTTGGAGGGATTTTCCCCTCTATTTTAGTTTTCCCACACCAAATCCTTGTCTTGTATAGGGTTTCCATCGAGGTCTATAAATTGAGACCCCATCCCACTTCATAACAATCCAAAACTTGAATCTTAGGCTTTTACATTTGTTAAGAGCCATTTTTGAGGTAAAAATCGACCAATTATTACTTAAATTGGGATCCATCCATTTGGCGGAACCCAGAGTTAGAGTAATTGGTCCTTCAGTTATAAAAGTCTTCTTTTTTCATGTGTTTGCGAGCTTTGAGGTCCCAGAATGATGATTCAAGCCACCTTTGATCCTTAGGCTGCCTCCACACAAGGTAATTCCTTTTCCTTTTAATTTCCTACTTTAATATAGGTTTGTAATTTATATCACGTGCTTATGTGTTTATTGAGTATGTTAAAATACGATTATGGTTACTTAGTTTAAGTTAGGTCACCTGTTAAGCATATTAAAACATGTTTAGTTACAGTTCATTAGTTACTATGTGTTGATGTTGATTATTCCATGAAGTGTAAGCATGTCTAGTGTGTATTAGTGACTTTGAGATTATTTCAGTTAACCATCAAGCATAATTAATGGTTGTTTGGGTTAGCTAAGTTGACTGTTAGGCATGCTTAACTCATATTGGCTACTGTTGGTTATTTATGATGATATTGCTAGCATGTTTAAGCCACTAGTTGTTACACCTCGTAGTTTTGTATGTTGAGATTCGTCGTATGTTAGTCCTCCTAGTCTTGGACATCAGGATTATCTTTGAGGTTATACGATATTAGACATGCCTATTGTTACATCCCGTACTTCCATTCAACATATACACGACTAAGTTGAGGTTGGCGAATGCACTTAAATGTGAGGAATGAGATTTCAGGTAAATAAAATCGATCTGCTTGCTTACCCATCTTACTTGCTTACACGTCCTGCTAGCTTGAGCTACTTAACACACGTCTTGATTATTAAATGGTAACAAGACATATGTCTAAGTGAACAAGGTCAACATGCGACACCTATTAATTAGCCAAATAGGAGACAAGTAGGTGTGTCACCTACCTTCTAAAAGGAAAGGCCCAAATTAGTCCCTCTAAGTAAACATGTGTAGGTCAACCAATAGGGCCCTTTTAGGGGCTGAATCAATACCTCTCTCCTCATAATAGCTAAGTAGTAGAAACATAAAAGAGAGCCACGAAATTCTCTCCCAAATTGTTCTACTCCAAACCCTAAAGAAGCTGCCAATCTTCTTCTTCTTTTAATACAAGTTAAAAGGGTAATATCCAATCTTGAAGGATCTGAAGTGAAGCAAGTTAATGGTCATAAAGGGAAAGATAATACCATTATTTCATCCATACAAGATCTGATATAGGTAAGGAAATTCTCCGTTCTTTATGTATTTTAGTTTATCTATGTTCTAGCCAGGTTGTTTGGTGAAGAACTTATGAAGTAGGCGCTAGAAATTGAGTGGGAGTTATTGTGGTGTTATGGGTTGTTTGTAGTAGTTTCATGTTATTATATGGTTGTCACATGTGAGTATCAACTTAGATATGTTTTGGTAAAACTTATTGGTGCCTTAACTAAGTTGTAGAAGTAAGAATTGATAAAGAAATAATCTGAAAATAAGTTTTGAGTTGCTGTAATAGTTGGACTGTTATGACTTCGTTTTAATGTTGGGTTATGGCTGAAAATCAGTAGGAGTAAGTGGATATGTTGTGGTTAATGATGTTAACAGGTTTTGGAAGGAGAAAAGGGGTTTTAAAACTATAGTTATTTAATCACAAACTGAGTTTGCCGATCGTTATACTATTATTTGAATTGTCCAAAATTTTCTTACGTTGTTGAGGGGATGCATGGATGGGATTGGTTATTGATATTGTTAATATTGTTATTTGGTGCTGTTTGAATTTGGGGAAGTCAGGAAATGTCGAAGTGTTGCCCGATTTTCCGTAAGAGTGCTACTAGTTTAGAAATGTGTTTTGAGTCCTTCCATGGCATTAAACATAGTTCTAATATCTTGATGTAGTTTGAAGTACTACGGGCAGTATGTGGAGTCGTTAGCAACAAATGTATGTTAAGGCTACTCTTCCTTATTTTGGCATGATCAGAATGAAACAAACGTAAATGAATAATATCCATAATGGCTCCACTCTTAGATATGTTAAGAGACTGATGTTTTTGACTTCTATATAATGATAGTGATCTTATCTTATGGCTTGTTGATTCTTTAAAGTATGTTATGTTGATGATGTTAGTTTAATAATGTTAATCGGAGGTGCAATGACCTTACGTCATTTCGATAGACTAAGAGTGTTTTAGTATCATTCATGCATTATATACAGTATATACCATGACCTCATAAGCGTTATATACGTTATTCTATATGATATGTATATGGGGTAAGGGAAAGGTTATGTCGTTATATACGCACCACCACCTAATCAGGTGGTATATGATGATGATTATGTCCACAAAGGCCGATATGCTATGATGGGATGCCAATAGAGGCTTGATGATGTTATATATGCATATGTATATGTATGACTAGGCATTATGTACGCATATATACGATCCTTAGGCATATTATGACCCTAGAGACATTCTGTACATGTTGATTATTTCTTGTCTTAGGTTACCTACAAGTCTTTATTATGCTATTTTTCATGCCTTACATACTCGGTATATTATTCGTACTAATGTTTCTTTTGTTGGGGACGCTGCATTTTATGCCCGCAGGCTGAGGTAGACAGGGCAACGCTCTGCACCAGTAGGTTGCCTATTCAGCTAATATTGGAGCACTCTACTATTCTAGAGTTACAGTCTAGTCTTGGTACATTTTTTTGTATATGCATATAGGTATGGCGGGGCCCTGTCCCAGCCTTATGATGTAACGTACTCTAGTAGAGGCTTGTAGACAATTATGATGCAGTCAGATGTTATGTGGCCTCCTCGACCTATGTTTTTGTTGTATAGTCATCTATGGTAGCCTTGCCGGCTCGTACGGTCATGTCCAGTTCTATGTGTGTATATATATATATATATGTCTTGTTGGTCTTGCACCTTTTTAACTTATTATTTCTATGAGTCAGTAGGTTACCACATGACGACCCTCGTGGCCCATACTTATTTACGATTATGTGGTGAATGTATGTCTAGTGGTGCTCGGCAAGTAAGGTCTGGGTGCCCGTCATAGCCCTCCAGTTTGGGCCGTGACAAACTTGATATCAGAGCAGGTTTGTCCTAGGGAGTTTGCAAGATGTGCTTAGTAGAGTCTTGTTTATATGTGTGTTATGCACCACATTTATAAACATGAGGTTACGGGACATTTAGGATGGTTACATTTACTTCTTGTTCTAGATCATGCAGTAGAGCTGAGTTATAAGCATTCCACTCCTAATCCATCTCGAGTTTATGATTTCAGCAATTCCTATAGCAAGGAAAAAGTCCCAGAGTAAGAGGGCATTGAATACAACTACAGACGAGGGTACCAGCCGAGTGCCACCCGCTAGTGAGGGCCAGAATGAGGCTCACATTGTGACTTCTCCGCATGATTCCCCGACTCCACCTCCTCTAGAGGAGTTTGGTGGGGCTACAATACCCCAATTCCTCCACCTGATTCTCCGGATGAGGATCTTGATATGCATGGTGCTATACATTTATTAACTCGATTGGTGGCCGCTCAGGCCCAATGTTTGATTACCGGTCCTTTTGATAGAGCAGTTAGTGCTAGAGCTTGGGATTTTATCAACCTGGACCCTCCGGTATTCACGGGATAAGACCTGAACACGGACCCATAAAATTTTCTAGATCAGATGCAGCGTACCTTGCGGGTAATGGATGCCACCGATACTGAGTCGGTAAAGTTTGCTTCTTATAGATTGCGGGATTTTGCGGTGACCTGGTATGAGACATAAAAGCATTCTAGGCGACCTCATGCCCCATCAGCAAGATTGAGAGGGTTTTCGGAGGCTTTCTTACAACATTTTTTGCCGATCGAGCTCCGATGGGCTAGGTAGGATAGATTTATACATCTTGAGCAGGGTAATATGAGTGTTCGGGAATATAGCTTGTAGTTTAATACATTGGCCAGATAAGCTCCTATAATCATAACTAAGATGAGCGACCGGGTACATAGGTTTGTTACTGGATTGGGCCCGCACTTAGTTAATGAGTGTACTACGACTTCTATGAATCCGAATATGGATATTGCTCGCATTCAGGCTTATGCACAAAATCTGGAGGATCGTAAGAGACAATAACGGGTAGATCGAGAGCATGATAGGGGCCAGCACAAGAGGGTCCGGTCTGTAAGTGACATAGGAGAGTTTAGAGGCAGGTCTAGGCCATAGTTTTATAGGCGCCCATCCTACCCGGCATCTAGTGCACCATCATAGTTTTCGAGGTCGAGGGTTGATCAATTTGCTCAAATTGGACCACGTCAGAGTTCACGAGCATCAGGATCCTATTATAGAGGGGATTCTAGTCAGATGAGGCCGTCTTTGACTCGATGTGAGCATTGTGGTAAGGCCTATCTAGGGTCATGCCAATGAGGATCAGAGGTGTGCTATTCTTGTGGTTTTCCCGGTTATATCATGCGAGAGTGTCTGAGAAAAGGCGGAGGTGTTAGGGCCCACCCGACCGGATCTGTAATAGCTTCATCATCTCCAGCACGCCCGTCAGGGCAAAGTCATCAGACATCAGCCAGTTGAGGCAGAGGTAAGGGTAGAGCAACTAACTTTGGGGGTAGCCAAAATCGCATTTACGCATTGATGGGTCGACATGATTAGGAGTCTTCTCCTGATGTTATTACATGTTTATTATCAGTCTTTTCACATAATATATATGCGTTGTTAGATCCAGGCTCCAATCTATCATGTGGCACCCCTTTCATTTCCTGTAAGTTTGGTATGGAGCTTGAGTTGATAAGAGAGCCATTTGTGGTATCTACACCAGTTGGTGAGTCGGTAGTTGCTAGCTGGGTCTATCGGAATTGTGATGTGTTAATTTGTAGCCATCAGACCATAGCGGATCTACTAGAGTTAGAAATGGTTGGTTTTGATATTATTATGGGCATAGATTTGATGGCTTCATGCTATGCTAATGTTTATTGTCAAACAAAGATTGTTTGATTTCAACTTCCAAGTGAGCCAATCCTTGAATGGAAGGGGAATACTGCGACGCCAAATGATAGGTTTATTTCATACCTTAAGGCAGGAAAGATGATTTCCAGAGGCTGCATATACCATCTTGTACGGGCCAGAGATATCGATGTTGAACCACCTACTCTTCAATAAATTCCGGTGGTTAATGAGTTTCTTGATGTATTTCTAGACGAACTTCCAGGCCTTCCTCCCGAAGGGAGATTGAGTTCTGTAAAGATGTGTTGCCAGACACTTAACCGATATCTATTTCTCCTTATAGAATGACTCCAGGTGAATTGAAAGAATTAAAGGAGCAATTAAAGGATCTGCTTGAGAAAGGCTTCATTAGGTCCAACATGTCCCATTGGGGTGCGCCAATATTGGTTGTACGAAAGAAAGATGACTCGTTGCGAATGTGTATTGACTATCGGCAGTTGAATAAAGTCACTATTAAAGAACAAGTACCCTCTTCCCAAAATTAATGACTTGTTTGATCCATTACAGAGTGCAAAATGTTTTTCAAAGATTGACCTAAGGTCAGGGTACCATCAACTAAGGGTCAAGGAGAAGGACATTCCGAAAATGGCTTTCAGAATAAGGTATGGGCATTTTGAGTTCTTAGTAATGTCATTCGGGCTCATAAACGCGCCAACATCATTTATGGATCTAATGAACAACGTGTTTCACCCATTTCTGGATGTATTTGTGATAATATTTATAGATGATATTCTGGGTTTTTCTCACTCGGAGGCGGAGCATGCGGATCACTTGCGGGTTGTACTATAGACGCTCCAGGATCGAAAGTTGTATGTGAAGCTCTCCAAGTGTGAGTTTTGGTTGAATTCAGTGGCTTTCCTTAGTCATATAGTGTCAGATGAAGGTATAAGAGTTGACACTCAGAAGGTAGAAGCGGTGAAGAGTTGGCCGAGGCCCACGACTCTATCAGAGATTCATAGCTTTTTAAGCTTAGCCGGCTATGATAGGAGGTTTGTAGCAAGATTTTCTACCATATCAGCACCATTGACAAGGTTGACATAAAATACCATAATGTTCCAGTGGTCCGATGCCTGTGAGCAGAGTTTTTAGGCGTTAAAGGACAAACTAACATCGACAGTAGTTCTTACTCTCCTAGAGAGTCTAGAAGGCTATGATGTGTATTGTGATGCCTTGGGAATGGGTTTAGGATGCGTGTTGATTCAACATGGTAAGGTTATTGCATATGCTTTAAGGCAATTGAGGTAACATAAGAAGAATTATCTGACACACGATTTAGAGTTAGTCGCGGTGGTCTATGCATTGAAAATTTGGAGGCACTAATTGTATGGTGTTCATGTAGACATTTTCACAGATCATAAGAGTCTGCAGTATATATTTAAGCAAAAAGAGTTGAACTTGAGATGCTTGAATTGTTGAAGGATTATGATGTGGACATCTTATACCATCCCAATAAATCTAATGTTGTAGAGGACACACTTAATCTCAAGTCTATGGTCAGCTCGATGTTGGCGTAGGCCGAGAGGAAAACATTGATAAGAGAGCTTCATCAGTTAGCTAGGTTAGGAGTCCGATTAACGGGTTTGGAGGATGGTGGATTTGTGATTCGGGATACATCAGAGTTGTCCCTTATATCGGAAGTAAGGAACGTCAGTTGGAAGACCCCATTTTAGGTAAAATCAGATAGGGTATTCAACAAAATAAGACCACAGCCTTTGAGATTGATGGAAATGGGGTTCTCAAGCACCAAGGCCGTTTGTGTGTTCCAAATGTAGCAGGATTACGAGACAAAATTATGACAGAGGTCCATTGCTCACGATATTCCATTCACCCTGGATCTACTAAGATGTATCATGATCTCAAAGTTATGTATTAGTGAAATGACATGAAGAGGAACATTGCAGAGTTTGTAGCTTAGTGTCCTAATTGTCAGCAAGTAAAAGTAAAGCACCAAAAGCTCGGCGGCTTGTCTCAGAACATTGAGATCCCGATATGGAAATGGGAAATGATTAATATGGATTTCATTACGGATTTACCTCGCTCTTATCATAAGTTTTATTCTATTTTGGTGATTGTTGGTAGACTGACCAAATAAACTCATTTCCTGGCTGTTAAAACTACCTACATAGTTGAGGACTACGCAAAGTTGTACGTTAAGGAGATTGTTCGCCTTCATGGTGTGACTATTTCTATTATAACTGACCGATGTGCACAGTTCACAACTAATTTTTGGAGATCATTTCAAAAAGGTTTGGGCACTCAACTTAATCTTAGCACAACTTTCCACCCTCAGACAGACAGGCAGGCCGAGCGTACGATTCAAACGCTTGGAGACATGCTATGAGCTTGTGTATTGGACTTCAAGGGAAGTTGGGATGATCATCTTCCCTTATTGAATTTGTGTACAATAACAAATATCATGCTAGTATCAAAATGGCTCCATATGGGGCTTTGTATGGACGGAAATGTAGATCTCCTATCGGATGGTTTGAAGTAGGCGAATCAGAATTATTTGGCCTGACCTAGTGCACCAAGCCATAGAGAAGGTGAAGCTCATCTAAGAACGGTTGTTAACCGCTCAGAGTCGTTAGAAGTCGTATTCAAATGTGCGACGACAAGACTTAGAGTCCCAAGTGGATGATTGGGTCTTCTTGAAGATTTCTCCTATGAAGGGTGTAATGAGATTTGGGAAAAAGGGAAAGCTCAGCCCAAGGTACATTGGGCCATATCGCATAATTCGACTAATAGGCCAAGTGACTTACGAATTGGACATGCCTCCCGAGTTAGAGTTTGTTCATCTGGTCTTCCATGTTTCTATGTTGAGAGCGTGTGTTGGGGATCCTTCTCGGATTGTACCAATTGATGATGTGAAAGTTACAGAGGACTTATCATATAAAGAGGTTCCTATTTCTATCTTAGATCGATAATTCCGCAAGCTAAGGACTAAGGAAGTAGCCTGCGTGAAGGTTCTATGGAGAAATAAGAATGTAGAAGAGATGACGTGGGAGGCGGAAAAGAAGATGAGGTATTAATATCCTCACTTATTTCAGACTAAAGCCGATGTTTGTAGTGAAGCATAGCCTGACCAAGAGATAACGTATGGATACATGAGGTGAGTTCCCACTTCAGATAGTTATGTTTGATGTTTGGCGGCCACATGATGCCCGGTGATATGTATATGTTGTTGTATGGGCGTATGAGGCAAGTTTATCTTCTACTTGTTGACAGGGGTCAGATAGTCCCATTTATAGGGGAGATTTGATAAAAAAAATTCGGAAAACCTTGGGATTAATTGTTCCCTTATATATACTTCCCATTCTAGGATGAATGTTTCTAAGGGGGGAAAGATGTTACACCTCATAGTTTTTTATGTTTAGATTCATCGTATGTTGGTCTTCCTAGTCTTGGACATTAGGATTATCTTTGAGGTTATACGATATTAGACATGCCTCTTGTTATATCCCGTACTTCCATTCAACATATACATGACTAAGTTGAGGTTGACGAATGCCCTTAAATGTGAGGAATGAGATTTCATGCAAATAAAATTGATCTGCTTGCTTATCCGTCCTACTTGCTTGAGCTGCTTGCTTATACGTCCTGCTAGCTTAAGCTACTTAACACATGTGATTATTAAATGGGAACAAGACACGTGTCTAAGTGAACAAGGTCATCATGTGACACCTATTAATTAACCAATCAAGTGACAAGTAGGTGAGTCACCTACCTACTAAAAGGAAAGGCCCAAATTAGTCCCCTTAAATGAACATGTGTAGGTCAGCCAAGAGGGCCCTTTTAGGGGCTAAATCAATACCTCTCTCCTCATAATATCCAAGTAGTAGAAACATAAAAGAGAGCCACTAAATTCTCTCCCAAGTTGTTCTACTCCAAACCCTTAAGAAGCTGCCAATAATCTTCTTCTTCTTTCAATTCAAGTTAAAAAGGGTAATATCCAATCTTGAAGGATCTGAAGTGAAGCAAGTTGACGGTCATCAAGGGAAAGATACTACCATTATTTCATCCATACAAGATCTGATATAGGTAAGGAAATTCTCCATTCTTTATGTATTTTAGTTTATCTAAGTTCTAGCTAGGTTGTTTGGTGAAGAACTTGTGAATTAGGCGCTGGAAATTGAGTGGAAGTTATTGTGGTGTTATGGATTGTTTGGAGTAGTTTCATGTTATTATATGGCTGTCACATGTGAGTATCAACTTGGATATGTTGTGGTAAGGCTTATTGGTGCCTTAACTAAGTTGTAGAAGTAAGAATTGATAAAGAAATAATCTGAAAATAAGTTTTGAGTTGCTGTAATAGTTGGACTGTTATGACTTCATTTTAATGTTGAGTTGTGGCTGAAAATCAGGAGTAAGTGGATATGTTGTGGTTAATTATGTTAACAGGTTCTGGAAGGAGAAAAGGGGTTTTAAAACTATAGTTGTTTAATCACAAACCGAGCTTGCTGATCGTTATACTATTATTTTAATTATCGGAATTTTTCTTACATTATTGAGGGGCTGAATGGATGTGATTGGTTATTGATATTGTTAATATTGTTATTTGGTGCTGTTTTAAATTTGGGGAAGTGAGGAAATGTTGGGAAAGTGTTGCCCGATTTTCCATAAGATAGCTACTAGCTTAGAAATGTGTTTTGAGTCCTTCCATGGCATTAACCACAGTTCTAATACTTTGATGTAGGTTGAAGTACTACGGGAAATATGTGGAGTTGTTAGCAATAAAGGTATGGTAAGGCTACTCTTCCTTATTTTGGCATGATCAGAATGAGTCGAACGTAAATGAATAATATCCATATCGGCTCCACTCTTAGATATGTTAGAGGCTGATGTTCTTAACTTCTATATAATGATAGTGATCTTATCTTATGGCTTGTTGATTCTTCCAAGTATGTTATGTTGATGATGTTAGTTTCATAATGTTAATCGGAGGTGCAATGACCTTACGTCACTTTGATAGAATCAGAGTGTTTTAGTATTATTTATGCATTATATACATGTATATACCATGACCTCACATGCGTTATATACGGTATGCTATATGATATGTATATGTGGTATGGTAAAGGTTTTGGCGTTATATACGCACCACCACCTAATCAGGTGGTATATGATGATGATTATGTCCACAAAGGCCGATATGCTATGATGGGATGCCAATAGAGGCTTGATGACGTTATATATGCATATGTATATGTATGACCAGGCATTATGTACGTATATATACGATCCTTAGGCATATTATGGCCCTCAGAGGCATTCTGTACAGGTTGATTATTTCTTGTCTTTGGTTACCTCCATGCCTTTATTATGTTATTTTTCATGCCTTACATACTCGATCATTATTCGTACAAACATTATTTTTTTGGGGGGACGCTGCATTACATACCCGCAGGCTGAGGTAGATAGGGCAACGGTCCGCACCAGTAGGTTGCCTAGTCAGCTAATATTGGAGCACTTTACTTATTCCAGAGTTACAGTCTAATCTTGGTACTATATTTGATATGAATATGGGTATGGCGGGGCCCTATCCCGACCTTATGATGTAACATACTCCAGTAGAGACTGGTAGACAGTTATGATCCAATAAGATGTTATGTGGCCTCTTCGGCCTATATTTTTGTTGTATAGTCATCTATGGTAGCCTTGTCGGCTCGTACGATCATCATGTTCAGTATCTATGTATATACATATATGTCCTATCGGTCTTGCACCTTTTCAACTTATTATTTCAATGAGTCAGTAGGTTACCACGTGACGACCCTCGTGTCCCATGCTTATTTACGATTATATGGTGAATGTATGTCTAGTGGTGCTCGGCAAGTAAGGTACGGGTGCCCATCATAGCCCTCCGGTTTGGGTCGTGACACTAGTGTCCCTTATTATATTTTCATAAGTATGATTAGCCAGATTGGTTATTTTTTGAGTTTGTCAAATTGTTATGCATGTTGCTGGTTATGTATGAGGCTCAATATGCTGGTTCAAAGTTGATTATGTGCACATGCAGATCATCTAATGTTGGATTAATAGCTTGTTAAGGTTTGTTCAAATACAGACAATATGCTTAAATGGTTAGCATTTTAACATAAGTTTGGTTTAGTTCAATATAGGTTGATTAACCTAAGATGTGTTCAAAGATAATGTTAGCTTAAAACTGGTGTGGTTGTATAAGCATGATTATGGCTCTGTGTTCATTTCAAACAGTGTGTATGTGGTACATATTAATGTAGTACATGTGATATTAAAGAATGAACTGTTAAAGATTAGTTTGAATTTGCCAAATGGTTAGGTTGGTTCCTGAGTGTCATATTTAGTTTGAACATGGTTAAGTGTCACTGTATGTTAAGTAATTGGTGTTTAAGACTAAAAATTCCTGACGTTGGATCAATTGGTGTATTTGACTTAAGATAGTTAAAACTTGACAAGAGAATGTATGTTATAGATGTAGTAAGATCACTGAATGACCTTAAAATGGATATGTGGTTGAAATAAGTCAGTGTTGTGACCTGGTTGCTTAGTTTAGTAGATTGTGTGGGATAATGTGATCTGTCCTAGCTAATGTACATGTTATCTAGGTAATTTTTGAACTTGTTTAAGTTGAAGGTGCACTGTTAAATGAAATCAAAGCTTGTAGGTTGTGTGTGTTATTTCTTTAGGTCCTATCTGGCTTGAATGAATTGAGTACAACTTGTTAGTATGCTATTTAACTGTTTAGGTTTAAAAATGGCCTAATGTGTTAAGAGTTTGATTCAAATAATCCTGCTTTAATCAGAATCGTGTTTAGACTTAACAAGAAATTAGTTGCACCTCTTTAAATGCATTGCTTTCTTCCATCTCTGGAATGTCCCTATAGTCTTAAGTGTTTCAATATGCACTTGATCATAGCCATATAGAATAGTCACACCTCATTTCATGTAAAATTGCATTGCATTTGGCTTTGGATGACTATCTGTATACCTGATAGTCTTGTAGTTTGATTGCGTATCACTATTTGTCTATCTATTAATCAGGCCACAATTGTTTAGTGTTCACCATTTTTAGTGTTATCTCATGTTCCTTACACAATTCAACGTGGTTCTTTTGATTATGAACTTAGCCCGTGAGGTTGTCAAACTTTCTATTATGTACTTCCATGGAAACTGAATTGAAATAGTGTGTCCTTTGAACATCTTGTGTCTATACATGTGTCTAAATTAGATAAAAAAGAACACTAGGATCCCTTGTCTTCAAAAGTTATCTTAATCCTCATGTCCCAGTATCATGTGTCGTTTGTATGAAATATATGTGGATATACATCAGAATAAACAAGTTATATACTAACTATATATAGTATATGAAAGTGTATAGAATGTATATCCCCTTGTATATCAGTCATGTGTGTTATATCAATGCATTGTTAGGCCTGACCAATTCAGATAGCTTCTCCTACTCTTTATTCTTCAGGACTGAGTGATTGGCTTGGGCCATTGTTTCATTTCTTAAAAACAAATTTGTAATTTAATTAACATTCATGATATTTAAGACTTTAACATCAACTAAAAATTTTATTATTGTCACGACCCAAAATCACTTAGTCGTGCGGACACCTACCTTATTCCACATCGGTAGGCGAATCCGTCCCTTATAGATTCATCCAACAACATAATGAATAATAAAAACAGTAGAAATCTAAAACATAGATATATGACAATGTGGAATACAACACTACCCAAAGAATCAGGTCTGAAGAATACAAGAGCTTCTAAGTATACAACGGGAATAAAATTACAAAGACAACCTGAATACAACTTCTGTTTAGAATGAAAATCAAACAGAAAGGTCTAGATAAACTCCATGAGATCATCAAAGGCTAATCGAACCTTGCTCATGTATCTGCAACAACTCTACACCCCAAAAAGGGTGTAGCAAGAGTAGTATCGATACAAACACTATGTACTGGTAGATATCATAGGCTGACAACAAATAGCTAACGTACAAAGAAACTGAAAGATAGACATGCTCGCAATCAGATACAAATAATATCACAGTCCAAGAATAACCACTCAAGTACAGAAAGATCAATAGCCGAGTCATAGCCTATAGTGAAGCACCTAAACCCATGTCTGTCAAGTTTCCCAGAATTCCTCAGAATAATCAGAAACACAAGTACAATCAACACATCCAATCCATATGTGTAAAATGAGATGATGAGAATGAATGCATATGCAATGCAATGCACTGGCGAAATGTAATCTCCATATGTACATGCTCCGGACGGAATATATCATCATCCCAGCAGCCATGACCCATGGCGGACCCGCGAAGTTCATGTACCAGTTGTTTCGTATCACTCAGCCTAGAGACGACTCTTCCACCGACTACCCCGCTAGCCACTCCGTATCACACAACTTAGAGATGGCTACGCAATATAGTATGCCATATGAATCATAGATATTTCCTTCTCATTTATCACAGACAAGGCAATCACAAGTCATATTAATATATCATGGAAATGAGAATAAATGCAATGCAATGACAATATCAAGTGCAACATATAAATCTCCAGTCGTGACACATAAGGACACTTATCATAATATCACTATCATATTAACTGATTTCCTCTATTCATGAATATGCCAAGATAAGTGAGATACAACTACATCATAAATAAGATATGACATTATGCACAAGTCCAGTAACCATAAGGAGGCAACAAGTCATAATTAGTCAATAGTAAGCAACCTAAGTAATCCATCCCCAACATCATACCCGAAGACTTACATGTTTTCTCCAACAGAATCTAACTACACATACGCTTCGCTAATCGAAGTCTAATAAGAAGTAAGCCATAACCTACCTGAAAGGTCGAACATGCACCACAAACTATCCAACTCGAGCCTTCTTCTTCTGAAACATCTCAGAATAAGCCAAGTCTAATAATTATGAATTTTACGTTAACACAAGATTCAAAGGATACCCATAATAGTCTTAGAGGAATTTCGGGTAGAAAAGTTAGTTAAAAAATCCATTCCTAACCTCGAGGGGTAAAATAGTCATTTCGTAGGAAAATCGGGTTCAATAAGGTCAAAATATTATTTCAGGAAGTCATACGAACTCAATGGTACCCATATTGACATACTTTAACACCGAACCCAAAAAGTCACCCAAAATAGAGTTCCGAGCCACAAAGGGCAAACTAGGAAATTTAGTTCAAAATTAGTTTACTCATGACTCATAGAGTATATACCAAAAATAATCGAAATCAAACCACTAATTCATGTTTAATAGAAGAAAGACCAATTTCAAGCCTAGGGTTTCAAATACCCATTTTACCTCCCTGAATTTGAGAATCTTAGCATGCAAAATCTTATTAAAAAATGAAATAATCATGAAAAGGTGTTTGGAATCTTACCCAAATGATAAATCTTGCAAAAGTCTCTTGAAGTCTCCCCAAACCAAGCTTCTAAGTGGAAAATATGAGAATATGAAGTCAAATCCCAAAGTTTGGATTTTAAATTCTGATTCTGAACAGGCCTTCTTCATGATTGCGAGAAGGCCCCGCGAACGCGAACGTACCCGACCCATGACCACCACGAATGCGATATGACAATCGCGAACACGATGAACAAGCCTGACCTGACCCAGATCTTGTCAAGCCTACGTGAGCACGAGCCTCACCTCGCGAACGCGGCCCCACATGGTCTCTCTTCTTCATGAATGCAAGACATTCCTCGTGAACGCGAAGAACGAAACCAGTTACCTAAAACGACCAGAAAAATTTAATTTCTTTGGATTTCAACCAAACACTCGAAAACTCCTTTGGAACCCCACGAACGCAAACTATACATGCAAACTGAGTATAGCCGGATCTACGAACTCACTCGCACACTCAAAATACCCAAATGGGGTCCCGTTGACCAAGTCAACCCACAATGGCCAAAACATGAAAACCAATTCAAAAGACAGAAATGCCCTCAAGTTCTCGGGAATCGTACTAACCACGCTCCCAGGACTGAAATCACCTTCCGGACCTAACAAAATCATCAGAATTCCGATCCGGATACAACAACACAAAAGTCAACTATCAGTCAAATAGTTTCCAACCAAAACATACTTAGGGACTTCTAATCCTCAATTACAACCTAAAACACAAATATGAGGTTATCAGAGAGACATTTTAGGAAAAGTAAACGAAAGACTAGTAATGATAGAACGGGTAGTTACATCAGATACCAATTAAACAATCGTTGATCCTCAAACAAAGAAAGAGAGTACGAAAGCTGATGGTAACTAAGGAATCCTTAATATAACAACACAGAAGCCTCCACAGCACGAAGTATGCCAAATCACTACTCGATCACCTTATCGGTCAAAACTTTCTATAACTTGGCTAAAAGGCCCAATTTCTATATTTCCATACTCGAATTTCTCTCACCACCGATTCTCAAATATAAGAACTGCTTTTGCTGGAATTATCTGATTCAATATAATCATACCCCTGAACGTGATCGATAGGTCCCACAATCATTCCTCAAACAACAAAAACCTTAGATATAGACACCATTATAGCCCACTCTGAACTGGTAAAATATACTGATTCTGCTAACATTTCTTTCACCCTTCTAAAACCGTCATTCACACCATAATCTCTTAGAAACACATAAGCACAAGCCCCGAACCATGACTTACTCTTGCTAGAAAAGAATTTTTGCTTTATCGAAACAACTCTGAGCAATTTCATTCAAACTGATCTACTCATAGTTGACTTCTCTAGTTCCAAGTTTTCTTAAACCTTCAAATCACAGTACCGAAAGTATACCACAGAGTATCCCACCGAGCCAAGTCTGTAGGACACCATTCGATCACTCTAGAGACCTCTCACAACAATCGTACCTTCTTAAATCATTACCAAATTCTGACGTGATCCATTACATTTGTCAGAGCAGTTGCTCTCGGTAAAATATCATCAATCCACTCGCAATCCTAATAAAGCTTGGTAAAGTTATCATACCTCAAATCTGAACTGAAACTCATCGAATCCGTGAAGGTGATTTATTGGGAACCCATAAGTCCTCTTGAAAATATAAACATAGTCCATAAAGCTATATTCGAACAATTCTGACCCGGAGTGAATGCATAACACCTAAATACTATCTTAACTAAAAAATATAACTCTAACATCCACATAATAGGGATTTCCACAATTCCTTTATCTTACACCATACTAACTCATCCACGGAAGAGTATTACAAATTTACCAAAATGTGTACCACACAAGCCACTTTCATAAGCCTTAACATGTCGGTTACCTAAAATTTGCTTCTCATTAGTCGCTGATCATGAAACCCCACTGAACTTCGTCATATAACTTGGTCCATTTCTGTGAACTTCCTTCCTTAAGCATACTCAACAATCACACCTCATCTGAAATAAGCAAGACAATAACACAATGACCCATGATGACCAAAGTAATACTGAAGATGTACCGTATTTTTACCGATTCTTTATCAATTATGCTATTTCTAGACTATTCCATTCCCCAATTCCAATCAAATCACAATCATCGTCACCGTCTAACCATTTCTCGAAGCCACTCGACTCTAAAACTAAATACTATCTAGATTCGACATATCACCTACATCGTCCTACTAAAGTCCTCGGGTATCCCCACCAAGGTGCCTTTGCTCAATTCCCTTAACTCAATTTCTGAAATATTTCCTACAACTCGAATTAATTCAAACCTCATCATTGACTTACCACTTTGAACGTACTAATTGTCGAACCAGAACACCTCTAATCATTCGCACGATTATCCCTTTCATCCGATCAACTCAACTGAGTAGTACACCAGTAGTAGTCGGAGCAAGTCGAAACTTACACAATAGGTACAAGGCTCTCAGTACTATTTCAATATTAGATCACAAGTCACACCATTGATAGTATCCAAGATTCCCTCTTATTAATCCACTCTAGACCATTTATTCAAAGACGTCGTGAGATTACCCGTTTGATACACCGCCAACCGCCAATCCAGAAATCCGATCACATATGTCGCATGAAATTCACCTCTCCTCAATCGCCAATCACCATTCCTATTGAATATATGTCATAACATATTTAATTATCATAGACCAACTCCTTCGGGCGTACTAACAATTGTGCCCCATTTGAAAGCAACACCACCATAATTCACATCCGGCTCACGAATTTCCATTGTTTGGAATCCAAATTCTCCTATTTCTCGAAGAGATACCTTACTATTTTCAAATTATCTTAATTTCTCAATTCGTACCTTTCATTCAAGTCATAACCACAACTAATGACCGATCACTGCTCAAACCAGCTAACATTCTTATATTATTTTGTCAAAGTACCACTGCCCAAAAATTCCTAACCAGAATAATCCTTCTTTTATATTGGCTCATAAGTTCATTGACATGATTATTGATGTCTGAAAAGCTTTTCACCCCTAGTATCAGTCATACCTTCATCACTATGTTATCATAAACAACTCCATCGACCAACACCTTATTCGATAGTCCTTAAATGATGCTCACATGCGAAGAACCGACCCTTACTCTATTTTACCGAACCATAAACATCCAACTAACCGTGCAATTTTTCCCTGTCCTTCGATCAACTCCCAAGTCATTATACCAGTAATTATAGAACTTTTCAAGTATTAACCTTTACATACCAATGAGCACAAATCTCATCCATCAACTAGATGCAACACCCGATAATCCTGTAAATATACCTCCGCACTTGTCTAGCGCAAGAATTATTCCTATGAGTCGATCAATTACTCCCATTAGCCTACGACGTGTCCACATACCAACGCATATACGACTTTTACACTCACTCAATACTAAAATATTGTGAAATACTCACAATTCAATAATCTCTTGGTTTCAACAATCCCCTATCATCACTAACCTTGAAAATGCCAAGTGAACCCATAACACATTTTTAGGTGAAGAAACGTGATTGTCTATTCCACTAGGCTTCACTCATCACAAGTAACACTGCCACCTGATTTCGATCAGAAAACCATTCCATGAAAGGACTCACAACCACTAATTCTACTATGCTACCATAATACTATCAAATCGAATCGAACTCGACATCTCATAGCCACTCGTGTACACCTTGCAACATATCCCAACAAACACGTCAGATACTAATTGTTCCCTTCCTATAGCGGAGATTGATCATTCTGAATTCTCTTTCTTACGCCTCCATCCCATAGGGAAAATATGTACTCATACCATATGGTCCTAATAAGTCTCACTTCGCTACACGTTTCCCATAAAATTAATCCTTCATGCCCTCATTCTCAATTGCTCCTCTTTATTACCCGCGATCACTATACTTTTGCCAAATACGATGATCCTCATCAAACTTATACTCGTCCCCACATATCGACATCTAACAACCTATCATGGATGAATCGTTGACCTTCTATTGGTACACCAGTGCCACACATAGTGCCTTAACGAAGTTGAAACTTTTCCCGAAACTGATCATATAATCAAACAAATCACTTTTGTTAAGCCATAAATGCACTTTTGAGACTTTCGAGCAACCCCAACGCTGAAAACATAGAGAGAATTTGACCCTTCGTACCATCTCTCCTATTTCTCAAGTGAACCCCTACAATAAATGAGTCTAACCATGACCCACACAACTAAATCTTTAAGCCATCGCTAGAAACTGAACTTGGTCACGCGTCTGAATCAGGATGACATATCTGGTACCATATCAAACCACGTCAAAACAAAATCGCTCGCATAAGACTTTAAGCACGAGCTCCTACCATTCATGAGAGAGGAAGACAAAGAGATTCAGATACCAATTGAAATCGACCAGATACCAATTTGAATGAAGTAGCACGAAAGAAATGAAAGAATAGAAATTTCCTAGATGTCCTATAGCCTACCAATTATAAGTGTGGCGCGCAACACACCCATAAGTAGGACTCTACTAGACATTGCTCTTGTACTTATAGATCGGGTAACCTAGTGCTCTTATACCAACTTGTCACGATCCAAAATCACTTAATCGTGCGGGCACCTACCCTATCTCACCTCGATAGTCAAACTTGTACCTTATAGATTCATCTAACAACATAATGAATAATAAAAGCAGTAGAAATCTAAAACATAGATATATCACAATGCGGAATACAACACTACCCAAGGAATCGGGTCTGAATAGTACAAGAGCTTCTAAGTATACAACGGGAATAAAATTACAAAGACAACCTGAATACAACTTCTGTTTAGAATGAAAATTAAATAGAAAGGTCTAGATAAACTCAATGATATCCTCGAAGGCTAATCGAACCTCGCTCATGTATCTACAACAACTCTACACCCCCAAAAGGGTGTAGCAAGAGTAGTATTGATACAAACACTAAATATTGGTAGTTATAATAGACCAAAACCAATTAGCTAAGGTACGCATAAGAAAGAAACTGAAAGATAGACATGCTCGCAATCAAGTACAAATAATATCACAGTACAAGAATAACCACTCAAGTACATAAAGATCAATAGCCGAGTCATAGCCTATGGTGAATCACCTAAACCCATGTCTGCAAAGTTTCCCACAATTCCTCAGAATAATCACAAACACAAGTACAATCAACACATCTGATCCATATGTGTAAAATGAGATAATGAGAATGAATGCATATGCAATGCAATGCACTGGCCAAATGTAATCTCTATATGTACATACTCCGAACGGAAAATATCATCATCCCAGCAGTCATGACCTATGGCGGACCCGCAAAGTCCATGTACCAGTCGCCCCGTATGACTCAGCCTAGTGACGACTCTTCCACCGAACACCCCGCTAGCCACTCCATATCACACATCATATAGATGACTACACAATATAGTATGTCATATGAATCATAGATGTTTCCTTCTCATTTATCACCGTCACGCCAATCACAAGTCATAACAATATATCATGGAAATGAGAATGAATGCAATGCAATGCAATGACAATATCAAGTGCAACATATAAATCTCCAGTTGTGCCACATAAGGACACTTATCATAATATCAGTATCATATTAACTCATTTCCTCTATCCATGAATATGCCAAGATAAGTGAGATACAACTACATCATAAATACGATATGACATTATGCACAAGTCCAGTAACCATAAGGAGACAACAAGTCATAATTAGTCAACAATAAGCAACCTAAGTTATCCATCCCAACTTCATATCCGAAGGCTTACATGCTTTCTCCAACAGAAGGCTTACATTCTTTCTCTAACAGAAGGTAAACCATAACCTACCTAAAAGCCCGAACATGCACCACGAACTATCCAACTCGAGCTTTCTTCTTCCGAAATATCTCAGATTATGCCAAGTCTAATAATTATGAATTTTACGTTAACACAAGATTCGAAGGATACCCATAATAGTCTTAGAGGAATTTCAGGTAGAAAAGTTAGTTCAAAAACCCATTCCCAACCTCGAGGGGTAAAATAGTCATTTCGTGGGAAAATCGGATTCAATAGGTCAAAATATTATTTCAGGAAGTCATACGAACCCAATGGTATTCACATTGGCATACTTTAACACAGAACTCAAAAAGTCACCCAAAATAGAGTTCCGAGCCACGAAGGGCAAAATAGGAAATTTAGTTCAAAATTAGTTTATCCATGACTCATAGAGTCTATATACTGAAAATAGTCGAAATCAAACCACTAATTCATGTTTAATAGAAGAAAGACCAATTTTAAGCCTAAGGTTTCAAATCCTCATTTTACCTCTCTTAATTTGAGAATCTTAGCATGAAAAATCTTATTAAACAATGAAATAATCATGAAAAGGTGTTTGGAATCTTACCCAAATGATAAATCTTGCAAAAGTATCTTCAAGTCTACCAAAATCGAGCTTCTAAGTGGAAAATATGAGAATATGAAGTCGCGTCTCGAAGTTGGGGTTTTAAATTCTGATTCTGAACAGGCCTTCTTCACGATCGCGAGAAGGCCCCGCGAACGTGAGCCCACCCGGCCGAAGACCACCGTGAACGCGATGAACAAGCCTGAGCCAGCCCAGATTCTGTCAAGCCTATACAAACGCGAGCCTCAGCTCGCGAATGCGGCCCCACCTGGTCTCTCTTCTTCGCGAATGCGAAGAACGAAACCAGTTACCTGAAACGCCAGAAAAATCTGATTTCCCCAAATTTCAACCAAACACTCGAAACCCACCAGGAACCCCATGAACGCAAACCAAACATGCAAATTCAGTATAACCGGCATTACGAACTCACTCGCGCACTCGGAATTTCCAAATGGTGTCCCATTGACTTAGTCAACCCCCAATGACCAAAACATGAAATCCAATCCAAAATACAGAAATGCCCTCAAGTCCTCGGGAACCGTACCGACCACGCTCTCAGGACTGAAATCACCTTCCGGACCTAACATAATCATCAGAATTTCGGTCCAGACACAACAACACAAAAGTCAACTATCAGTCAAACAGATCATCAGAATTCCGGTCCAGACACAACAACACAAAAGTCAACTATCCGTCAAACAGTTTCCAACAAAAAAAAACTTTCTAATCCTCAATTATAACCTAAAACACAGATAAGAGGTTATTGGAGGGGCATTTTGGAAAACGTAAGCGAAAAGACCAATAACGACGGAACAGATCGTTACAATTATTAAAGCATTATTTATTAAATTAGGTAGGAAATCCTAATATTTAAGAATTCAGAATCAGCTAAAATTTTACCAAAATAATCCGATCTTTTAGCTCTTCGGTCTAACGTGTACTTGATACCTATTCTCTAACTTTTTTTGTCTTTTTGTCTTACAGCTAGCGATATTCTTTTCCTTTATATTGTAATAAATAAAGAAATTCTTGGGAGCAAAAACATAAAATAAGGTAGCTGAGAGCCCTAACTTGTGATTTAGATCGGAGGTAGTATATTTCTTTGGAGAATTTTGTATCACTTTCAAGTACTATTTTTATTTGTCTAGCTAGAATCCTATAGGTCAATAAATGGAAAAGGTGGTATTCATTCTTTACGGTGGATCAATATTTTCTTGAAACTTTTATTTTATAACTAAAGTTACTTTTAAATAATCTTTAAGTATTTTTAAGAATTCCCGCCCACAGATATGGAGTATAGAGTTTCGTTTCGCACTATACAAAATAGTCAGTTAACTATTTTCTTAATATTTAGGAGTGAGATTAATTAAAAATTTTACTTTTAAATGTAACGCGTAGGGTAGCAAAAAAACTTTCATGAAGGGAAAGTGAGGAAATTCTATAAACTATTTGCATGAGGTTCGATTAATTGGAGCATAGAAAGTATTGGTCAGTCAGTACCCTTGATAGATGCATGGAAGGTGTAACCATACATTAGATGAAGTCATCTACAACCATTGATACATATTTTATATTTAAGGTGTAATACCCGGTATCTCCCAACATGTATGCGACTAAGTTGACGTTGACAAATTTACTTGAACGTGAGAGAATAAAGTATATTGAAGCCTAATGTTACAATATATATTTATATGTGTTAAGTAAAATCTAGGATCATATGTTACTCATATAAGATGTTACAGGTTGGTTCACTCATTCAAGTTAAGACATCGAGTGCTGGTCATTTAGGTTCTCATATTTTATGTATTTTTCTTTAAAAATAGGGAAAATTTCAGAGACCTCCTTCCAGATTTTCTTTTATAACAATTACCTCCCTTGTGGTTTAACATATTACGTATGCGTCTCCTATTTCTATTTATTTGTAACAAAACTTATTTAAATGATGAGATTCTAATAATATTACGCGCATTAAAATTTCTTATTTATTGCTACTATATTCCTAATAATAAAAAACGTAAAATCACTTCTTTTTGTTGGATATGTAAAGCAGTACGGAAAGTAAATAAATATTACAAGTGTTCGAAAGGATAAACAAATAGGCAATTCAGAACTGCCGCAAGCTTGTTGAGTCTTGCATCTTGATAACCTGAAATCAAGAAACACTAAATCTGGATTGTTACAACTGTGGCTAAGTCGAGAGATGGCTCTCTGTCTTTAATACAAGATTGCCCCGTATATATGCTTTTACGTTAACGGGCAATAGTCTCCCAAGATGAAATGACAACTAATCAACACTACAAAGCAAATAGGTTGATTCTGACGAAGAAAACAAATACGAAACGACTTGTTGCAGAATAGAAAAGGAAGGAAGAGTTTCTGATTTGCCACTGTATCTGGACAGAATCTGCTCTCTTCCATTTTGTCTCTGTGTATATAGTATTGTCTCATTTTCTGTGTTGTAATGGTCTTCCAATTATGCCAAAAGATACCAATATATAGCATAAGGGAGGGACTCCTCAACTGCCAAGTAATGGCCATTAGTGAGGTAGTAATGGCTGATTATGGCACTATTAAGGCCATTAATGAGGGAGTTAATCAGCCAAGTAATGGTTGATTTAATGTGTCAACGTTCCAAAAACCAAACGGTAGGTAGAAACCTTTTGCCTTCCGTTGTTCCCAATTTCATCTTTCCAGAAACTCCGGGGACCAAACTGTAAATATTAAACAATTTGGGGGTCTATCAGAAGAAGCCCAAAGCCCAAGACCCGTGACCCGAGCTCGGATGGGATGGGACGGGCGGGCGTGGGCTTAGCCTTGAACCCAAGCACATCTAGGTCCTCCCTCCTTCAAACACATGGGTTACCCTTTGGGGTCTCAAACCCTTAGCCAATTTTGAGACTTATAAAGAGAACAATTCTTCATTTTTCCACCGATGTGGTAGATTTGTCCCACACTATATTTCCATGCCTCAAACACCTTATTTCGTGGACCAATATCTCTTTCATTTATCAATGAAATTTGACGATTCTTGGTCCTACGGTCATCTACTCACTTAGTAGATTATGCACGTATGAAGAGACAAAGCTTCCAACATATGTAACCCTAGTGTTTAAGTCATTAAATACGGGTGGACGCACCTCCCCACCAAAGGCAAATTTACAACAATCCCCTCTTGAAAGAGATTTTGGCGCACACACATGGTGCTTACTTTCAGTGAAAGAATATTGCATCAGGAGAGGTAGCTTCTGCTTTGAACCTTCCCTAGTTGAATACCACCGGACTTACTTACTGCGCGGTGAACGTGATGTCTTGAACCGTCAGTGTTTAGTGTTAGCCAAGACAATGATACCAACACAATAACTCTCCTTATTCATTTTTTTCTTATTGTTTTGTCCGTTGTGGCCATGGACACACTTGGATTCTTAAGTGCATTCATTTGAGGTGGCCTGTCCTCGCACTTAAATAGGTGATCTCCTACAAGGTATCCTGCTATACCCCACTTCACAAGTGTTAGGAATCATTAAAAGTTTTCCCAACCTTAACCTCAACCTCAACCGTTTGAGGATCGTTAAAGGTTTGAAAACTTAACCTTTACCCACCATGCAGGTAGCACTTTAATGTCTATTGCGGGAACAACTTTGGATTCATATTTCCGTACAGAAATCATCATCCGAAGTGCTCTTTCTTCCACCGAAGCGCTCAACTGAACCTTTTTACAGCTTAGTTTTCCTATTGAACCAAATTCTTGGGATCTCCAGTCAGTATAGTTGGGCTACCACCGCAAAGGTTCGTATTGTTCGGGTTTTAAGCCCATTCCCCTAGACAGGCAGAACACTTTATCGTTGGGTAGTCCAACTATATCCTTTTATTAGTAATCAAGGAAGTGACACCCGTGATGATCAACTGCCATACGGTCTTATGTCTCTGACAGATATGTCCAGACGCCGTCATCCGTGTCCTTCCTGAAGCCGACCGACTAGCCACAGTGTATAACTGCTGAAGGCACGGGTTTCTCCCAATAAGGGGCGTCCTCTAAGGAGTCGTGAAGTTACTCAACTTCTTTCATGATTTGTATAAAGCGATAAAATCCTTCCCATCATGAATCGGTCGATGCAAGTCTGCTTAGAGGATTTTCCAAGACCCACCATACACATTTACTAGTGGCTTTAGTGTTCTTCATATCTGATGTCGAGTTTGCATCATTGTGTTCTCCCAGAACCGCTGGACATCCAGAATACTATAATCCGTAGATAAGCGAATAATTCAGATATCGTCATATCCGACTTAACGCCTTCTATTGATCATTTATTAAGATCATCAGTGAACCTTAGTTCAACTGATCTGTTTGTAGGCTGATACCAGGTCGGTTGTAGTGTGTAACATACATTGAACTACCTATGACCTGCGCAAATCGCTCCTTGTATATGGGTGCACTATGATTTCAATCAGTTATATAATTCATATCCAATGGTGGTTTCAACGAGACTGTCAACTATCTCACAACTGAGTTTGGAGTTAGACCAGTCCGTTAGATGTCTTAGAAATTCCAATTCCTAAGATGTCATCTGTGATACCCATATCTTTCATATCGAGACTTTGTTTCAATATGAATTCCACTTTCAGACTGTTGGTTTTCCAACTGTTGGCTTTCAAACTTCAGAGTCAATGTTTCTGTGGTCAGATTCATTGTTTCTATTTTATCTGAAACTTCCAGGACCAAAATGTAAACATTTCAGGGACCAAAATGAAAGTTCAGGAAGAAGCCCAACAGTCCAGCAAACCAACTCTGATCCTCCCATTCCAACTCTCCGGTTAGGAAGGTTGTTTCAACATCCATGCCACACAAGACTGCAATGGCCCTGGATGTTAAGCTACTCACAGGGGAGCACATGTACAAGTAGCCGAGGCCTTATACTCGTCAGTAGATCCATCTACTTTGTACTCACTTTTGAGTATCCACTTTTACAACCCAAATGTTCTTTTTCCGGAGGAAGATCAACCATTACACAAGTATGGTTCTATATGATGGAATCTATTTTTCTTTTTGTAGCTTCTTTCCAAAGCAGCACTTTTGGAGATGATAATTATTTGTTAATTGTCCATGGTTCGTTCTCAACCATACAATCTAGAAGACCTGGAACAAGTCTTTGTCCCCTCTTTGCTCCATCTCGGTTCAACATCTAGAATCCCTGAGTTCTGTAGATCTGGAATATTAAGTTCCGGATAGATAGCAACTTTTGAGTCCTGTAGATACGGAACATCTCGTTCCGGACAGTTAGGCCCTTGCGGGTTCTTGTTAACTTCGAGCAATTACTCCATTTTGCTTTTCAAGGAAAGTTATCTTCAAAGAATTCAGCATTCTTTGACGCTAAGAGGCGATAAGCACTACTGTTATTTGCAGATCCAATGGATATGCAATCTACAGTCTTAGGTCCAACTTGACCTGTTTCGGTTAGGGATGGCAACGGATCGGATCTGGACCGGATCCGACTAGATCCAGATCCAGATCCGGTTTTCATACCTGAATCCAGATCCGAATCAAGATCTGTCAGGTCCATAAAAATCAGATCCAAATCCGGATCCATCGGATCCACCGGGTCCACGGATCAGATCTGGATCCACATGTAAAAAAAATTGCCTTGCTAAGATTTTTTTTAAAAACTGACAAACGATTTTTACTTAGCTAACAGTTTACTGTGTTTCAATTTTGAAATGTTCATATGAGATATTTTGTTCGTTGTCTCATTTTGATTGTGAGCTATTAATTGAAAATGTTGGACAATGACAATAGTTGTGAAAAATGCGACTAGTATTTTCACAATGCAGGAACTTGCATGTGCTTGGAATCTTCACAAATGAAGTGAATATAATTTTAACTATTTGTCTATGGAGATGTTAGTCATTCACTAATATAACATTGATTTTATTATCGAAGTTACCTATTTATTTTTGGGTTTTTGAGTTAACACGGGGATAAATTAAACTTGTTTTGAGAATTAAACATGCAAGGATGTGCTTAGCAATTTTAAGAAAATACTTATAAAATTACATTCTAGGTTATGAATATATTTAATAAAAAATGGATCCACGGGTCGGATCTGGACCGGATACGGATCTCAAATACAAGATCCAGATCCAGATCCGATCCGTCAAAAATGGATTCGGATCCGATACGGATCCGTCGGGTCCAAATTTTGAAGATCCATATCCTATCAAACGGATCTGGATCCACCGGATTCGGACCGGGTCCAAGATCCATTGCCATCTCTAGTTTCGGTAGTCCAACTTCTACCATGCCACCTCACATCACAACATTTGTATGTGAGATCCTTTCCATGTTTCACACGGAGAGTTATCCTTATCCTTATGCAGAGTTCTATTGAGAATCGCATTAGCGGTAAAGATCGCCTTGCCTCACATATTTTGGGCTTACGGCTTTGCACTTGGCTAACATCGTTAGACTGAGGTGAGGAATGAGCAGTCGTTTGATGAACGATGCTTCACTTTCTCCCTCTCTATCACTACGAATTCCTCAATCCGTAGGCTTAGTTGATTTTCAAATTCTGCTTTGTAGCGCTTATTCGCTTCAAAAACTTCATCTTTGCTTTTCAACACACAAAGGATGCAATATGATGTACCATCATCAATGAAGGTTAAAACATACTTGTCTCCCCCCTCTATTTTGTCTAAACTTCAAATCACCTAAGCAGGTGTGACTAAGTTCTAGAGGAGCGGTGCTTCTTTCGCTATTCCTTTGACGGAACTTGGAAATGTGATTTTGCCTCTTCGCCTATCTCACATTCATTTTGAGGGTTTATGTCGACAGAATGCAAAAATCTCAACTTCGCTAGCTTTTGAATGACTTTCTTTTTAACGTGTTTTAATCTATGATGACATAAATGCACGTATTATAAATATATCATTCATTTGGCTACAATCATACTGTACCATTCTTAGTTATTACAGACTTGTTGGACTAGTCTCAAACCAACTTGACCAACATCGTCCCTTAAACCAAGTTTGGGACATGTATCACCTCATCTGAGAGTGATCCCATTCCCTGAAGTCCTATTGAGGACAACCTCTCCAGCCCCTTCTACTTTAGAGGTGGCGTTGCTTCGCATGAACAATCTTTTGCCCGTGGTTAGGGCGTAACCGGATCATATGTGATCTGAATACTCTGGCCCACTCCAGTTGCTTTGGCAGACTGAGTGTTCAATTTCTTTTCTGCCTTTCTTTAGGCCTTCAGATCATTTAAGACCTGGAAACTCTAGCCCACCACACTAGGTGTCCATTACTCTTCTGCCTTTGTTTTGGCCTTCAGATCATTAGAGACCTGGAAATTCTGGCCCACCACACTAGGTGTCCATTACTTTTCCTATGAAGTGAATTCTGGCCACACTCCAGTCGCCCGTAGGCTTTGTATGACTGAGTGTCCAATATCATCCTATGAAGGATCTTCTGCCAAATAGTGTGACAGGCTCAACTTCTTTAGCTTTTAGTCTTCTTCCCTTATGATTGGTGCCTAGACAATTCTTGGCACTTACTTAAGAGTGGTAACAGTTTTGGCACAGTCAGTGGATCTTTCTCTCCCGTATGTGCGAACATACTTTACACACTTAATAATTATACTTAAAATAATGAATCTTTTTAAGTCGTTTACAAAATCCAATCTTTAAACGGGAAGGAAGATGAGATTAAACTTCTGATTTTAAAGCGTAAGAAATATAATATTTCGGAAAATATTTTCATATTCCTCCTTACTTTAAGCCATTTTTAATCAGACATCATTTAATCTTATTTTTTGCAAGGAAGGAAAATTACTTATCCCAATTTCGGATTCTGGCCCACTTCAGTCACTTCATCGGACTGAGTGTCCATTTCCTCCTTACCATAATTCGGATCCTTTGTCTGTGACAGATATAGGCCTTCTGCAACAAGATAGAACCACATCTTCAGCCTTCTCCTCTTGTCCCAGTTGACATCCTTACCCTCTCGTAGGCACTTGTTCCCACCACTATCGGGAGCGGTAACACCATGAACACCTTGACCTTCAACAACATAATCAAAACTCTCTTCAATCAGAGAACCACAGCCATATCCAGATTTGGTCACACAACTTTTGACCGACATCTTTTGAACACTAATACAAATCTTATCTTAAAATTTGTTGGATATGTAAAGCAGTACGGGAAGTAAATAAATATTACAAGTGTTCGAAAGGATAAACAAATAGGCAATTCAGAACTGCCGCAAGCTTGTTGAGTCTTGAATCTTGATAACCTGAAATCAAGAAACACTAAATCTGGATTGTTACAACTGTGGCTGAGTCGAGAGATGGCTCTGTGTCTTTAAAACAAGATTGCCCCATATATATGCTTTTACGTTAACGGGCAATAGTCTCCCAAGATGAAACAACAACTAATCAACACTACAAAGCAAATAGGTTGATTCTGACGCAGAAAACAAATACGAAACGACTTGCTGAAGAATAGAAAAGGAAGGAAGAGTTTCTGATTTGCCACTGTATCTGGACAGAATCTGATCTCTTCCGTTTTGTCTCTGTGTATATAGTATTGTCTCATTTATGGTGTTGTAGTGGTCTTCCAATTATGCCAAAATACACCAATATATAGCATAAGGGAGAGACTCCTTAACTGCCTAGTAAGCCAACCAAGTAATGGTTGATTAAGGCCATTAGTGAGGGATTTAATCAGCCAAGTAATGACTGATTTAATATGGCAACGTTCCAAAAACCAAACGGTAGGCAGAAACTTTCTGCCTTCCGTCGTTCTCAATTTCATCTTTCTAGAAACTCTAGGAACTTGGGGGTCTATCAGAAGAAGCCCAAAGCCCAAGACCCGTGACCCGAGCTCGGACGGGACGGGACGGGCGGGCGTGGGATTAGCCTTGAACCCAAGCACATCTAGGTCCTCCCTCCTTCAAACACATGGGTTACCCCTTGGGGTCCCAAACCCTTAGCCAATTTTGAGACTTATAAAGAGAACAATTCTTCATTTTCCCACTGATGTGGTAGATTTGTCCCACACCATATTTCCATGCCTCAAACACCTTACTTCGTGGACCAATATCTCTTTCATTTCTCAATGAAATTTGACGATTCTTGGCCCTATGGTCATCTACTCACTTAGTATATTATGCACGTATGAAGAGACAAAGCTTCCAACATACAGAACCCTAGTGTTTAAGTCATTAAATACGGGTGGACGCACCTCCCCACCAAAGTCAAATTTCCAACACTTTTACCGTAACCAAAACATGACACTCGATTTACTTTTTTTTAAGCTGCAAGTATTTAGGAAATGCATAAGTCATTACACTGTTTCAATCACACTTTAATTGGATACTTAAAATAATAGAGTAATAACAATGAGAACATACTAAAACAAGCATAATATCATAATACTGTATTTTTAGGTATAGAATGGATAAAGAAAAATGATCAATAATGACTCAAAAAATTAATTAAAAAACAGTAAATTTCTTGCAGAAAAAGGGAAAATGAAAACATAAATGGAACACAATATATTAATTTTGTGTGGAAGAAGTTTTTTATACCTATGTAATTTTGATAAAAGTACACAAGAAAATTCAAGCACATATTAATGTAGCTCACTTTCCCCTTTCTTCTACAAACCCACTTTATTATCCTAACGTTTTTATTTTCAAGTTCACTGTAATTTTCTTGTTTGCTACTTTCAGAACCTTCAGTAAAGTCAATCTTCCCCCTTTTCCTTTCATGAGTCTCGCAAGCATTATGGGATTAGGTAATTTTTCTCCTTTTCAGTTGAGCTCATTTGTACATGCATGTACTGTCAATTTCGATTTAGAAATCTTGTAAGCGTTTAACCGAGAAATAGCAGAATTTCCTAGAGTTGTTAATTGTTATAATCTACACTCTTTCACATGTATATCTAAATGTCTATTTTACTCGTGCTTGTCTTTTTTAGTTGGAAAATTGATTTTGCATTGACATAACATTTAAAATCGAATGACGGAAATAAACTATTGTTTTACCTTTTTGAAATAGAAAATAATTTATAATTTTATACTGATTTACCCCTACTCCTTGTGATGTTTGTGTAACATCATCTTCTTATTCTTCTGATGTTTGCGTAACATCATCTTCTAATTCTTCTAATTGCAGAATAAGCTTGATCCTAAGGTTAAGAAGTGAAGAAGCATCAAAAGACAAGTGTTAAGTAGGTTTTGCAATTCAATGTATTTCATTTCCTGATAAACCAAGAAACAAATTATTGAAGATGAACGAAAAAACTCACGAAACAATTCAATGAATAACCTGTCATTCGTGCAAAGACATTTGGGGGTTCTACTATAACGGTAAGCTAAAATAAACAACACTAGTTCCCTTAGAAAGGCAGTGGGGAGGGGGAGGCTACATCTACTCTTCACCACACGCGTTACCTTCACACAAAAGTCTACCACTTACTGGAGATGTTTCCTCCAAAACACCTTCCCGGAATCAACGAGGCCCCTATATCATGGTAGCATCCTAGATCCCTTCACCCAAAATGGTATAGTAGGATACTAGAAGCTACAAACTAAAAAATGCTCTGACCCAGATCCCGATGTAAGTTTTTAAACAACCCTAATCCCACTTTCTCTCCTCCACCCATATTCTCCGATCGACACTCGCACCTCCGATATGGTCTAAATAGGTGTCTTTCGATTTTCTCTCTACCCTAAAACCTTTTTTGACCTCTCCTGGCGACTCCCAACTTTCTCTCTCCTCAAAAGCTTTTCTGACCACCTTCTCATCGCCGAACGACCTTCTCTCTTTAAAACTTTTTTCTATCACTCCCCTAACGTCGGCGGGCACTATTCTCAACATATAACACCTTCCTGATCTTATACCCAATAGAAAAGACCCTCTACTATCAGAGATCAGTCACCTTATTCTTTCTCCTTTTTTCTTTACTCTGATTTCTCTTCCATGGAAAATAGGCTGTACTTTAGACAGGGGTGGGCGGGTGGGTGGTAAATCTTATGGTTTAACATAAACTATCTCTGCCTCAGAGACATGGTTCGATTGGGTGGAGAGTGCAAGATTGTCGATCAGACGTATGATTTTGAGCAGAAGAGTCTTACTATGGCTTTGTAAAAGGCTGAAGGAAGCAACATAAAACAGGGGAAAAACCTTTAAGTCATGCAGATGTCGAGATTTCTCGACAAATACTTGTTGCTCTATGTTATGATTTACTTTTACGCGAGGCATAAAGCTACGAGGAGGTTGTTGGTATAATGACTCGAAAAGTCATTTGCTTGTTTTTCCTAAAAACCCCTAAATTATCCTTCCCGGATCTTTATTTACATGGTTATGACTAGCGGGGTGGATGGCTCGATTTCTGAGGTGATCAGATAGGTTCAGACACTTTTTGGTAAGTTTGAAAAATGCTAAGTTAAGAAAATAGAGAAGTTTGACTCATAGTTAACTTTTGGGTAAACATGCTCTATTTGTGGTTTCTTCGGATCCATTAGCTCCGGAATGACGTTTATGACTTAGTCGAACCTTTGGTTCGGTTCCCAAGGCAGTCGGGTGTGTTTAGGGGGTTTGGTTGTGAAATTGTGAAATTATAACTTAAGAGTTGACTTTAGTCAAATTCGAGCTTTAGAGACCTTTTTCGGAGATTTCGAGTGCGCGAGTAGGTCTGAAATGTGTTTTCTGATAGGAATACATGTTTGATTTGTATTTGGGAGGTCTCGGGAGTGTTTCAGATGTTTGACTGAGAGTTGGTTGGTTTTGGCTACTGCTTGTGTCAGGTGTTCGCCCAGTGCCCTTGTATGCACTTCTACGTGCCCAACTATGCGGATATTTGGGTCACGGATGTGGGATTTGACCAGACGGTGAGCGTCCGCTTCTACGGATGACTTCCGCACAAAGGCTTGTGCGCCTCTACATAGTTTTTATTCGCCCCAGCACATTCAGATAGGATAAGTGACCTCACCTCAACGACCACCTTTTTTGCCGAAGCACGTTCGCGCCAGTGGAGTCTATTCCGCCGAAGCAAAATCATTGTTCAGATTATAAATGCTTAATAACCTAAAATTTATTCTCATTTCCCAAATAATCTCCTTGGGATTGGAGCTCAACCAATATGGTGTTCTTGAGGATTTCATGAGAAAGTTCATAAATAGAGGTATAATCTCACCCTTCTCCTTTAATTATTGTGTATTAGTTAAGTTTCCATCCTAAGTATGATCTTTAAATGGGGGAAGTTGAGGCTTAGCTTTTGTTGAGAATAAGAGAGTAAAACTTGGGATTTGAGGATTGATTATTGAATTATTGTTGTTGATATTGTAAACTAGTGTTGTATTAATCTAGTGAGTGGTGTTTGATTGATCAATTGCATGTTAGAAATCCTTTTGGGAATTGAGGGAAATTCTAAGGTTAGAATTGGGGCTTTTTACTAATTTGTGAAATTAAAGATCCAATTGGGGTTTGATATCAAATTAACTTGAGATTATGGCTAGTTAGCATGATATTGGGTTAATTGAGTAATAAAGCTCGTATTTTGTTATTATGGGCCCGGGGTTCCTTTGTGGTTTGACTTGGGATTTTAGATTGTTTGTCATTATGGGTATCGTTAGACCCGCAATCTCATATATTTGATATAATTGATCAGAGTGGGCTCGTGAGGAGGCTCAGAGAAAAGGCAATGCTGCTGTATGATTCTTCGGCTTTGATTCAGGCAAGTTGAGAGTTTACTAGACGCTAGTATAACGTTATGTGTTGGTATGCTGTTAATGAATTAATGGGAGAAATGAACTATTAGGGGTCCCGTATTAGTGAGGTGACGGGCAATAGTACCGGTGAACTTAACCTAGGTAATTAATGAAATATTATGATAAACTTGAAAGAGATTATGTATTTAGCGCGGTGCATAAATCCGCTTAGGTTTGGTATGATTGCTTATTATTTGGGTTCGTAGCCATATCTGATATTCTATTATTGATTTGACTTGTCATGCATTCATCACTCTACATCTCATATAAATACTTGAAAAGAAACTTATAATACTGATTGTATTGATTATGCATGGTGTACACATATTCATCTCATTCATACATATTATATTTGACATTTGAACTGTTGAGATACTGCTGAGAGAGGCTTGGGAACCCGGTTATTGGATATGGTACATGATATGAGAGTGATGACTAATAATGGCACTTCAGCTATAGAGCTGGTATCCGATGGGATCAAATGGGTATATGGACCTCATGAGTCCCCCATGGATCACGTGACAGCTATTGCAACAGCATGTGTATACTAGGTACATATGGCCATTGCATACATACATATCATCTGTGTTGCATTCATTCTCATTTTGATATGTACTTGATGTTGTGTGTACTCGATTTTGATTTTGGATATACTATTTGATCTCTTGGCTTGATAAAGGAAATATTGATATTGAGACTTATAATTGTTATGAGGTCGATTTGTGATACTTGATGGGACTAGACACCCGATTAAGGGGTTTAAGCTATTTTGGTAATACAATTGGGAATTGTGGTAAGACTTGTGAACCTTAATAACACTTGTACTTTGTTGAACTATAAAAACTATTGATAGGCTTGGTTAACTGAACTCTTTATTACTTAATTGACTAATTAGTGGAGAACTATAAGAAAATACCAATCCTTGCCACCGTTATAGCTAGGATCGTTCGACGATGCTGCTGAGTACATGTGTTTTTCGTACTAACTCTACGCTTGCTGCACTCTATGTGCAGGTACCGAGCCGGACGATGGAGGGGCAATTTGAGCATATCATACTTAGAGATTGCTTGAGGAGTCTAGGGTGAGCCGCTGATGCATTCCGTATTTACTTGTATATTCATTATGTTGATTGATTGGGGTTCGCCTACGGGTTAAAGTAGGTGCCCTCACGGCACAATTGGGTCGTGACAGTTGGACTCTTTTCGGATAGTTATTTTTTCAGAGTCGCTACCTAATTTATAGGGAAATTCGGAAAATCAAGTTAAAAGGGTTTATTCAAATAACGAAAAATCCTTTAAACCAAAGTTCGAGGTAAGAGTTCTGGTGATCCCTCGGGGGAGGTATTAGCACCCCGGTATTAAGAAATCGTAGAATACGATTGACCTTATGATTCTATAGCATGCTAATTTGTAAATAATTGCTTAAAGGGTGTTTAATTTTCCGCAAAATAAAAGTCATAGCATATCATCTTATTTTTTGTTTCTAGTTTTGAAAAGCAAAGAGTTGAATTCTGTTTGGAAGGATCCATATAGAGGTAGATTAGTCAATTCATTTTCGGACTAATATACACTCAGATATTAATTTGAGTAGGATCCTACTAAATTTAGTCCAATGTCATGTCTAATATTCTTATATGCTTTTTGAAAATCTTTTGATAAAAAGTGTAAGTCCCTTTTAAAATGATATGCTATGGTTTTTCAAAAGAAATATAAAGTTTTTCCCCTTTTTATTGTGAAGGCAACCAATATTCCATTTCAAATCACTTATTTCAAATTTGAGTCCTTAAATTATTCTTCTATTTTTTAAAAAGTCATTTAGTTGGGCCTGACCCAAAATAGTCCTTAAGGATAAAAGGAGTCTTTTGCTAAATTAACCATCTTTTGTCCGAAATTAGTTTTAAATCAACATTTTGTTGCCAAGTCTTTTATAGAAAAGAACTTCTTTTCAATAAAACAAGTTAGGATTCCTTTGGTTTCAAAACAATCCGGTTTTTTATCCAACTCGTCCAAGTTAAAACTTTTCAAACATTCAATATGTCTGAATTTAAAAGCAATCGTTTTATTATTATGCATTTATTGAAATACCAAATCATTTATCTTTTAAGGGTTAATTTTGAAAATGTTTTGGGGACCCTATCCGTCCTAAACGATGTACATACCATTTTTTTCTAATCCAAGGTCATAACCAATTTCGGGTTCCAATATTATCAAACATTCTTACAATTTACAATATAAAATGTAAAATACAATAATTAAGAGAAGAGTTAGGCTGGTGGGCCTACTAAGCCCAACAATTACCCATTTTCACTCATGGTTGAGCCTTCTATGCGCTGCAACGGGTTCGGACTCGATCAAAAAAAGGTTGTTAGGCCATGGGTCCAAATGGCCTGTCCAGTTCGTGCAAGAGGGGAAAATAAAAAACCCAGTTAAAAGATATCTAAACCTATCAAAACTAAAGGCAAATAAATTATAAATGGTCTACAAATATGTCACGTAAAAAAGGCAGACAACATATTTAAAAGAATGCCACTCATGGGCCAAAAACATGACTGAAAGTGAAACAACCCAACATTAAACTTGTGAAAATAAATGCAAGACATGGGCTGAGCCTAGTTCAGGTACTAGCAGTTCATAAAAATATCATAAGTATGGGCCTAGGCCAAATGGCATACCACAGTCGAAGGAGATAATCTAAAGAAGGTGGGAAATGGTTCAGTCCCAGAACACACTGTCACACCCCAGCCTTGGAGGGTGTGGCCGACACTTAGTGCCCGAAGACCTGAGCGTACCACTATAGTAGTAGAATCCTGAAATATGAAACTTGGGCCGATAAGGCCTCCAATTAATCATATACGACAAGACTGAGAGATAACCTGCACACAGAAGAGTTCCAGTAGGATATGTATATATACAGATAGCCAAGGCTGACAAGACCGCTATATGAGTACTCTACTAACAAAAAGGGCCGACAAGACCACGACATACCATCATCCATTGTACATAGGTCTGCAAGCCTCTAAGAATCATATGTACATACAAAAAGGTCGGGACAGGTCTCCGCCATACCCCAAAATACTAGTAGCAAATGTAATAGTATCTAAGGACCCCTGTACTGCAACTCCGAGAGAAGAGAGTGCGACAATCACAGCTGAGCAGATCACCTATTGAAGAGGAGCACCACACTATCTATCTATACTTGCGGGCATGAACACAGTGCCCGGAGAAGGGCATCAGTACGAAAGATGTACCGAATATATAAGACAGATAACATATGTAAACATGAAATATAACATGAAAGATATGGAGATAAGAGTTAACTTGAAACTCATAACAGCCTCTGGGGCCTACTCTGTCACAATCAGATACATATGCATATCTGTAAAAATCATGCCACTATGTGAGACAAATCATATCATAATATATATCGTACCCGACCTCAAAGAGGACATGGTCTTATCTGACCCAGATGTGGGACTCGGTAATATCAAACCAACTGCAGTGGTGTGCCCAAATAGTGCCATACCCGACCGACTATAGCATGGCTAAGTAAAAAAATAGCTACATATAGATAAGTGCAATGTATGACAGACTCTAACAGATACCACAAGCAGAGCCGGAGTGACCTATCGTCGTTATCCTCAGACTATTATTATTGGCTCTACGTTCAAGAATCTTGATATAAACATAATGGGACATATACTATTTGAGAGATGCAATGAATCAGAAAATACTCAAGAGTTATGATCAATTTGTCAAACAAAACTTTTCGCTACTTCCTTTCACCAGAGAGATTTCTATTCAAAGAAACAACATATCGAGTCATGCCAAGAAAGAAAGTTTGTCTTACATACCTTGTCCTTGAAGTTATAGTCGCTTTACAAGTCCTCGTACTCCTTACGAATAGTTATCTATAGCAAACAAAGGGTCAATATCAATGTCGAATCCATATTCCATAAAGAAACATCATTTAGGTATCTTATCGATAATCTTAACACAACGATTCTTACACTCCTTAACAAAGGGTAGTTAGGTAATTTGATCTCATGATCCTCCGAAACATTCTAGCTTCACAATACCAACAATTAATTTACTTATCAAATTCCAATTCATATCTCAAACAAAATAGCCCCCAAGTCATAGTATAATGATTTCTTAGGTTTACGGGTTTTGATTATGAAAATCCTTTCACAACTTACCCCAATCATTAATTAATCATAATAACAAGTAGAGGAGGATAAATCCTTACCTTTATGCATCCAAATCCTCTTAGAACAGCAAGTTACCCCATCGCCTAGGGTTTTTGAAATTGCTTCAACGCGAGGATAATAATTTGTACGATTACCATGGGGATTTATAGTGTTAATCTTGAGAGATTTACCTTGGATTTGATCTTGGGATACCTTAGAGAGGATTTTAGGAGAGTTCTAGGTCTAGTTTTGGGAAAAATGGGTTCTAAATCGACATGACCCGAATATAAACGCGAATTTTTTTTCAGCGCCGCAAATTCACGGTCCGTCAAATATGTTGACGGTCCATCAATCTGGACTGTCAATCTGCCTCATGAGATCTCAAAATCTCAGGCACTTTGACGGGTCCAAATTGTACTTTGACAATCCGTCAACTTCGCCTTCAAAATGCATAGTTTTCTGATTTCGTCACAATGTATTTTGTTTGATATGTTTAACTTCCATACACTAAGAAGCTTCCATAAACAAGATGTGAATCTTCATTACTCTTTCATGAGGTCGTACCTCTTCCTGAGACATCGGTATCCATCGATGACATGACGAAACACAACAACTACGGGGTGTAATATCCTTTCCCCCTTAGAAACATTCGTCTGCGAATGTTGAGGATCTACACTTTCGCTCATACAATGCCTCATAGGGGTCTATCTTGATGCTGGAATGATAGTTGTTGTTATGAGAGAACTCAATAAGGGGAAATGATCATCCCAACTACCTTTATAATCCAATACATAAGCCCGGAGCATGTCCTCGAGTGTCTGAATTGTACGCTCGGCTTGACCGTCAGTCTGTGGATAGAAGCCTGTACTAATGTTCACTTGGGTGCCTAAATATTTATGAAACGACCTCCAAAAATGAGCCGTCTGAGCATCTCTGTCTGATATAATAGAGATCGGAACACCATGCAACCAAACTATTTCCTTAATGTACAACTTGGCGTAATTTTCATCTGAGAAGGTAGTACGAATGTGTAAGAAATGAGCCAATTTCATTAGCCTATCAACGATAATCCAAATGGAATTAAACTTCATATAAGAATGGGGTAAACCAGTGATAAAATTCATATTAATCATTTCCCATTTCCAAGTAAGGACCTCAATATGCTGGAGCAAACCTTCAGGTTTCTGATGCTCGATCTTAACTTGCTGATAATTTGGGCATTGAATGGAATACCCGGACTGGTGGATCTCAGCCATGATTTGCTCTCGGAGTCCCCATACGCCTGGTAACATAGTCGACCCTGAAATCTAAGGACTCCGTCTCCTACAAGTTCCAACATCGGCTTCTTTTGCAGGGAAATCCCCTCTTTTATCTGGACTAACTCGGGGTCATCAAACTGTCTTTCTTTCACCTATGCTATCAAGATTATTATGTAATTTTCTTCACCACCATCCACCGTCATCTGTCTCCAAAAGTCGTACATTTAAGCTAGCTAGGCGACATAGGTTTTTGGTCATCTCCAACTTATTAGCTTCAATGCCATCCAAACTCCCCATAGACTAGCGACTTAAGGCATCAGCTATGACATTTGCCTTACCGGGGTGGTATAAAATATCAACATCATAAGCCTTTAATAATTCCAACCACCTTCTTTGCCTTAAATTCAGCTCCTTTGGCGGAATATATACTGTAGACTCTTGTGGTTTGTGAATATGTCAACATGGACACCATATAAATAATGACACTACATCTTCATGGCAAAAATTACCGCCACCAACTCGAGATCATGAATCTGATATTTTATCTCATGCTTTCTCAATTGCCTTGTAGCGTATGCTATGACTTTCCCATGTTGCATCAAAACACATCCTAGGCGAACTCTGGGTGCATCACAATAAACCACATACCCTTCGGTGCCTTCAGGCAGAGCTAACACAGGTATGGATGTCAACCTATTTTTCAACTCTTGGAAACTATGCTCACACACATTTTTCCACTGAAACTTAGTTGTCTTATGGGTGAGCTTGATCATAGGTGTAGAGATAGAAGAAAAACCCTTCACGAATCTCTGATAATATCCTGCTAGGCCCACAAGTTACGTACTTCGGTAGGAGCGTGGACCTTGGCCAATTCCTTAAGGCTTCAATCTTTTGATGATCCACCTTAATGCCTTCGGATAAGATAATATGAACCAAAGGGCAACAGAGTTCAACCAGAATTTGCATTTGGAAAACTTGGCATACAACTTACGGTCTTGAAGCGTCTGTAATACCGCTCGCAAATAATCTGTATGTTCGGCTTTCGATCGAGAATAAAGCAGAATATCGTCAATAAACACTATTATGAAGATATCTAAGAATAGTTTAAATATCCGGTTAAACAAATCCATAAAGGATGCCGGCGCATTTGTCAGACCAAAAGACATAACAATAAACTTGTAATGGCCATATCTAGTCTTGAAAGCAGTCTTTGGAATATCTTTCTCCTTAACCCGCAACTGATGGTACCCAGACCTGAGATCAATCTTTGAGAAGTACTTAGCGCCTTGCAGTGGATCAAACAAATCATTGATTCTGGGGAGTGGGTACTTGTTCTTAATGGTTACCTTATTCAACTGACGGTAATCAATACACATACTTAATAAACTATCTTTCTTACGAACAAACAACACTGGAGCACCACACAGGGAAGTACTGGGACTAATAAAGCCCTTCTCCAGAAGATCCTTCAGCTGAGCTTTTAATTCCTTTAGCTCTAAAGGAGACATTCGATATAAATGGATATATATAGGCTGGGTATCGGGGAGTACGTCGATAGCGAATTCAATTTCCCTTTCGGGAGGAATACTAGGAGGTTCATCGGGGATACGTCGGGAAATTCACTAACAACAAGAACTGACTGAAGAGTTGGAGGCTTTGCCTCCGCGTCCTAAACTCGCATGAGGTGGTAAATATATCTTTTTAAAATCATTTTCTTAGCCTTAAGGTAGGAAATAAACCTACCCTTGGGCGCTGCGACATTGCTTTTCCACTCAAGGACGGGTTCGCTTGGAAAGTTAAAGCGAACGATCCTCGTCCAACAATTAACATTAGCACAACAAGAAGAAAGCCAATCCAAGCCCATAATAACATCAAATTCCATCATCTATAGTTCATTTAAGTCGGCTACCGTATGTCGATCATGTATCTTTACATCACAATCCCTATACACCCGCTTAACAATTATAGGTTCACCCATGGGTGTAGACACCTCAAATGACTTATGTAATAATTCAAGCTTTTTCCCACACTTACCAGCAACAAAGGGTGTAATATATGACAAGGTGGAACCTAGATCTATCAATTAATAGACGTCATAAGAGGAAACAAATAATATACTTGTAACCACATCTAGATATGACTCAAGGTCTCGTCGAACTAGATGCTACTTCTCTGCCCCTGCTCCTACTAGTCGGTGCCTGTGTACCTTGCCTCGAAGGGCGTACTGATGAAGAAAAAATTGTCACAGACCTAGTCAGCTGTGCCATACGCCCCCCGCCTCTCATCGAATAAAATCGTATAATATGCACAGGCTGCCCGTACGAATAACATGCATCTAAGCACTGGCGACACTGCCCAAAATGAGTCCTACCACATCGACCATATTATCGCAATGGTGGCCTCTCCTGACTAGATTCCCCTCTATACTGTGGGCCTGATGGCCACAAACTCTAACCCTGACCAGAATAAGTGGCCCAGTCACGACGTTGGCCCTGAAACTGTGATGGCTCATTGGTCGTCAGATAATATGGTCGTCTAGGAAACTGAGGCCTAAATCCGCCTCGAAACCCCCTGCATCCCCTGTGGAAATCTGACTCTTGCTATCGGATGAATAAGGAGACCATTTCATATTTGCTCATTGGATTTTTGTTTGACCTTTTCCAAATAATACCAGTCTGGCACAATTTCCACATTAAATCGAAATCTCTCCATAAAGGCTTCTACCATGTCTTCCCAGGTAGCCCAGCAGCGTATATCGTGCGCAGTGAACCATTTAGAAACTTCTCTAGTCAGGCTTCGACTGAATAGCCTCATGATGAGAGCCTGATTTCTTTTCACTCCAACCAGCTGGTCGCAATATGCTCTCAAGTGAGATTTAGGATTTCCTATCCCGTTGAACATCTCGAACTTAGGCATTTTAAAGCCTTCAGCTAGGTCCAGATTTGGGTTCATACATAGATCATTGTAACTCAGTACTGTTGCATTTCGTACAACCCTGTTGGACTTCTCGAGCAAATCTACCATTTTCTGCTTTATTTCTAAGTCTCATCTGTCATGTTCGGCTCTCTAGGTCCTTTCTATCTCTAGGTAATGGTTAAGTTTCGGGGAGGAGTCAATTGGAGTGGTGGTGATATGGAAGGATATTGTGGGTGTGTTTGGAGGTTTCTAAGAGTGTTGGTGGTTGGGGACGTAGGATGAGTAGTGGCATTTGGATGCATCATAGGATCTGTGTGAATGAGTGGCAGTGCTTGGTATGAAGGTGCTGAGTGAGAAGTCCCGGGTATTTGGGTGGCATTGGCTGGCAGTGGGGTATGGTATGAAGTACCAGTATGGGGAGTTTCTGTATGGAGTGGATCTTGGGTAGGTGGTATAGTTCCAACCGGGTAAGCTGGAAAGTGGTCGAGTAGTGGCGAACTCAGAGATGTAAATGGAGGGGGAGGCCTCATTATCTCGGTAGCTGCTTCTCTAGCGGCATTGTCCATTTCAGCTCTCGCAACATGCTCTTGAAGGTCTGTGACTCTTTGGAATAACATGTTAATCACATCCTCGTGGTGTGATACTTCTTTGGGGTCTAAGGGTATGGGGTCATCTACGATGAGTGCATCTTTGTTACGCTCATTGTCCGAAGTACCAGTCATTGTCTCTTTGTTCTGCTTGGGAAGGGATGTTGTTGCAGCTTTCGATCTTGTGAAGTATGGCAGCGTGACTGACACAGATCGACCCCCTATTTAAGATAAGAAAAACTCAAAGGCAGATGACATTAGTACGTTAGTGACAGATAAATAATACAAGATATTGCAGATACGTTTGCACACAAAGAGCACATAGACTCATGGCGGGTTGTCATGATAAGGGCTTCCTACGTATCCCCCTTGGGACATCAGGTCGGACGTAGTTTCTTTTACAATAAAAGGGAAGGGATAACATTTGATTGAAGGGCTAAAGGACTTCTAAGTCTACCCAAAATATGGCTTCTCCCTGAAGCCATGGCGGGTTGTCATCTTTACAACCAGGCATTCACCCGACGGCCTTGCTTTTAGTAGAGCACGGTAAAACCACCCAGATCTCTCCGGTGTTAATCAAATGCTCTAACTTAAACTTGAAAGCTTCACACACTTCGATGATATGCCCGGGTTCTCTTGAATGGTACAAACAAATTTTCCTTCTCTCTAGAGTGCTTGGTGAGGGCTTCCAAGCAGTTTTGACAGGACATACCTTCTTAGTACTAGCCAATGTAGAGAAAATGCTTGTGTACGAGTCTTCAAAGATGGTGAAGTCGTAGTGCCAAACTTGTGTGTCCATGGTGATTCTTTCATCGGGGATGATCGGGTTATGAACCAATAGGGAATGTAGGTCCCATAGGTTGCAGATTATTTTATCGTCGATCAACCTTATGATTCTTTCTTGAGGTACAGGCACTCGTCAGCGGTGTGGCATGGTTGATTCTTGTGATAAGGGCTTCTCTTATGAGCATAGATGGGTTCACATATTGGGAGGACTTCATGGATGAAACACGATGCTCCGACTGTTCTTAATTCTTCAAAGACCTCAATGCTTCGCACTGGCCTTGGTACGACTCTGAAGGGAGAGGCACGTGCTTTGAGACCGATTTCTCACCAAGTAGGGGATGGTGCACGGGCTGGCCCTTGAGGCGTGGCATAGTAGTTAGCAGCATCAGAGTCATTGGGGGTGGCCTTCTCAAAGGGACATTTGATTCTCCGATGTAAGGCTTAGGATCTTCCTCGGGCACCTCAGTCTCCCGCTTAGGTGTCTTGAAGAGCGGTATATAATCTCTTACTATTCCTTTGACCTCGTCCGAGAGGTTTTCATGGTAGTGTTCTTGCTGAGTGACCCCTTCCGGAGGGCTTCCTACCAGGTCTAGGATCTAGTCGGCCTCCTCCATTTTTTCCTTTACCAAATCGATCTTCTTCTCCAAGTTGAGGATCTTTGCAGGAAGCGAGTCTTCAGTCTCTTCTTCACTAATCAAATCAACAACTGTTGAGGTGACACTTTGGCTATCTTGAGTGTCCATTGGTAGCAAATGAACCTTCTAAGAGGTGCAATTTTAGTAAAGCTTTGGTGTTTTCTTGTGTATTTCTTTGGGTTAGTGTCCGGAATGTAGGACTAATCAAGAATTCGAACGGAACACATGAGAGCACATAAGAATAATATCACATAATCATATAATTTGCAATTGTAATATTCGCGTTCCTAACACCTTTATATACCAAGGTATTTCTAGTAGCTTGAAACATAATTGTGCCAAATGCGAAGTCAAACAATTGCCCCCATAATCATAATTTCATTAATAATAATATTTTCCCAAATGAGGTTATGAAATATGATAAACCAAGTAAAGAGAAATCTGCAGAAGTGGCCTCTTGTGGAAAATGATGAGGCTCTGTCTGTCTGAACTCTCTTGGCCCTTAGAAGGGCGGTCTGAATGCGGAGGTTAGTCGACATCAACAGGGATTCCACCCAGAACCCTTTCTCTGTGATAGTCATATGAGTAGTCTGATCCATCGCTCTCTTCATTCGAGCATCAAGATCCTCCAAGCATTCATGAGTGAACTCTAACTCCTCAGTCAGGCTAGTTATGCGGCTTAGTCATGTTCTATCTTCTCCAAATATTTGACATCTTGATCATTATCTCGCCTTTGGGTTAGGCGCGCTTTGATCTCAGCTTTTGAATCTCTATCTTGGATGCAATGATAGTAGTTGGGTCCCGGGGTGAGGGTGCCTTGCAAATGAGCCCTCAATCAATTTGTGTAATCTTCGTCACATCCCTGATAGAACTTATCTTCGGCTAAAATCTTTGGACCCCATCTCACTCGACCATTCCATTCTCAAATGATGCCCACGACCCCCTTGATTCTATCTTCTTCGTAGTCGACCACATACTTCCCCATATTTCCTACTTGAGGTATCACTTGTCTCTTACCAAACTGTCTTAGGACCCTAACATGTGCATATGGGCGGATTCCTCGGATCCCCATGAGTCCCAAGAAAGGGATATTTCTACCTATAACCACAATGTTCTCGGATATGAAGTTGGGGAACATCCACTATATGTTATCCTCTCAGAGTCTTGAAAAGATGAAGGCACGTCCCTCTTTGGTTTGATTCTCGAAGTTTGGACAGTTCCTATTTTGTTTGCCTAGGTATGAGGTACCATCAGATTTGTTTAGGTATTTGATAATCTACTATTACAACAGTAGGTTACACCATTAGAAGTACCTATGAAGATTTCAGCATTGACCTAACGCTCGGTACATGTCAACTAGGATGACGGGGACCAGGTCAAAGTATTTGGTTTTTTCATTTGTGGTTATGCCATGAAAGATAGCATGGGTGACATAAATGACACGGGTGTCTATGGTAAGGTGTCGGTCTTTGGAAAAAATCATGAGTCCAATAGACATGACAAAGGCTAGGGGTCGGGTGGCCTCCCAATCAGCATAGGTCTGAAACTCGACAGAATGCTCTATTTACCCCCTCTTAGACCTAAATGGTTGCATAGCTCCCTAAAGGCTACGGTTGGACCAAAAATCCAATTGGCACTAGCTAAGGACAATAACTTCATTATCTCATCGGGAGTGGACCTATGTTGGACCAAAAGGTTGTGGTTGGATTTCTTTCAACTCCTCATACAAGTCATGTTACTATCTATGCAGTCCCGAATCTCCTTTAAAGTTAGGGTCATTACCAAATCCCCGAACCTAAACATCATTCTATCACAATCTCAATACCCAGTAAGGACTTCTATTAGTTCCCTACAACCTTTCATGGTCATCAACGAGGGTAGGTGTCCTAGACAGTTCATAACTTCTCTTTGTTGTGCGGCATCTAACCAAGACCACCAAATTTACAGCAACTCGGGTGCCACGAGGATCATGTCCAACTTGAGGTTGGTATAGATCTATAAAACAGATACAATTAATTCCCCCTCCCCCCGACCCAAGGACAATGGTTTATCACATAAGGCACAATCATGTTTCCAAATAGCAAGTAGTTGGATACAGTGTCATCGGGTCATAAACTGTCAAGACACTAGGTGGTCTCCTAATGGGTCCAGATATGTCTAAAATATCTAAACCCATCTAGGTAAGCATACGCTAGTTTATCATGATTTGGCTTCGCTCTATCCTAGGCAAACTTGAGTGTTTTTTCGAATGACCGGGGACTCGAGCGGACTACTCAAGGTGAACCGTTGTCGACTGTTGGACGACCGCGAACCAACTCTGTCTTCAACTTGTTCCAATGAAATAATTTGATTTTTCACTGGAGGACGATTGTGAAACAGCATAACCTTCTTTATGCACTGATGTAAGTGTGTTCCATTTCGCCGGATTGAAAGAGCCATCAATCACTATGATCTCTTTCTTAGGAAAGAAATTGCGTAAATTCTACCTTTTTTTCTCCCATGCTATCCGTTGAGGAACCTCATGTAAATACCATGGACTAATGTTTGATCCTATTCATGGAGTTTCCATAACTATTCCAAAAATGGAAAGTTTGACACAATTGGGATTTTTTTTAGAAATTGGAAGCAGCTACTAATTCATGATTTGGCATGTACAGAATGAAAACTTCATTCTCGATTCTACGAGTTTATGAAAGCCTTTCATTTGCTTTCTTTGACCTTCCCATGAGCTTCTTCTAGTTTGTGGGGAGTATACAGAAGTTATGAAATGCATAAGATGACAATTATATTTGCGGAAAATAAACACGTAAGCAATTATTTATAACTAAAAACATGTTGTATTGGAACTCTTATGGTTAGAACCTAGGATTATCTCCAACAGAGTCGACATCTATTAGGTTCACTTTTATGCGAGGCATAAAAGCTACTAGGAGGTAGGTGAAGGTAAATGGGATGGTCCTATACATACAAATCACAAGAAGTCCTGAGTTCACATTCATACACTATTATGAGATTAAAACTAAGTCTAATCAAACAAGAAAGCATAATTCATGCATTTTAAATATTCAACTTTGACATACAACATGGATAACATGCCTAGGTATATAAAACAACAAAACAACTCTCATGACATCTTTCCAGATTTCTCATTTCAGGTCATACACATTAGGACTGGAACTTAAAGGCAGTGTGTTATCACAAATGCATATGTCCTATCCCTAATGTATCATGCTTGATTTATTCAAGTTTCAATTAGCATGACTCTTCTGTTAAACAAGTAACAACCTAGACAATCAATACATGTAAGAAAGAAGCCAAGAAAAACAGGTGAAGACCATCTTAAGTCAGCGAAGGTTCCTTTTATAATTGCAAGCTTAGTGAAAACATAGTACTGGGCAGGTTTTAAACATGTGAATTTCACATAGCATAGAAGAGACTATATGCAGTCTACATACATGGTAATATTCAAGACATCATAGTCATCACAGGATTAAGAGAGGCAAATACCGAATCTTAGAAACATGCTTTGAACTTAATACAACAGGACTGGCAGGATTTCAAACTCAAACTAAGGAGCTAGTAATTATTTTATTTAGACAGATATAAATATCCAAGTTAACCCCTTTATCTATCCCTTTTAGGTTAACAGATATTACTCAATTCAATTTTCAATTAGACAGATGCACACCAAGTGGTTAATGTTGGCTTTCTATTATAAAGCATTACGAGAAGTAAATAAATATTACAAGTGTTCGAAAGGATAAACAAATAGTCCAATGTTCAGAACTGCTGCAAGCTTGTTGTGTCTTGAATCTTGATAACCTGAAATCAAGAAACACTAAATCTGGATGGTTTCAACTGTGTGTTGAGTCGAGTGATTGCACTCTGTCCTTAAGACAAGATTGCCCCGTATATATGCGTTTACGTTAGCAGGCAATAGTCTCCCAAGATAAAACAACACTTTAATCTCAATACTACAAAGCAAATAAGTTGAGTCTGACGAAGAAAACAAATACGAATCGACTTGCTGAAGAAATGGAAAAGGAAGGAAGAGTTTCTGTTTTCGTCCAACGTTTTTGGACTGACTTTCTCTTCTGTGTTGTCTCTGTGTATATAGTGTGTCTCTATTATGTATATCTCGTGTATATGTGTGTCTTTCCTCACTGTTTTGTGACTGTATATCACTGTTTTCGTGTCTGTCTATACCATATAATTGAGCCAAAAGGCATCAATATATAGTATGGAGGAGGCTGCTCAACTGCCCAACACATGGTTGTTTAAGAGCCATTAGTGAGGGTTGTTAATGGCCATTAGGGAGGCTGTTAATGGCCAATAAAAGAGGATTGTTTATGAAGGAGTTAACAGCCAAGTAATGGCTGGTTAATGCTCCAAAAAATAGTCCAAATGGTAGGTAGAAACTTTCTGCCTTCCGTTGTTGCCAAATTCACCTTTCCAGAAATTTTAGGGACCAAACTGTAAATATTAAGCAATTTGGGGTCTAAAAAGACAATATCAGAAAGTCCCCACAGCCCACAACCCATGACCCGTGACCCGAGCCCGAGCCCGAGCGCGGACCGGACCGTACGGGTGGGCGGCGGCGGTGGTGCGCGTGTGGGCTTAGCCTTGAACCCAATCACATCTAGGTCCTCCCTCCTTTAAACACATGGGATACCTCTTGGGGTCCCAAACCCTTAACCACTTTAGAGACTTATAAAGAGAGTAATTCTTCCTTTTCCCACCGATGTGGTAGATTTGTCCCACACCATATTTCTATGCCTCAAACACCTTACTTCGTGGACCAATATCTCTTTCATTTCTCAACGTAATTTGACGATTCTTGGCCCTACGGTTATCTACTCACTTAGTAGAATATGCATGTGAGAAGAGACAAAGCCTCCAACATGTGGAACACTAGTGTTTAATTCATTAAATATGGGTGGATGCACCTCCCGCCAAAGGCAAATTTCCAACAATCCCCTCTATGAAAGAGATATTTTGGCACACACACAAGGTGCCTACTTTCAGCAATCTTTCAGCGAAAAGATATTGCATCAGGAGAGGTAGCTTCCGCTTTGAACCTTCCCTAGTTGAATACCACCGGACTTACTGCGCGGTGAACGTGATGTCTTGAACCATCAGTGTTTAGTGTAAGCCAAGACAATGATACCAACACAATAACTCTCCTTATTCGTTTTCATTCTTATGGTTTTGTCCGTTGTGGCCGTGGACACACTTGGATTCTTAAGTGCGTTCATTTGAAGTGGCCTGTCCTCGCACTTAAATATGTGATCTCCTACAAGGTATCCTACTATACCCCACTTCACAAGTGTTAGGAATCATTAAAAGTTTCCCTAACCTTAACCTCAACCATTTGAGGATCATTAATGGTTTGGAAGCTTAACCTTTACCCACCATGTAGGTAGCACTTTAATGTCTATCGCAGGAACAACTTTGGATTCATGTTTCCGTACATAAATCATCATCTGAAGTGCTTCTTGATTCCACCGAAGCGCTCAACTGAACCTTTTGCAACTTAGTTTTCCCATTGAACAAAATTCTTGGGATCTCCAATCAGTATGGTTGGGTTACCACCGCAATGGTTCATATTATTTGGGTTTTAAGTCCATTTCCCTAGACAGGCCGAACATTTGATCTTCGGGTAGTCCTTTAGTTAGTAAACAAGAAAGTGACACCCGTGATGATCAATTGCCATACGGTCTTATGTCTCCGACAAATCCTGACATATATGTCCAGACGCTGTCATCCGTATCTTTCTTGAAGCCGACCGGCTAGCCATAGTGTATAACTGCTGAAGGCACGGGTTTCTCCCAATAAGGGACGTCCTCTAAGGAGTCATGAAGTTACTCAACTTTTTTCATGCTTTGTATAAAGCGATAAACTCCGATCCCATCATGAATCGGTCGATGCAAGTTTGCTTAGAGGATTTTCCAAGACCCACCATACACATTTACTTGTGGCTTTAGTGTTCTTCATAACTGATGTCTAGTTTGCATCATTGTGTTCTTCCAGAACCGCTGGACATCCAGAATACTATAATCCGTAGATAAGCGAATAATTCAGATATCATCATATCTGACTTAACGCCTTCTATTGATCATTTATTAAGATCATCAGTGAACCTTAGTTCAACTGATCTGTTTGTAGGCCGATACCAGGTCGGTTGTAGTGTGTACAATACATTGAACTACACGTGACATGTGTATATCGCTCATTGTCTATGAGTGCACCATGATTTCAATCAGTTATATGATTCATATCTATTGGTGGCTTCAATGAGACTGTCAACTATCTCACAACTGAGTTTGGAGTTAGACCAGTCCATTAGATGTCTTAGAAATCGAATTCCTAAGATGTCATCTGTGATACCCATATCTTTCATATCGAGACTTTGTTTCAATATGACTTTCATTCTCAGACTGTTGGTTTTCCAACTGTTAGCTTTCTAACTTCAGAGTAAATGTTTATGTGGTCAGATTCATTGTTTCTGGTTTATCTGAAACTTCCAAGACCAAAATGTAAATATTTCAGGGACCAAAATGAAAGTTCAGGAAGAAGCCCAATAGTTCAGCAAACCAACTCTGATCCTCTTCTTCCAACTCTCCGATTGGGAAGGCTGTTTCAACATCCATGCCACGAAAGGCGCAATGGCCCGGATGTTAAGCTACTCGAGGGAGCACATGTATAAGTAGCTGAGGGCTTATACTCGACAGTAGATCCATCTACTTTGTACTCACATTTGAGTATCCATTTTAACAACCCAAAGGTTCTTTTCCCGGAGGAAGATCAACCATTACGCAAGTATGGTTCTATATGATGGAATCCATTTCTCTCTTTGTAACTTATTTCCAAAGCAGCGCTTTTGGAGATGAAGATTATTTGTTAATTGTCCATGGTTCATTCTCAACCATACAAGCTAGAAGGACTGGAACAAGTCTTTGTCCTTTTCTTTTCTCCGTCTCGGTTCAACATCTAGAATCCCTGAGTTCTGCAGATCTGGAATATTAAGTTCAGGATAGACAACAACTTCCGAGTCCTATAGATACGGAATGTCTAGTTCCGGACAGTCAGGCCCTCGCGGGTTCTTGTTAACCTTGAGCAATTACTCCTTTTTCCTTTTTCAAGGAAAGTTATCTTCAAAGAATTCAATATTCTTTGACGCCAAGAGGCGATAAGCACTACTGTTATTTGCAAATCTAGTGGATATGCAATCTACAGTCTTAGGTACAACTTGACCTGTTTTGGTATTCCAACTTTTACCAAGCCACCCCACATCACAACATTTGTATGTGAGATCCTTTCCATGTTTCACACGGAGAGTTATCCTTATCCTTATGCGTATTTCTGTTGAGAATCGCATTAGTGGTAAGGATCGCCTTGCGCCACAAAATTTGGGCGTACGGCTTTGCGCTTGGCTAACACCGTTGGGCTGAGGTGAGTAATGAGTAGTCGTTTAATGAACGATGCTTCACATTTTCCCCCTCTATCACTACGAATTCCTCAATTCGTAGGCTTAGTTGTTTTCATCTTCTGCTTTGTAGCGCTTATCCGCTTCATCAACTTCATCTTTGCTTTATGACAAACAAAGGATACAATACGTTGTACCATCATCAATGAAGGTCACAACGTACTTGTCTCCCCCCTCTATTTTGTATAAACTTCAAATCACCCAAGTAGGTATGACTTAGTTCTAGAGGAGCGATACTTCTTTCGCTATTCCTTTGACGGAACTTGCAAAGGTGATTTTGCCTCTTCGCCTACCTCACATTCATTTTGAGGGTTTATGTCGACAGAAGGCAACAATATCAACATCGTTAGCTTTTGAATGATTTTCTATTTAACGTGTCTTAATCTATGATGGTATAGATGCACGGATTATAAATATATCATTCATTTGGCTACAGACATACTGTACCATTCATAATTATTACTGACCTGTTGGACTAGTCTCAAACCAGCTTGACCAACAGCGTCCCTTAAACCAAGTTTGAGACATGTATCACCTCATCTTAGAGTGATCTCATTCCCTGAAGTCCTATTGAGGACAACCTCTCCAGCCCATTCTACTTTAGAGGTGGCGTTGCTTCACATGAACAATCTTTTGCCCGTGGTTAGGGCGTAACCGGATCATATGTGATCTGGATACTCTGGCCCACTCCAGTTGCTTTGGCAGACTGAGTGTCCAATTTCTTTTCTGCCTTTCTTTAGGCCTTCAGATCATTTAAGACCTGGAAACTCTGGCCCACCACACTAGGTGTCTTTACTTTTCCTATGAAATGAATTCTGGCCCCACTCCAGTCGCCCGTAGGCTTTGTATGACTGAGTGTCCAATATCATCATATCAAAGGAATTTTGGCCCACTCCAGTCGCCCGGAGGCTTTGTATGACTGAGTGTCCAATATCATCCTATCAAATGAATTTTAGCCCACTCGAGAGGCTTTGTTTGACTAAGTGTCCAATATCATCCTATGAAGGATCTTCTACCAAATAGTGTGACAGGCTCAACGTCTTTAGCTTTTAGACTTCTTCCGTTATGATTGGTGTCCAGACAATTCTTGGCGCTTACTTAAAAGTGGTAACAGTTTTCGCACAGTTAGTGGATCTTTCTCCATCGTATGTGTGAACATACTTTACACACTTTTAATAATTATACTTAAAAGAACAGATCTTTTTAAGTCGTTTACAAAGTCCAATCTCTAAACGGGAAAGAAGAAGAGATTAAACTTCTGATTTTAAAGCGTAAGGAATATAAATTATTTCGTAAAACATTTTCATATTCCTCCTTACTTTTAAGCCATTTTTAATCAGACATTATTTAATCTTTATTCTTGACAAGGAAGAAAATAATTTATCCCAATTTTGGATTCTGGCCCACTTCAGTCACTTCATCGGACTGAGTGTCCATTTCCTCCTTACCATAATTCGGATCCTTTGTCTGGGACAGATATAGGCATTCTGCTGCAAGATAGAACCACATCTTCAGCCTTCTCCTCTTGTCCCAGTTGACATCCTCAGCCTCTCATGGGCACTTATTCCCACCATTCTCAGGAGCGGTGACACCATGAACACGTTGAACTTCAACATCATAATCATCACTATCTTCTAACAGAAAACCACAGCCATATCCATATTTGGTCACACAACTTTTGACCGACATCTTTCGAACAATAATACAATCTTGTCTTAAATTGTTGGCTTTCTATTGTAAAGCAGTACGGGAAGTAAATAAATATTACAAGTGTTCGAAAGGATAAACAAATAGTCCAATGTTCAGAACTGCTGCAAGCTTGTTGTGTCTTGAATCTTGATAACCTGAAATCAAGAAACACTAAATCTGGATGGTTACAACTGTGTGTTGAGTCGAGTGATTGCACTCTGTCCTTAAGACAAGATTGCCTCGTATATATGCTTTTACGTTAGCGGGAAATAGTCTCCCAAGATAAAACAACACTTTAATTTCAACACTACAAAGAAAATAGGTTGAGTCTAGCGAAGAAAATAAATACGAATCGACTTGCTAAAGAAATGGAAAAGGAAGGAAGAGTTTCTGTTTTCGTCCAACGTTTTTGGACTGACTTTCTCTTATGTTTTATCTCTGTGTTTATAGTGTGTCTCTGTTGTGTATATCTCGTGTATATGTGTCTTTCCTCACTGTTTCGTGACTGTATATCACTGTTTTTTGTGTCTGTCTGTACCACATAATTGAGCCAAAAGACATCAATATATAGCATGGAGGAGGATGCTCAATTGCCCAAGACATGGTTGTTTAAGAGGCATTAGTGAGGGTTGTTAATGGCCATTAGGGAGGCTATTAATGGCAGGTTAATGGCCAATAAAAGAGGGTTGTTTATGGAGGAGTTAACAGCCAAGTAATGGCTGGTTAATGCTCCAAAAAACAGTCCAAACGGTAGGCAGAAACTTTCTGCCTTCCGTTGTTGCCAAATTCACCTTTCCAGAAACTCCAGGGACCAAACTATAAATATTAAGCAATTTGGGGTCCAAAAAGATAATATTAGAATGTCCCCACAGCCCACAGCCCATGACCCGAGTCCGAGCCCGAACCGGACCAGACGGGCGCGCGGCGGCGGCGCGCGTGTGGGTGTAGCCTTGAACCCAAGCACATCTAGGTCCTCCCTCCTTTAAACACATGGGATACCCCTTGGGGTCCCAAACCCTTAACCACTTTAGAGACTTATAAATAGAGCAATTCTTCTTTTTCCCACTGATGTGGTAGATTTGTCCCACACCATATTTCCATGCCTCAAACACCTTACTTCGTGGACCAATATCTCTTTCATTTCTCAACGAAATTTGACGATTCTTGGCCCTACGGTTATCTACTCACTTAGTAGAATATGCATGTGAGAAGAGACAAAGCCTCCAACATGCGAAACACTAGTGTTTAATTCATTAAATATGGGTGGACGCACCTTCCCGCCAAAGGTAAGTTTCCAACAGTTAACATGGAGGCAGTCCAAACATAGATTAACCAAAACTAGACATCAAAATTATCACATAGCATGCCACTTTCAGATTTTGGACCTCATTTTAAATAGGTGTTCAACTAGGTGGTCCCAGCTTGAAACTAACAGTTTCAACATGGAGACACATAAACATGCAGACAGGATATTTAACATAGCATTCTAACACAACTAGACATCATTTGAGCTTCTAAAAGGTTAGTGTTAATCAACTTAGACTAGGGTGCAAAATAAGTCACTTAACAAAATTTAAGTCTATAGAAATAAAGACATGGCATGGTTATATTGTAGTACCAAGGCTAACATACATGATATAAAACATGAAACAAGACACATATACGCAGGACACAAGTGATTATTTCATTCAAACCATCAGCAAGGACCCTAAGGTGGATATAAATGACTCACAGGTACAATATGATGTCACTCATGGTTCAGAACAAGCACATATACTCAAGGCTACAAAAATATACCAAACAAGTACTCAGGACAACAAGATCTCATGTATCAAAGCTAAACAAGTCTGGAAGGACCATGTTGGACCTATTTTAAACCTAGATCAGCCCTAACAGATATGTGGTAAGCATAGTATGCACCAAATAGACTCATTAACAAGAATCAGGTATTCTGAGTTCAATTTTAACCTGGACTAAACCACAACTAGGTGTAATATTATTCCAAAGCCTAAATAGATTCACTATCCCCAAAATTATCAAATAAAACAGATGTTCTAAGCCATTTTAAACTTAAAAAATTCTTTCAAACCAGTTACAAATGACATTTACTAGTCCAAACAGGCTCAACATCAAATATTTATAGATGGATCACTACCCTAAGTCCACTTGTTACTCCTAAGTTACTCAAAACAGATTCGTAGGCATATACCACACATTAGTTTAAGCTCATTCTTGAACTAAACTACCTAGGATGAGTTAATGAACAATCATGCTTTATAAGTCAACTACACAGATTACAATCATACAAACCATGAAGAAACTCCTAAACTATTCTTAAATCAGGGGCATACATTATTTTAGAGCTACTTAATCAGATTCATGATCATGAAAACATACTACTTTGAGCTCATTTTTTAGCTTAAGCTAAACTAGAGACAATTTAATAAGCCTACATACTTAATAAGTTACCTAAACATGCTAAAAACACACATAAGGCACATAAAATAGTTAATAAAGATAAAAAGACTTAAAAGAAGGGGAAATACCTTTTGTGAAGGAAACCTAGGATAAAAAAAGGGACTTGTATCTTCTCTCCACACCTCAATCTATCACGCACCCATAAAATAAAAGGGTTTTAGGAAATTAATGACTAATTCTAAGAGGTTAGGGTTCCACCAAAGGGTTTGGATCCCAATTTACATAAAATTAATCAAAATATATTGAATAATGGCTCTTAAGGGTATAAAAGCCTGAGAATTCAAAATTTGTGATTGTAAAGGTATCAGGAGGTTTCAAAGCTCGTAATACAATGTTTTTGATGTTCAAAATGTTTGTAACAATGAGGGTTGGGGTTCAATTTATAGAACCCCACAAACCCTAGAAAATCAATGGAATTCAATGTGGGATAAATGGATTTGGGGGGAAATTTCCCTCCCAATCCAATGTAACCAATAGGAAGACAAAATTTTGAATTCACAAATTGACAAGAACCATTAAAACGAACAGAAAAAGCAAGTCAAAAGAGACAACCTTACCTGGTGTGATGGGCGTTGGTACGATGGCGTGAATGAGAGAGAGATGAGGGTATTTCATTCCCTTACCTTCTTTGGCCGTGCAAATACTCAGCCAAGCAACGTACCTTTCCGATTTCTCCAATTCCGGCAACATCGCAAAGGAGAGAGGGAATGTTGACAACGGCTAGGGTTTTTTGCCCTAAAAGTGAAATGGGAATTGGGGTAAGGTCTGCGTATAACACTAAGGTGGGCGGGGTCGCGGTCCATTTGGTCTGGACCCGACCGATTTAAAATAAAACAAATGAGGCCCAATTGGTTTAATAGGATAATAAAAAGGCTATTTTTTTTTGCAAATGAGGCTATGATTTAAATGATAAGTTAGCCAAATATTTTCAAATACATAAATCAGGTCAAATGCTTTAATTGTAAACCAATTTTGACACTATTTGAAAATAAAAACCCTTTTAATTGTAGTAAAAATGCAAAGTCTTTTCAATTAAATTTAAATGACATAAAATTGAGATGTAAATTTAATTAAATAATTTTTCCAAATTTGACAGAGTAATATATTTATCAATTCAAATTGTGAATTTAATCAATTAATTACACAATTATTTTTTCATTACTTTTGATTTTTAAAAATTGCAAATTGACAATTATTTCTTAAAAATGTGAAAATGAAGTACGATATACAATAAACATATTGGATGATATTTTATCAAATGAAATGGCAAAATATTTTCAGAATAATTTTGTAAAATTATTGTTTTTCCTTATAAAAGTATATTTTACTCCGTCTATGACTTGAGAATCTTGAATAATTAAATAAAATTATTGGAGGGTTAAAATTAGGTGTCAACACCATGAAAAGCCCAATAAATATGGGTGGTTCATTTCAGTTAAAGGACATAGTAGGGCAGTGATTATTTATTCCTGAGAATGCATTCAATGAGGGGTGGGGGGAGTCTGCTAACAAAAGTGGAAAAGCTCATTAAGAGGAATGCAGAGACAAAAGGTGCACTTATTGTGGGTTACAATAATTGCAGGAAACGGAAAGTAAATAAATATTACAAATGCTAGAAAGGATAAAATACTCAAGATTACAACAAACTGGAAATAAGAATGATTACAAACTCCTTGTGATTTGCTGAGATGAGTGATGATACTCTGTCTTTAAGACAAGATTGCCCCGTATATATCCTTTTACGTTGTCGGGCAATAGTCTCCCAAGATACAACAGCAACTTAACAAATGAGCAAAGGAAACTCAAGTGTTACTCTTGAAGAACTTTGAATATAGAAAACTTGCTAGAGAGGAAGAAGAAGATTTCAAAAAACATTCTAAGTGTTGAACAATTTAGCCAAAGGCCTCAATTTCTTTGGCTCAATTTATAGTGTAAGGAAATGACCCCTCAACTAGCCAACTAATGACCTTCAATAGCTATGTAATGCCACTTATTGAGGGGTTACATTCAGCCAAATAATGGTTGAATTCATGTGTCAAATAATGGAGATTCAATGCTCCAAAACCAGCCCAAGAGTCAGAACTTTCCATCTTTCCATCGCAACATTCTGCCTCTGAAGAGTCGTGGCTATGCGAATTAGCACCGTGGTGCCTCAGCTCTAATAGCCCAAGACACCATTTAGCATCGCGGTGATGCCATGGGGGCGCTCCGGCACCGCGGTTCCGACGGTGTTGCGCCGCGGCCCTTCACAGCTCCGCAGCGATGTCCGACTCATTTCATTTTACACTTCGTACACTTCTTCCTTCGTTTACCAACGTGGAATACTTGTCATTTGGCCAATAACCATCCATCATTTTATGTCTCAAACGTATTACTTACGTACCAATATCTTTTTCACTAATAAAATTTGTGATACTTGGCACTTCGTGCGCACGTGTGTGGAAACGACGTTTCCGACATGCGCGGCCCCAATTGTTTGAGTCATAAATAATGGGATAAACTTAATTCCACATTAGTAAATTTCCAACAACCCCCTCTTGAAAGAGATTTTGGCGCACTCACGAGGTGCCTATTTCTAGCAATCTTTCAGCGGACAGATGTTGCATCTGGATAGGCAGCTTTCGCTTTGAACCTTCCATAGTTGAATTCCATCAGACGTACTTACTGCGCGGTGAACATGATGTCTTGAACCATCAGTGTTTAGTGTAATCCAAGTCAACGGTACCAACACAACAACTTCTCTTACTCTATTTTTCAACAAGGAACGTCCTCTAAAAAGTCGTGAAGCCACTCAACTTCTTCTCATGCTATGTCTAAAGCGATAAACTCCGATTCCATCGTGGATCGGGCGATGCAAGTTTGCTTAGAGGATTTTTCAAGACACAACCCCACCACCAATTGTAAATATATATCCACTAGTGGACTTGGTGTTCTCTATATCAGATATCCAGTTTGCATCATTGTACCCCTCTAGTACAGTTGGATATCTCGAATAATGCAACCCGTAAGTTAGCATATATTCCAGATATCATAGTACCCGATTCAACGCCTTCCAATGATCATTACTCGGATTACGGGTAAACCTAGCCAACTTGTTGACTGCATAAGCAATATCAGGTCGGGTGCAGTTTGTTATGTACATCAAAATCCCAATCACCTGTGCATATTGCTCCTGCCATATAGGTGCACCACGATTTTTATCAAGCTTTTGATTCCTATCTAGTGGTTACTTCATAGGCGAACTGTCAAACATCTCGAACTTTCTCAACACATCCTCGATGTAGTGAGACTGAGATAAGACCAGTCCGTCAGATGTCTTAGAGATCTTTATCCCAAAAATGACATCCGTGATACCCATATCCTTCATGTAGAAACATTATTTCAACATGTTCTTAGTATCTAGGATCAAGCTAGGACTACTCCCTGTGATCATCATGTCATCTACATACAGACATATCATGACGAACGAGTTAGAGTTACCATTCGTGTAGACACATTTGTCACACTCATTAATGGAGAAACCCTTCGATAGTAGAGTACTATCAATTTTTTTGTGCCATTAATTCGGGGCCTGTTTCAGCCCGTACAGAGATTTGACAAGTCGATAGACTTTCTTCTTTTGCCCTGGAACCACATACCCCTCGGGTTGTTCCATATAAATTTCTTCTTCCAAATCACCATTTAGAAAGGCTGTCTTGACATCCATTTGATGTATCTCAAGGTCACGCAACGCTGCAATTGCAATGAATACTCGTATGGACACATCCTAGACACCGGGAAGTATATGTCAAAATAGTCAAGGCCTTCCTTCTGCTGATAACCCTTGACTACCAATCTGGCCTTGTACTTATCTATAGACCCATCTGCTTTATACTTCTGTTTGAGTATCCATTTACAACCCAACGGTTTATTTCCCATAGGAAGATCAACCAACTCCCAAGTATGGTTATGTAGGATGGAGTCTATTTCGCTCTCAATAGCTTCTTTCCAGAATGGTGCCTCTGGAGTTGATAATGCTTCAACAATTGTCCTTCGTTCGTTATCAATCATATAAGATACAAAGTCAGGACCGAAAGATTTATCCTTCCTGGCCCTTTTACTTCGCCTTGGTTCCATCTCTAGAGTATCAAAGTTCTAAGAATCTGAAACACTAGATTTCGGATATTCAGCCACTTCGAAGTCCACTAGATCTGAACTATCTAGATCCGGGCCGTCAACGACTCTTGGTTCCTGAGAGCTTTGTTCATAATTTCCTTTGCGAGAGGTTATTTTTTTTTCTTTCTAGGAAAAGTATCCTCAAAGAATTGAGCATTCTTTGATTCCATGGTTGTACCCCCGTGGATATCTGGAATATCTGACTTATGCACTAAGAAGCGATAAGCACTACTGTTATTTGCATATCTGATAAAAATGCAATCTACAGTCTTAGGCTCAATCTTGACATGCTTTGGCTTGGGCACTTCGACCTTTGCCAAACAACCCCACACCTTTTAATAATTATAGGTGGGTTTCTTTCCCTTCCATGATTCATATGGAGTTTTGTCCTTTCCCTTATGTGGGACTCTATTAAGAATCGTATTAGCGGTAAGGACAGCTTCTCCCACATATTTTGGGGAAAATCGGAATTGATGAGCAAGGCATTCATCATTTCCTTCAACGTACGGTTCTTGCATTCTGTAACACCATTCGACTGAGGTGAGTATGGAGCCGTTGTTTGATGAACAATGCCCGATTCGGCACAATATTCCTCAAATGGCGCTACGTATTCTCCCCACCTATCGCTATGAATGGATTTAATCCGCATGCTTAGTTGATTTTTAACTTCTGCTTTGTAACGTCGGAACGCTTCAAAGGCTTCATCTTTACTTTTCAACAAGTAAAGGTAACAATACCTTGTGCTATCATCAATGAATATCACAAAGTAATTGTTCCCCTAGTTTGTGCAAACTTCAAATCACATATATCTGTGTGAATAAGTTCTAGAGGAGCGGTATTCCTTTCGACGGATCGAAAAGGAATCTTTGTGAGTTTTGCCTCTACGCACACCTCACACTTATGTTGAGGGTTTACGTCGATAGACGGCAACAACTCCAACTTCACCAACCTTTAGATGGACTTGTAGTTAACATGCCATAATCTATGATGCCATAAATTAGAAGACTCAAGCAAGTAAGAAGAAACTTCAATTTTATTTCTTGGACGCATTACAGACATGTCGTTAACTTTGAAGAGGCATTCACAGAAGAAACCTCTTCCCACAAAAGTTCTATTCTTGGTGATTACAAATTTATTGGACTCAAATACTAGCCTAAAACCAGCATTAACCAATAAATGGCCTGAAATTAAATTCCTCCTAATCTCAGGGACATACATCACCTCATTCAGAGTGAGCTCCTTTCTAGAAGTCATCTTCAGGACTACCTTTCCTACCCCCAACACGTTAGAGGAAGCGTCGTTACCCATGAAAAAACTTATTGTTTGTAACTGGTGTATATGTGGAGAAGACATCTCTATTGGAACAGATATGTCTGGTAGCACTCATGTCCATCCACCATTGCATGGGATTCTCAACAAGGTTTGCTTCAAGCACCACCGCCGATAACTCCTCAATCATATCGTCAAGAAGCGTGTCTTTGACGACGTTAGCATGTGCCTTGTCTTTGGCCTTGGCCTTATCTTGTTGCTCAGCCTTGAGCTTGCGGCAGTCCTTGATCATGTGACCAGGTTTACCACAGTGGTGACAGTTCCCCTTGAACTTCTCCGCCGCCTAGGCCTTGGCGTCTTTCTGGAACTTGCGCTTTTTGCTTGGGTTCCCTTTGGCCTCAACCAGATTTGCCTTTGCCTCAGCGGGTTGTTTTCCCCTAGGCAAGGCCTTCTTATTATCTTCCTGAATCTGGAGTTTGATAATAAGTAACTCATAAACTCATTCCACGGGGGAGGTAACTTCTCAATCAGTGATGCAACCAAAAACTGCTCATTTGGTTTCATACCTTCCAAATCCATGTGATGTAGAATCGTTTGGAATTCCTGGGCTTGAGATATCACAGTTTTGTTATCCACCATTTGAAATTTCAGGAATTTCCCAATGATGAATTTCTTCGTACTAGCATCTTGTGTGTTGTACTTCTTCTGCAGCTTTTCCTATAACTCTTTGGCGGTGCCTACGGTGCAATACACTATGTAGAGTGGGTCTGACAGACAGTTCAGAATATAGTTCTTACACATGAAGTCACTATGACTCCAAGCATCAAGAACCATCTTCATGCCATTGACAACATGGATACCTTGGCCACCTCCAACCGTTTCATTAGAATGAGGGTCCATTTCATCTCTAGTTTGTGGAGGATCTTCTGTTAGGAAACGAGTCATTCCCATAACAGTCAGATAAAACAACATCTTCTGCTGCCATCTCTTGAAGTTGGAGCCCATAAACTTCTCTGGGCGTTTATTGTGGAAACCGGAGGGTGGAGGAACAGTAATGTTCCCTTGAGCAACAAGAAAGACATTGGGTGTGCCTTGAGCAGTGGGGAAGGCAGAGGGATTTCCTTGAGTAGCAGCAGAATCAGAAGCGAGTTGTTCTCTTCCAGTCATCTTTCTATGCACTTACAAAGCAAAATCTTGTCTTAAACTTGTGGGTTACAACAATTACAGAAAATAGGAAGTAAGTAACTATTACAAATGCTAGAAAGGATAAACTACTCAAGATTACAACAAAGTGGAAATAAGAACGATTACAAACTCCTTGTAATTTACTGAGGTGAGTGATGACACTCTGTCTTTAAGACAAGATTGCCCCGTATATATCATTTTACGTTGTCGGGCAATAATCTCCCAAGATACAACAACAAGTTAACAAATGAGCAAAGGAAACTCAAGTGTTACTCTTGAAGAACTTTGAATATAGAAAACTTGCTAGAGAGGAAGAAGAAGATTTCAGAAAAAATTCTAAGTGTTGAACAATTGAGCCAAAGGCCTCAATTTATAGTGTAAGGAAATGACCCATCAACTAGCCAACTAATGGCCTTCAATAGCCATGTAATGGAACTTATTGAGGGGTTACATTCAGCCAAATAATGGAGATTCAATGCTCCAAAACTAGCCCAAGAGTCAGAACTTTCCATCTTCCCGTCGCAGCATTCTACCTCTGAAGCGCCGCGGCTCTGCTAATTAGCACTATGGTGCCTCGGCTCCAGTAGCCCAAGCCACCATTTAGCGCCGCGGTGCTCCGGCACCGCAGCTCCGACGGTGTTGCGTCGCGGCCCTTCATGGCTCTGCGGCGATTTTCGACTCGTTTCATCATACACTTCGTACACTTCTTCCTTCGTTTACCAACGTGGAATACTTGTCATTTGGCCAATAACCATCCATCATTCTATGTATCAAACGTAATACTTACGTACCAATATCTCTTTCACTAATGTAATTTGCGATACTTGGCACTACGTGCGCACATGTGTGGAAACGAAGTTTCCGACGTGCGGGGCCCCAATTGTTTGAGTCATAAATAATGGGATAAACTTAATTCCACATTAGTAAATTTTCAACACTTATTACATTAGGGGAGGCAAATCACAATACAATTATTGGGAAAGGAAATTACAAATAAGCTTTGCACAACAATAAATTGAGTTAGAAAGATTTGACAGTAGTTAAATAGGACTTGATGCTGAAGACCTCCTCAGTTATGGATGATAACAATCTCTTGCGTAGATGTCTTGTTGGCAGATTTTGTGGAGGAGAAGATTCTCCTATTCGCAACGATGTTTGGAGATGTGCCCAACAGACATGGAAGGGGGCTTAGAATATTCAGTCAAGGAAGGATGCTGAATATGTTCTAATGGGGGAGTGGATGAGACAAAGTTCAATTTTGAAGCTTGACTGGTAGACACCAACAACAGGATCTTTCCCAGACCAAACAAAGTTTGATTGGTTATGGATCAGGGTGTTAGTATTTCACTACAGTTACGGAATAAGAAGGTAATGAACAACATCGGCGATGATTGTGGGGGGGGGGGCTGGTTAGAAAATTAAGAGGAGACAAAAATTCAAAAATCACTTGAGTACGATTGACTGATTTACCCTATTCCAGTGTGGTGTGAGTCGGTGGGGACATTCAGAACAATATTGAAGGAGGATATAAACGTACTTCGAAGATGAACCTGCTGTTGCTGAGGCAAGCGAACAACCTGCGAAAAATATAGATATACAATCTGTAATAAGAAATGGGAAAAAAGGCAGAAAATACATCGGATGTTGATGTTAACAAAGAAAGGGTAATATAGTGGGACAGTAGTCACGTGGTGAGTGAATGTGGGGCCACATAGTTAAATTTGAATCTAAATCAATAGACCACTACACATGCCCAAGACTCAAACTAGTTGGCATTATAATTAAGCCCATACATAAAGTTTTCGCAGAGCCTTTCTCAAATCTCATTAATTTAGACTAGGGAGAAAGTAACAAACCTTTTAATCATTTGATGCAAATGGTTGCAGTACCTCAAAACTCCTGGAATCATAGCAACGAAGGAACACAGACTGAGGATTCGGTGCAAGGGGATTTTCCTCTAGAAATCGAGGGAAGCATGATGAGGGAGATATGAACAAATATGACTCTTATTTCTAGAAGTTTACGACAACCAATTGGATTCTTACATAGAGTCAATCCCATTGTGTATTGAAAAGAAAATCTTACCGAGGAGATGATTTAGACAAGGGCTACTATATGGGTAAATCTCAAGGTAATTAAACTAGGTCATGTTTTTGGAGCAGCTATCAGAGGGTGCGAGAAGGATGCTTATGCTTTGTGCATGAAACTAGACCAAAAGAGATACATGGAGAGACAAAAATCAAAGGGGAAATCTTCAAATAACATCAACAACACAATTCCAAAAGAATTAAGGAATTTAATTTTTGATATGAAGTTCAAGGATGAGGAACCTAGAGTTACAGGGAGGAAACTAGCTATCTTAAATCAATGAGGGTACAAATTGTATCCTGGAATGTAAGAGGGCTCAATGAGGACATAAAGAGAGGATTAGTAAGAACTTTGATTAATCAATGGGGTGCATATGTCTATATACTGGTAGAAACCAAACTGAGGGGTAACATAAATAGCATTATTCAGAGTATTTATGTCACGCCCCGAACCCAGATGGGATGAACTATGCATTACATGCAACTTATTATGAACTGGTACAACTTATATAACATAACTTGAGAAACAAATGAACTATATAAATGATTTATATATGTGAATGTGACCGCTGGCCTTTGACATGCAACAATTATACCCAAAACACAACAGTACTGTCTATGAAGCCTCTAAGAAGATATAACTGTCATAAGGTCGGGATAGGGCCCCGCTATATCCATTACATGTATACAAAGTCATACCGACTCAAAATGACAACTCTGGAACAAATGGAGTGCACCAACACCACCACTTAGCAGAGTAGCCTATTGAGAAGGGTCGCCAAGCCGTCTACATGAACTTGCAGACATGAAACACAGCGTCCCCAGGAAAAAGAATGTCGGTACGAACAATGTACCGAGTATGTAAGGCAAAACTAGAACATAACAATTAGATAGGATCAAAGAGAGGGATAAGAATCAACTTGAAACCTCGGAATTGCCACTAGAGCCATGATATACATGATGTATATACTTATATATAATGTCACTATACAGGCTAATATCAATATCATAAACTGTAACTGCCCAACTGACCAGTGGTAATGTCACGATCATTTTTATGGAATCGTGGTTGCACCTACATTGTTCCCACCGGTAGGTGAACCACTCCCCAAATTTTGTAAAGTTGTCCTATCTTAATATAAAAGCGGAATAGGTCTAGAAATCAACAATACAACCCCCACAAATCTGGTCAACAATACAGGAGCTCTAACCGAATACAAGTCTGATAAAATGATAACATAAGCCAAATGTCTAAATACATAATCTGAATGTTTGAACATGTCTTTCGGATAAATAAAAGACAAGAGTAAAGATAAGAGTACCTAGGGCATGCTGAATGGAAGCATCCTCACCTTGAACACTAAAAGTCCCCCAACTTAGACTCAAACTCAAACTCAAAGTTCTGAACTAGTATAAGGCGTTGTATCTGCATTAAAAAAAATGCAGCAAGTATAGCATGAGTACACAACATACCCCCGTAGGCATCACAGGCCGACAACGATGAAAGATACGTAACATAGATAAATATCAAGTTGACTCTGAAATAAGTCCTATTCTAAGCAGTTCAATAGTCACATAATACGTCTTACATAGAGTTCATGAATCATACAAGTCACCTTACATAGAAGATCTTAAATATGGATTGTGGGGATTGTGGGGCCCACACCCCTATTCCATATATAGCTACACGGAATTCATATCTCAATTATGACATAAATATATCATATAAAGTGCATGAGTCATATATTGATACTTTTGCCATGGTCCACGTGAAATAAGTTGTTGTCAACTTAACACAATCCCTTCATCCTTTATTTTATTGCTCTTTCTCCCTCTAGCTTTAACATTTAATCAATTACCCACATAATTAAAATATTAATAAATTAAAATATCTTATAAATATTACAAAAACAATAACATTTCATAAAATATTGAGATATCCAGAAATTATATTTCATCACATTCTAATTTCTCCAATCTTATATCGAGAGTACAAATTTTTATACTAGTTATTCTCAAAATTGTAAAAGACCATTATTCTTTATGAGAAAATAATTTCTATTCTTATAATAAATAAAATCTCATTTTTATACTTCCTCATATCATACACATAATTTAAGATGTATATGAGAAGTAGTAATAATAGTATCTATACAAAATCATACTTATCAAATTTTACTAAAAGGTTTTACTTAAAAGAAAATATGTCATATCAAAATAATATCTAACGATATCACGATTGTCAAACTTATGGGGTCTAACAATAGCACTGTCATAAAATATTTATAACCTCATAATTAACCTTAATCCCTTCAAGCTTACGTCAACTAACTTATGACGCACTTAATGTAGAAGTACATGATGTTACAATTTGGGATAATAGATGGGCGGGGAGGTGCATATGGAGGTAGTTGATAATAATGGAGGGATGTTAGTTTTGATGGATAAGAGGTTATGGGAAAGGGAGCTGGTAGAATGTCGAAACCAAAGGTTAACATGTAAAATGACTGGGCAAAACTCTGGTTTCACATGGTTTCTGACAGGAGTGTATGTTGTTTGTAAAATAATTGATAGAAGAAAATTGTGGTGGGAGTTGTATGCAATGAGGGAAAGTGTGATGAGCCATGGGTGATGGGTGGTGACTTTAACGTCATCAGATATCCAATGAGAGAGATAATAGTCTCAGAATTAATGGAGCAATGTCAAAGTTCTCTAAATGCATAGAAGATCTGGAACTTGCGGATCCTCCTTTATTGGGAGAATCATACACATGGAGTAGAGGGGAAAATTATAGAAGTGCATCAAGAATTGATAGTTTTCTACACTCAACATCTTGGTAGGAACAATTCACACTTATTAAGTAGTCAGTTTTACCAAAGATATGATCTAATCACAATCCTATCATGCTATTATGTGGAGAGATGAACATCAAAAAGTCCCTACTTCAAATTTGAAAGTTGATGGATGGGAGTTGAGGGCTTTAATAAAGAGTGAAATTTTGGTGGGGTTCCTTTATGGTCAATGAGAGACCTGGTTTTGTTATGGCTGAAAAGCTGAAAATGTTGAAAGAAAAGTTGAAAGGGTGGAGCAAAGATAATAGGGGCAATTAGAAACAGAGGAAGGAGAACATTCTTAATTAATTGGCTATCTAGGAGATAGTTCAAGAACAAAGAGATTTAACATATGATAATCTAATTCATAAGTCAAATCTAGCCTTGGATTTGAGGAAATAGCTTGGAAGCAAAGATCCAGAATTCAATGGCTGAAATAAGGAGACAAAAATACTAAATACATTCACAGGATTGGTACATCCCACAAAAGGGTTAATACCATTTATTTCATGAATGTGGGGGATGAGGAGGTGACAATTACTGAAGAAATTTAAAAAGCAATTCAGAATTTCTACAAGAATCTTTATAAGGAAACAAAAAGGTGGAGGCCAGATATTGGGTTACACGAAGAAACAAGGATTTCAGAGGAAGATCAAGAGTGCTTTCAAAGGCAGTTTGATGAGGCAGATATTTTGGAGTGCATTAAGTTGTGTGCCATGAAGAAGGCCCCCTGGCCCTGATGAATTTTCTATGTCATTTTACTTAGCCTTCTGGGAGATTTTGAAAGATGACGTACATAAAACTATCCAGTGTTTTCATGAAAATCAGAAGTTTGAGAGAAGCTTCAATGCAACTTTCATAGCATTGATCCCCAAAAAGCAGGTGCCTCAGAGTTGAAAGACTCAGACCTATAAGTCTCATAGGTGGCATTTCCAAGATTGTGGCAAAATTATTGGCTGAAAGACATAAGCTGGTAATTAATAGTCTAGTAAATAAGCATTAGGTGAAATTTATAAAAGGGAGACAAATCATGGATGTTGCACTTATTGCTAGTGAATGTGTAGATTCAAGGCTTAAAGGTGCAGAACCAGGGGTTATGTGTAAACTGGATATTGAAAAAGCTTATGACCATGTTAATTGAGATTTTTTGTTGAATATCACGAGACAGATCGACTTTGGTGAGAAATGGTTGAAGTGGATTGATTTTTGCATTAAAACTGTCAGGTTCTTTGTTCTTGTGAATGGAGAACCTGTTGATTTTTTCCTTCATAAAGGAGACTCAGATAGGGAGATCAATTGTCTCCTTTTCTCTTTATATTAGCTATGGAGGTATTTGATAGTATGATGAGAATAATTATGCAGAACATTGGGATTAAAGGCTTTAAAATAAGGGATAACAGGAGGCAATATAAAGGAGATATGTCATCTGCAATATGCAGATGATACTGTGATTTTTTATGAATCAAAAGTTGAATAAATTGGTTACATTAGAATGATTCTGACAATTTTTAGGCCTATTCAGGATTGAATGTCAACTAGGGAAAATTAGCTTGTCTCCAATTAAGGGGGTGCCAAACTTACAGACTCTTGCTCATATTTTAGGATGTAAAGGGGAGAACTTTTCTTTAACATATCTTGGCATGTCTCTAGGCATAAATCACAAAGCATATGAAATTTGGGATGGGATAGTGGAGAAAATAGAAAAGAAATTGGCTAGGTGGAAGGCTTAATACTTATCTTTGGGAGGAAAGCTTTCATTCTGGACTCGTTTCCTACTTATATTATGTCTCTGTTCCCCTTACCATCCAACATCCAGAAAAAAATGGATAGATTCATAAGAGAATTTTTGTGGCAAGGGAATAAAGAGGGCAAATGTTACAATTTGGTGAAGTGGAAGGTAGTAATGTAGGAAAAAAAGGGTGGGTTGGGTATAAGAAACTTGAGGTTACAAAATAATAGCTTATTGATGAAATGGCTATGGAGGTACAACTTTGAGGAAAATGCATTGTGAAAGAAGGTTATCAAATGCAAATTTGGTGAATTCAATCACTGGTGTACCAATGTGTGCAATGGTACTTAGGGAGTTGGAGTGTGGAAGACTATAAGGCCACTTTGGCAAAAAAATGGAAAGAATGCTTGGAATGAGCAAGTCCATCTTATTGATACTTATCCAGACTTGTTCATTTTATGCAATAATCCAGAGGGGACTATCAATGACATCTGGGGTGTACAAATATGAGACTTAACTTTCAGAAGAATTTTAAATGTCTGGGAGATAGATAGGGTGCCTGATCTGCTGAACAAGATTGGTAACTTCCAAGGCCCCAGTACTGATACAGACACTTTAAAATGGAAGCACAATAGTGATGGAAAATTCTCAGTAAACAAGGCTTATAGAAAGGAGGGCAGAGGGTAGAGTGAAGAACACAACAAAAATTGGATAAAAATTTGAAAGTATGCATCACCAACCAAGGTGAAATGTTTCACTTGGTTGGTGGCAAAGAGAGCTTGTTTGACTCATGTAGTCCGGGAGAAAAAAAGAAAATATCATAGTCTCCAAATATTTTTTATGCAATGAAACTGATGAAACCAATAATCACCTCTTTCTTCACTGCAAATTCACATCAGAACTATGGTCCTTATTTCTCAACTTGAAAGGGACAATATGAATTATGCCAGAGCATACTGCAGATCTATTAAGTTGCTCGATAAGAAGAGGAGGCAGCAAGAGTCAGAAGAAGTGGTGGAGAATGATCCCTCATTGTATTTGGTGGATCATCTGGAAAGAAAGGAATGTGAGGTGTTTTGAAGATAGATCCAATTCCATTCATAAAGTAAAATGGAATTGTATAGTATCTTTAGACTTTGATGTAAAGAAATAGGATTAGAGGATATAGATCATTTTGTAGACTTATTAAAATCTCTGTAAGTATCTACTTTCTCTTTCTGTTTTTAGATTAATACTTTTGAAGGTCTCCAACATATCTTTAATGCTGAGGAATATAAATTTACCAATTTTTTTAAAAATAAAAAATAAAAAACAACACTTTATCTTATATAGAGTAGCAATGTTATTTTGTAATCTCTTATATATTAATGTAGATACATCATTAACAACAAGGTTCAAATGACAATACAAATTGACCCACCTTATCCACATCCGCAACTATATGCAAGGTATTACAAACCCCTACGTATATTGTGTTTGTTTCTTTATTAATATTAATCTAACAAATACTCTCTCTGTTCACTTTTATTTGTCCACTATTGACTTTGCACACTCCTTAAGAAATAATAAATGAAGTGCATAATTTACCACGATACTCGTATTAATTGGTGCATAGTTTTAATGGACTTGAAAAATGATTAGAAATGAGTATTTAATACTATGGGTAAAACAGAAAAAATTAATTGTCTTCTCTTGATATGCTAAAAGTGATAAGTAAAAGTGAATATTTATTTTTAGTATAGTGAATAAGTAAAAGTGAACAGAATGAGTAGTTATTTATTTTGTAGCTTGGTGGAATATGAAAAAGATTCACGACCGAATATAGATACCGTACGGTGTGTAAGGTAGATCAGAAAATTTATTTATATTTCTCTTTTCGCGGTGGTATTACAGCCACAATCTTGGCGAGGTATAATTTTTTATGGCTATTCTAGAGTTATCTATGCCTTTTGCTCTTTTCTTAATTGATCCTGCAATGCACATTTTCTTTTTCATATTTGGGTGTTAAATTTCCTTTTTCCATCCAAATTGCCTCAAAGAACTTTTTAAGGGTGGTCAGTGGGCCGGGTTCAGGGGCGGTTCTCGACGGGACGGGACCCGACAGGACAGGGGATGGCGGGATCGATCCTCCGGCAAGATTGGCGGGATCCGCCGATGTCCCCTCCCGTTCCCAGTCCGGTCGAAAGAGGGGACCGATCTTGGCGGGGCGGGATCGGGATTTTCCTTTTTTTTTTTTGCACTTAATTTAAAAAAAACATATATAAACACTTCAATAATTGAACAAGATAGTGTAATAAAAACATCACAAGGCTGTTTTTGTGCCTCTTATAATATTTAATACAAATATAATTTTTTTTAATACAATTTCAAAATTAGAAAAAAAATCACATATTTATAAACACTTTTTCTAATTTCTTCACAATGTCTTGTGGTTCTTCGGTTGGAATTGGAATTTGTTGGTCAAATTGATCGCCGTCGGACAAGATTTCGTTGTAGTTTTCGTCATCTTCTTCGTTGATCTCCGGTTGACCACACCTTCTACGCTCCGCTCATATCTCATCTCTGAATAAAACTGCAATCTTCAAGCTGTCTCCCGCTAATGAGTGTTTGTGCTCTCCTATTTGAAATCTTCCGACAGAAAAAGCGCTTTCAGGCGTTATTGATGACGCTTGAATGTTCAAGACATCTCGGGCCATCTTTGATAGTGTCGAAAATGTATTCTCATTTTTCCCTCCAATATTTAAGCAAGTCTTCACGTTCTTCTTCATTGAGAACTGCGTAGTACGGTACAACACCCTGCAAAACAAAAACATCAAACTCGCTAACTTGATTAGTAGTGATACCACTAAACATTCTATTTCTAAGGCTTTCAATACTAACCGCAGAAACAACATGTCTTTTATAAGGTTGTACTGAAGAAGAAGAAGAAGAATAAGATGGTATAGAAGCCGATTGGTTGCTAGCATTTTCTTGTTAGTAATGCGTATATACTATTTTACATTCATCGTGTATGCTAGAAAAAACTTATTCTTTATTTGGTTTCTTAGGTGGTTGTTCATTTGGATTTTTTGGAGTCGGAGGTGAAAGTACTGATATACAATCAATAGATTCAATAAGTGCTTTACAACCGTCTATTTTAATAGTCGATTTAATACAACACCAATAATATAAATAGTGGGAATAGAAAAAAAATATTTTTAATTTGATAAATATTTTTTTAATAGGTGCCTTATAAAATGATTTTTTCATATATTCATTAAGTAACAAAAATATTAGAGGTATATAAAATACCATAGTTGAAATAGTAGGATAATATATACCGAAAAATTCTTTAGTTGCTTGAAAAAAATTTCTCTAAAAATACAATAAGTTATGAAATGTGTTCCCAATCATTATCTATAAGCATATCAGTTGAATTTCGATTATAAGCGTTAAAAAATAAAGTTATAGGTCTTCTATAATCGTAAGCAACAAGTAGTTGTTCATATAGAGAATTCCACCTAAGGCTGTCCCGACACCGCCCCGATCCCGCCGCAACCCCGACTTTTTTTTTTAAAAATAAATTGCGGTATCAGGACTCGAACCGGGACGGGATATGGTCTCGTCCCGGACCGCTCCAGTCCCGCCAGGCCCGACCCGGTCCCGGTCCCGCCTCGGTCCCGCCCGAAACTCTCCTTTGCAGAAATAGTTGTTGCACCAACGACCATTTTACATTTTGGCCGTTGTGCAACGGCCATTTTTGGCCTCCCCCAACCCCCTACCTCCTTAATATTTATTTTTAACTCATGTTATTATATTTACACTTTAATCCAATTTTCCAACTATAAATACCTTATTTTCTCTTCATCTTTCTCACAAATCTTCCTACAATCTCTCTAAATCTCCAATCTATCTTTCTACAAGTCTACATTGTCTACTAAATATTCAATTTTATTCATTCATTTGGGAGTGAAGTTGGCAACTAGCTTGAGGATCTTCCATCGAGCGAAGTTTCAATTTTCAACCTCTCGATTACACGTCGACGTTACGTCGGCGTTACGTCGGCGTTTGGTACATTCATTCCTTCATTAAATTATTATTATCTGTTTATTTTATTTAGCGCACTTAATTTCACTTACTTTAATTATTTATTAGTATAATTATAAATTTATAATAGAAGGATTTAAACGTATGCTCACGGATAGGGGTCTCGCTTCTTCTAGTAGGGGCAACAAGGGCAAGGGTACTTCTTTTAGTCATCCTATTTCTAGACAGAATCTTATTCCTACACACGATCATTTTGTTGATACTGAACATTTTCCTACAATACCATTAGATTTAGACGAGGAACTATTTTCTGGAACTCAAAAAGACTTTAATTTAGACGATGATCTAGATGATACACCCACTAATGTATACGACAACACACTCACTAGTGCACCTTCAACTGAAATGCCTCATATTCCCCCTAATATGAGACGAGGTCCAGCAAAACGATCATTACAATCAGATGCATGAATATTTTTTGATAGGGACGTAGAGAATCAAGTAGCTAGATGTAAAATTTGTAAAGTTGTTTTAAAATTTAAAACTAGAAAAGGTCACAGTGGGACGGAGGGTTTAATGAGACACGTATCAAGGGCTCATCCAGCTAGGTATGCCCAATACGAGGCTTCAAAACCGGGTGCGCAAACGTCCGCACCATCGGGACAAGGTTCACATACTGTCCCGGACCAAGTACAAGGTCAAATTAACCCTATGACGGGGGAATTGTAGGCCCTAAATACGATAAACATAGAGATAGGGAAGCAATAGCAAAATTAGTTGATGTGGAGGGTTTGCCTTTTTCATTTCCTTCATCTCTCGGTTTTATTCATTATATTAGATAAATGTATAATACTGCTTTTAACAATTTTCCTAGATCAATTGTTAAGAGAGATGTATTTAAATTTGAACATGAATATCAACAGTATTTATGTTATTCATTATATCATTTTAATGGCAAAGTGGCTATCACTTCTGATATATGCCGTAGTACTAACGGCCATGATTATTTAACGGTAACATGTCATTTGATTGATTATAAATGGTATATGCAAAAACGTATCTTAGCGTATAGATATATAGATGATAGGCACACTGGTACTTTTATTGCATAAAATATTTATCAAGTGTGCGATTATTACGGAAGAACTGATAAAATTATGACTATTACATTAGATAACACTTCTTCTAACAATTATGCTATTATAATTTTAAAAAATAGTTTAACTCCATCTTTTACAGATCATTTCATATAAAATGTGCGTGCCATATATATAACTTAGTTGTAAAGGATGTTCTATCACTTTTTGAAGACATTCTTAGTAAAATACAATTTGTTATAAACTTTATTTTAAAATAATAATAGAATACAACGAAAAAAGAATATAAAAAAAATTGTCACGATTGTCAACTACCTTATAGAAAATTCCAAAAGAAGTACTCACTAGGTGGAATTCTTTATACGAGCAACTACTTGTTGCTTATGACTATAGAAAACCTATAACTTTATTTTTTAACTCTCATAATCAAAATTCAGCTAATATGGTTGTAGATAGCGATTGGAGAAAAACTTTTGAACTTATTGTATTTCTAGAGAAATTTTTTCAAGCAACAAGAATTTTCCGGTATATATTATCCTACTATTTCAACTATGTTGTTTTATATAGCTCTAATATTTTTACTGCTTAATGAATATATGGATAAATCATCTTATAAGGCAGCTATTGAAAAATGTTTATCAAAATAAAAAAATATTTTATTTCTATTCCCACTATTTATATTATATGTGTTGTATTAAATCCGACTATTAAAATAGACGGTACTAAATCACCTATTGAAACTATTTATGATTGTATAGCAATACTACCACCTCCAAGTCCCAAAAATCCAAATCACCCACCACCTATTGAACAAACTAAAGAAGAAGTGTTGTCTAGCGTAGAAGACGAATGCAAAAAGTATATAGGTTTTACCAACAAGAAAGTGCTAGCAACCTACTGGCTTCCATACCATCTTCTTCAACACAACCTCACAAAAGACATGTTGTTTCTGCGGCTAGTATTGAAAGCCTCATAAATAGAATGTGCGGCCGTAACGCTACTAACCAAATTAGCGAGCTTGATATTTTTGTTTTGCAAGGTTCTGTGCCGTACCAAACAGTTCTCAATTAAGGACGTGAAGACTTGCTGAAATACTGGAGGGGGAATGAAAAGACCTTTCCGACACTTTCAATGATGGCTCGAGATATTTTGAACATTCAAGTGTCATCAACGGCGTCTGAAAGCGCTTTTTCTGCTGGCAGATATCAAATAGGAGAGCACATACACTCACTAGCCAGAGACAACTTAGAGATTGTAGTATTATTCAGAAATTGAATACAAGCGGAGCGGAGAAGGTACGGTGAACCCAAGATCAATGAAGAAGAAGACGAAAACTACAACGAAATCTTATCTGAATGTGGTGGAAGCGACATGGAGCAATTTGACCAACAAATACCAATTCCAACCGAAGAACCACGAGAAATTATCAAGAAACTAGAACAGGTTTTTTTCAAAATATAATTTTTTTAATTACAATTTTACTATGTAATTTACAACTTTTGAACAACACCACAAAATTGCAATTTTGACAATTGTATTTGTATTACAAAAAAAATCATGTCTATTAAATAATATCAGGCACAAAAACAGCCTTGGGGTGTTTTTATTACACTATCTTATTTAATTATTGAGTTTTTTTTATATATATGTTATTTTTAAAATTAAGTGCAAAAAAAATAAATAAAATAAAACCGCCACGACACGATCCCGCCCCTTTCCCCGTCCCGCCCCAACCCGATCCCGCCAAACCCGCCACGATCGTCCCGAACCCGGCCCACTGGCCACTTCCACCTAGTCGCTACTTCAGGAATTTTTCTATAATAGTCCACAATCGTGACAAGTTTTTTATATTCTTTTTTTCTTTGTATTCTATTACTTTTAAAAAATAAAGTTTATAGAAAATTGTACTTTATTAGGAATGTCTTCAGAAAGTGATAGACTATCCTTTACAACTAAATTATAAATATGACACGCACATTTTATATGAAAATGATTAGGAAAATATGAAGTTAATGGATTTTTTAAAAGTCTCACAACATAATTATTAGAAGAATCATTATCTAACGTAACCGTCATTATTTTGTCAGTTATACCATAATAATCGCAAACTTGATGAATATTTTCTGCAATAAAATTTCCGGTGTGCCTATCATCAATATATCTATATGCTAAAATACGTTTTTGCATAGACCAATAATGATCTATCCAATGACATGTTACAGTTAAATAATCATGGCCGTTAGTACTATGGCCTATATCAGAAGTGATAGATACTTTACAAGGAAAATGATATAATGCATAACGTAAATATTGTTAATATTTGTGTGCGAATTTAAAACTTCTCTCCTAACAGTTGATCTAGAAAAACCGTTAAAAGCAGGATTATACATATCTCTTAAGTAATGAATAAAACCAGGGGAGGAAGGAAATGAAAAATAAAAACCCTCCACCGCAACTAATTTTGCTATTGCTTCCCTATCTCTATGTTTATCGTATTTAGGACCGACAATTCCCCCCGTCGTCAGGTTAATTTAACCTTGTACTTGGTCCGGGACACTATGTGAACCTTGTCCCGACTGAGAGCGCATTGGCACACCCGACTTTATAGCCTCGTATTCATCTCACCTAGCTTTGTGAAACCTTTGTACACGTCTCAATAAACCTCCCGTCCCACCCTAACCTTTTATCATTTTAAATTTATAAACATTTTTACAATTTTGCATCTAACTACTTGATTCTCTTGGTCCCTATCAAAAATATTACATGCAGCTGATTTTAATTTTCGTTGTGTGGGGCCTCGTCTCATACTAGGGGGAATAAGACTCATTCCAGTTTCAGTTTGAGGTGCACTAGTGGGTGTGTCATCTAGATTATCTTCTAAATTAAAGTCTGGTTCAGTTGCAGAATATATCTCATTATCTAATAGTATATCATTAAAAAATTCAATTTTATCTATATGAGTGCAATCAATCAAATCATCATGTCCATAAATAGGATGACTAGAAGAAGTACCCATGCCCTTGTTACCCCTACTAGAAGAAGCACACTTACCCTTACCCTTAAACATACCTCTTAATACTTCCATTTTAATTATGCAAATAAATAATTAAAGATAATGAAATTAAGTGTGATAATTAAAATAAAGTAACAATAATAATTTAAAGAAGGAACGAAGGTACCGAACGTTGACGTAACGTTGACTTGTAATCGAGGTTGAAAAATAAAACTTTGCTCGATGGATGTTCCTCAAGATAGTTGCCAACTTCAGTCCCAATTTTTGAACATTGATACAATTATACAAATGAGAAAATAAAATAAAATATTTAGTAGGTAGTGTAATTGTAGACTTGTAGAGAGATAGATTGAGTTGAGAGATTAGAGAGATTGTAGGAAGATTTGTGAGATTAAAATGAAGAGAAAATGAGGTATTATAGTTGAAAAATTGGGTTAAAGCGTAAATATAGTAACTTAGGGATTAAAAATAAATATTAAGGGGGTAGGGGGTTTATGGGGTGGGGGCAAAAATGGCCGTTGTGCAACAGTCAATTTTGCAAAGAGGGGATCGGGGTCGGGACGAGGTCGGGTCTGGGGCGGTACGGGCCTAGGCGGGACAAGCCTAGGTCCCGTCCCGGTTTTGAGTCCCGACACCATTTTTTTAGGGGGGATTGGGGCGGGACCGAGGCGGGGTCGGGTCGGGACCGAGCCGACCCAGCCCACTGGCCAGCCTCAGAACATTCTCTGAGGTGGCGGCATTTCGGAGAGTTGAGAGGGCTACACTGGAGTATTATTCTGGGGATTTTTCTCTCTTCTCATTCGACCTCTTGAGCCTTTTGCTATTTTGTTAACTGATTTTGCATATGCATATATTTATTCACTATTCTGTGTCAATTTCGTAGCAATCAAATTGTGTTAAGAGGAACGCAATGAGAATAGAGAAATGCTTCGTGAACAAAATTCTCAAAGGTTAGTAATGCACTTATGTACTATCTACTATTTTGGTTATGTTCAGCATTGGAGATGGCAAAAAAGAGTTACACTAGTTTTTTTTTCTTCTAAAAAATTATTAGTATCTGTTGGAAATTAGCCTTTGGCGGGGAGATGCGTCCACCCATCTTTTATGAATTAAACACTAGTGTTCCGCATGTTGGAGACATTGTCTCTTCGCACATGCATGATCTACGAAGTGAGTAGATGACCGTAGGGCCAAGAATCGTCTAATTTCGTTGAGAAATGAAAGAGATATTGATCCACGAAGTAAGGTGTTTAAGACATGGAAATGTGGTGTGGGACAAATCTACCACATCGGTGGGAATAGGAAGAATTGCTCTCTATATATGTCTCAAATTGGTAAAGGGTTTGGGACCCTAAGGGGTATCCCATGTGTTTAAATGAGGGAAGACCTAGGTGTGCTTGGGTTCAAGGCTAAGCCCACACGCGCGCCGTCGCCGCCCGCCCATCCGATCCGGTTCCGGGTTCTCGGGTCAGGGGTCGTGGGTTGTGGGCTGTGGGGACTTTTCTGATATTATCTTCTTGGACCAGAGAACTCGCGGATGTACGTTTGATCCCCGAAGTTTCATATGTACGCTTTGGACCGTAATTATTTTATATGTACGAGTTTGGTCCCCGAAGTTTCAATATTTACAGTTTGGTCCCTAGAGTTTTCGGGAAGGTGACGGAAGGCGAGAAAGCCTACCGTTGGGATCTGTTTTTTGAGGCATTAATCAGCCATTACTTGGTGATTAACTCCTCTATTAACACTCATTAGTTGGGCAATTGAGCAACCTCCTTCATGACCTTATTCACCTCTTTCATGGCATTAAAACCTGCCATTACAGCCCTCCTTTAAGGGCCATTACAGCCTTGTTTGTGGCTGTTGGACAGCCCCTCCTCATGCTATATATTGAGCTTCATTTGGCTCAAAACATGAGCTGAAAATAGACGGGAATAATACAGAAAAACAGCACAAAAACAGACTGAAAAATAGCGAAATCAATGAGCAAAAACTGCTCGAAACAGTGGCTGAAAATCAGTCAAAAACAGTGACCAAACCCTCACGTATACACAAGATATACACTATAGAGATACACTATATACACAGAGACAAAAGGGAAGAGTAAAGAGAAACTCTTCCTTCCTATTCCATATCTTCAGCAAGTCGAGTCATATTTGTTTTCTTCGCCAGGCTCAACCTATTGTCTTTGTAGCGTTGAGATTAAAATGTTGTTTTATCTTGGGAGACTATTGCCCGCTAACGTAATAGCATATATACGGGGCAATCTTGTCTTAAGGACAGAGGGCAATCCCTTGACTCAATACACAACGTTGTAACCATCCAGATTTAGTTATTTCTTGATTTCAGGATATCAAGATTCAAGACACAACAAGCTTGCGGCAGTTCTCAACATTGGCCTTGCAAGGTTATCAAGATTCAAGACACAACAAGCTTGCGGCAGATTTGAAGACTGACCATTTATCTATCCTTTCGAACAATTGTAATAGTTACTTACTTCCCGTACTGCTTTATAAAGTACAATAGAGTACCAACAGTATCAACATCAGTTGATAATACCCAGGTCATTTGCAATTTTGACTTAGATATTATTTACATTTATTTTATATTACTGTGAACAAGGTTCTCAAGATGGAGTCAATAAAAATTAAAAGAATAATAGTCTCTGAGTTGATTCAGGTTGAGTAGAAATTGAATATCACAGATCATGTAAATATGAATAACAAATTTGCTTCAAACTGTAAATGGTGGGACTAACTGGTGATTTTGAATACCATTAACTTAGTGGAAATGGGTTATATTTTAATACACTAACATAAATGGTTATTAACCGTCAATTCGTTTAGAATAAATTCTACTATCAAATTTTCTTACATGCTCTATATTATGGCTTTGTTTGAGGCTTGTGGTTAACAAATATTATATTGGTAAAAAATAAGTTGAAGTGAGGGTGTTACAAGAGTCAACTGAAAATTGAGTTTTCTTTGTGCAGAAGAATGTATTTCTATTGCATTGTGTGTGCAGAAGAATGCATTTCTATTGTATTATGGTTGTGGTGGATGACTGTTGCATTCGTGCTAAGCACTAGATAGAACATCTTTTCAATGTCATAACTTCCAAGAATTGGAAATTGACTTGAGAAGAACCCTAAATAGTGATAAAAGACAAATACCATATCTAAGGATCAGAGTTCAACACTGAATGGTGATCATTTTGCGGTATTATTTACTTTCTATCATAGCAAATACACTATTTGGTACAACACTAGCAGAAAGACAGAGCAATAGTTGAAGATTCAAGCATGTTTTGACAGAGATACATATATAACATCAGGCATAGACATAGAGAGAAGCAAAAACACAGTTTTGGCTAAGAACATACCTCAAAAGTGTGAAATTTCAACATCGAGGCATCCATAAGAGATTTGCAGATCCAAAAACACCACCAACGAAAGAACAAGGATATCAACAAAAGATTAATGGAAAACAGGCTCAAATCGGCAACAACAAAGAGTTCATACCTCACCTGAAGGTTGAGAAGCCATTAGAGATACCTCCTGATGGCGTAAATAAGAGAGTTAGTGATGACATGAGTGTCACAACACCTAATTGCAAGATTCATCATCTTTACGCCATTGATTTTGTTAGAGAGAGGATCAAATTTAAAGAGAGAGATGCAGCAGTAGGGCAACAAAAAGGAAATAAGTTGATGCACTTTCCTAATCGCATTTTTGCTTTTGTTTTTTCCTTTTTGTTTTTTTTTTTGGACAAATACATTTAGTATTGGCTTTTTGTTTGGGCCAGGTCCGATTGGGCCCTATTTTGTTGGACAATTTTTCTTTATTTATTAAATAAAAAGCCCACACGGGCGAAATTTAATTTAAAAATAGTAAGTAAAGATAGATGGGAAAATCTGGTGCCATGGATCACACTAGTGGCTCACCCTAAATCCTCCAGATGGCCTCCTCAACGACCGACGACGTCCCGAGACCCGCTCGTTCTAGGAACATAATCTGTACACAAAAAAGGTGCAACAAGAGTAGCGTGAGTATGGGGAACAATATGTACTCAGCAGCATCGTGCACCGACCCTAGTTAAAAAAAAGAGATGAGGGTTGGTCATACAAATACCACTTCCACATTAAACCGCTATTAGTATGATATTGTAATAAAGTCAATAAACATAAGATTCAAACATAAGTATGAGAATCCTCTAATTATTCAGGTTCATTTTAAGTAGCCAAGTAGCATGATAATATGATTCAATAAGTAATTTAGACAAGTAAATCAATAAGACACAATAAGATAGAATGATGTGAAAATACTATGCAATGCAAGGCGTTTATATCACCGGTCACACACGCTCCTTCAATAAGGAGTGCGACCCATAGGGGACTCGTGAGGTCCATATACCACCCGGAGTCATTTCCCTTCGGGTTCCTTAGCCAATATTAGGCTCACATTACCTGCCTCCAGCCAAATCGGGCTCACATCAACACATCACTCCATCCAGAATTATTTGCCCTCGGACCCACATATGTATCGACAAATATACTATGTATGAGATACCATACGAATCATAAATATGATAAGCACAACAACAAGAAGTCAAGATATGCAATAAAGATTCAATCTTTAATCAAGGTAGGCTATAAAGATTTGACCTTTAACCAATTACACAATAAAGCTATGTTCTTTAGCTTTTTTTACACTTCTAAACGAGTATTTAGGAGTGATGAGTAACACAATCACATTTAAGACAAACATATAATTATAAAGACAGAAAATACAGGCTTCATACCTTATCACAGATCCATAGGGTCATGCTATCTATCAGCTAGTGCCCAAATCATGGCATTCAGATCAGACTATACAATTTAAATAGCACAAATACCCTTAACATGGCACCAATTCCCGATACAAGTGTTTTTCATCTCACAAGTATCGGGACCCCTTATTATCCTCATTATACCCTCTTACTTAGTTCATTAAATCAATCACGACGCTTTAAATAAGGTCAAAAGTCTCAACTTGCCTTATTTAAAAGTGAGATGGTCACAACGAAGCCTTTCATTTATGATAAGCCTTTGAATGGTCCAAATCTATTCAAATATGGATAATACGTTAAAACATGATTCCGAAGATACTCATATTACTATATAAAATTTCTGATCCAAAAAGTCACCCAAAAATAGAATTTCGAGCCTCGAAGGGCAAAATGGGAAATCAATCCAAAAATTAGTCAACCCAAGGTCTATGGAGTCTACATACCAAAAATCAAATAAATCCAATATCAATTTTATGATTAATTGAAGAATTCCCATTCATCCCAGGATTTAAAATCCCTAATTTCCCAACTTAAAGCATGATTTCTAGCATGACATCCCATAATAATCAATTATAAACTTACCCACTTGAAGAATCTTGAAAATTCCCTCAAAAGGCTCTCCAAACCGAGACCCTAAATAAGAGAATGAAATGTTTTAGATCATTTTGGGGACTTAAATATTGCTCAAGAGTGCCTTCATCGCGATCACGGTACCCTTATTACAATCGCGAAGGTTGAAAATCTGACCCGGCACAGTTACTCATCGTGATTGCATCACTTTCTAGTGTCTACTGCGATAGCAAATCTTGGTCATGCAACTCATCGCGATTGTCTCCACGTGATCGCGTAGAACAAAACCAGTAGCACGGGCGTATTTACCCAAAAGTCAACTCTTAGACAAACTTTCCAAACTTAGAACTTCCAAAGTTTAAAACTTAGAGTTTCTTCAGTTATTTTACCTGATTGCCTTAGATATCACATCACCCATCTCCACAAGTCAAATATACCACAAAGAATCTAAGGGAAGGGTCATTTAGAAAAATATCCAAAATGAGCTAACATGTCGTTACATATGGGGGTTCAAGTGTACGTGAAAACGAAAAAGGATACTATGATATTGCGATGTATCCTTTAAGTATCACAACGAAGGAATTATTCATTAAAGAGCACAATTTCAACCTGATTCCATAGTTGTGTGCAGTTGATACAAGTGATACAGGGAATATACAAAATTCATATAATTTTAATACATTTGGTCGCTTTAGTGATGCAGTCGGGCTGATTGAAATGGAAACATGTCATGAAATTGAAGAGTTTGAAGACAAAAAATCTAACCTCATATATAACCCTAGGCAAGTTAAAATTATGGAAGATCATGACTACCAAAACAGAAGTATTCCAGCCAGTGCAATAAAACAACAAACATTTATGAATAAATTCCAATTCAGGGTTTCTAGATCTAGCGCAACAAGATAAACATCTTATTCAGATTACAAGTATGAAATATGTATTAGTTTGTGTATACAACCACAACACGTACCCAGTGTGATCTCACAAGCGAGATCTGGGGAAGGTGGAATGTACATAGGTTTTACACCTGATTTTGTGGGATAGAGAATTTGTTTTCGATAGATCCTCAGCTCAAGAAAATGGGTTTTCAAGATAGGTTTGAAAAATACACGAGTCAGAAGGTATGATGAAAATATTGATGGAAAGAAAAGCATTGACAACAAAAATAGTACAAATAACCAAAGTAAAAGAAACAACAATAGTGGTAAAATTGAAGAGTGATAATGATAGATAATAATAATATGGGAACCATGTTCGACTTGTGCCATGCATGATAATGATAGATAATAATAAGAAGGGAACCATGTTTGACTTAAGCCATGCTCTCCCACTGAAATGAGGGAAATTGCTTGACTATCTACTAACACTCTACTAATCCTCATCTTTAATAATATCCTATCTAGGGTCATATCCTCTGTGAGCTACAGATGTGTCATGTCCTATCTAATCACCTCTCCCCAATTCTGCCTCGATCAACCTCTACCTCTACTAAGACATATCATCGTCAACCTCTTGCACCTCCTCAATTTTGTGCTCTTCCTCTTCACATGCTCGAACCATCTCAGCCTCAATTCCCGCATCTTTTCCATCACAAAGGTCACTCCCACCCTGTACTGTATATCATTGTTCCTAATATTGTCTCTCCTAGTGTGGCCACACATCCATCTAAGCATCATCATTTCCGCTACTCTCATCTTTTAGACGTGCGAGTACTTGACTAGCCAAACACTCTGCCCAATACAACATAGTTTATCTAACAACAATTCTATAAAATGTATCTCCAATCTATAAAACTTATCTTTAAATATTGATGGTTTTACCTAGGATGCCCCATTTTATCTACCTCGCTCCAATATGATGTGTATGAATGATTCATCTATATTGAAAGAAATAATCCCTTGATTATTTTCATTAATTGAAAGACAATATATACAATTTACGTATTTCCATAATAGGAATCTTATTCTTATTCTACTCCTAAACTCTTATTCTATTTTGAGACTAACTATACAATTATGGTAAGAGTACATGACTAATTAACGTACACTACAACTATACAAAACTGTGTACAAGAATGACAAAACCGAGAGTAAATATACATAGGATATACACGTGCATAACATGTATATCTTATGTATATTTAGTAAGGCTGGCCAGTGGGCTGGGTCGGCTCAGTCCCTGCCCGGTCCCGCCCCGACACCGCCCCGACACTGCCCTGATCCCACCTCGAACCCGACTTTTTAAAAAAGAAAAATTGCGGTATTGGGACTCGAACCGGGATGGGACATAGTCTCGTCCCGACCCGTCCCGGCCAGATCTAATCCCGCCAGGCCCGATCCGGTCCCGCCCGAAGCGCCCTTTTGCAAAAATAGTCATTGCACCAACAACCATTTTACATTCTGGTCGTTGTGCAACGGCCATTATTGCCCCCCTCCCCCAACCCCCCTACCCCCCTTAATATTTATTTTTAATCCATAAGTTATTATATTTACACTTTAACCCAATTTTCCAACTATAAATACCTCATTTTCTCTTCATCTTTCTCACAAATCTTCCTACAATCTCTCAATCTATCTCTCTACAAGTCTACATTGTCTACTAAATATTCAATTTTATTTATTCATTTGTGAGTGAAGTTGGCAACTAGATTGAGTATCTTCCATCGAGCAAAGTTTCAATTTTCAACCTCTCGATTACACGTTGACGTTACATCGGCGTTTGGTACATTCGTTCCTTCATTAAATTATTATTGTATGTTTATTTTATTTAGCGCACTTAATTTCTTTTACTTTAATTATTTATTTGTATAAGTATAAATTTATAATGGAAGAATTTAAACGTATGCTTACAGGTAGGGGTCATGTTTCTTCTAGTAGGGGCAATAAGAACAATGGTCCTATTTCTAGACAGAATCCTATTCCTACACACGATGATTTTGTTGATACTGAACATTTTCCTACAAATACTATTAGATTTAGATGAGGAGCTATTTTCTTAAACTCAAGAAGACTTTAATTTAGACGATGATCTAGATGATACACCCATTAATGTAGATGACAACACACCCACTAGTGCACCTTCAACTGAAATGCCTCATATTCCCCCTAATATGAGACGAGGTCCAGTAAAAAGACCATTAAAATCATATGCATGAATATTTTTTGATAGGGACGTAGAGAATCAAGTAGTTAGATGTAAAATTTGTAAAGATGTTTTAAAATTTAAAATTGGAAAAGGTCACTGTGGGATGGGGGGTTTAATGAGACACGTATCAAGGGCTCATCCAGCTAGGTATGCCCAATACGAGGCTTCAAAACCGGGTGCGCAAACGTCCGCTCCATCGGGACAAGGTTCACATACTGTCCCAGACCAAGTACAGGGTCAAATTAACCCTATGATCGGGAGGAATTGTAGGCCCTAAATACGATAAACATAGAGATAAGGAAGCAATAGCAAAATTAGTAGTTGTGGAGGGTTTGCCTTTTCATTTCCTTCATCTCCCGGTTTTATTCATTACATTAGAGATATGTATAATCCTGCTTTTAAAGATTTTTCTAGATCAACTGTTAAGAGATGTTTTTAAACTTGCACATGAATATCAACAATATTTACGCTATTCATTATATCATTTTAACGGCAAAGTGACTATCACTTCTGATATAGGCCGTAGTACTAATGACCATGATTATTTAACGGTAACATGTCATTGGATAGATTATAAATGTTCTATGTAAAAACGTATCTTGGCGTATAGATATATAGATGATAGGCACACTGGTACTTTTATTGCAGAAATAGTTCTAGTTTCTTGATTGTCAAAAGTGTGTGATTATTACGGAATAACTGATAAAATTATGAGTATTACATTAGATAACGCTTCTTCTAACAATTACGCCATTACAATTTTAAAAAATAGTTTAACTCCATCTTTTCCAGATCATTTTCATATAAAATGTGTGTGTCATATATATAACTTAGTTGTAAAGGATGATCTGTCACTTTTTGAAGACATTCTTAGTAAAATACAATTTGCTATAAACTTTATTTTTAAAAATAATAGAATACAACGAAGAAAAGAATATAAAATAACTTGTCACGATTGTCAACTACCTTATAGAAAAATTTCAGAAGAAGTACCAACTAGGTGGAATTCTTTATACGAGAAACTACTTGTTGCTTATGACTATAGAAAACCTATAACTTTATTTTTTAACTCTCATAATCAAAATCCATCTGATATGGTTGTAGAAGCGATTGGAGAAAAAATTCAGAACTTATTGTATTTTTAGAAAAAAAATTCAAGCAACAAAAGAATTTTCCGGTATATATTATCCTACTATTTTAACTATGTTGTTTTATATAGCTCTAATATTTTTACTGCTTAATGAGTTTATGGATAAACTAGCTTATAAGGCAGCTATTAAAAAAATGTTTAGCAAAATAATAAAAAAAATATTCTTATTCCCACTATTTATATTATTGGTTATGTATTAAATCTGACTATTAAAATAGACGGTACTAAATCACTTATTGAAACTATTTACGATTGTATAGTAGTACTACCACCTCCAAGTCCCAAAAATCCAAATCACCCACCACCTATTGAACAAACTAAAGAAGAAGTGTTTTCTAGCGTAGAAGACGAATGCAAAAAAGTATATAGGTTTTACCAATAAGAAAGTGCTAATAACCTATCGGCTTCCATACCATCTTCTTCTTCTTCTTTTTCAACACAACCTCACAAAAGACATGTTGTTTATGCGGATACTATTAAAAGCCTCAGAAATAGAATGTGCGGTCGTACCGCTACTAACCAAATTAGCTAGTTTGATATATTTATTTTGCAGGATTCTGTACCGTAACAAGCAGTTCTCAATGAAGAAGGACGTGAAGACCTGCTGAAATACTGGAGGGCGAATGAGAAGACCTTTCCGACACTTTCAATGATGGCCCAAGATCTTTTGAACATTTAAGCGTCATCAACAACATCTGAAAGTGCTTTTTCTGCCGGCAGATATCAAATATGAGAGCACAGACACTCATTAGCCGGAGATAGCTTGGGGAGTGTAGTATTATTCAGAGATTGGATACGAGCGGAGCGGAAAAGGTACGGTCAACCGGAGATCAGCGAAGAAGAAGACGAAAACTACATCGAAATCTTATCCGAAGGTGGTGGAAGCGACGTGGAGCAATTTGACCAACAAATACCAATTCCAACCGAAGAACCACAGGAAATTATCAAGAAACTAGAACAGGTTTTTTTCAAAATGTAATTTTTTTTAATTACAATTTTACTATGTAATTTGCAACTTTTGAACAACACCACAAAGTTGCAATTTTGACAATTGTATTTGTATTACAAAAAAATCATGTCTATTAAATAATATAAGAGGTACAAAAATAGCATTGGGATATTTTTATTGCACTATCTTATTTAATTATTGAGTTATATATATATATATATATATGTTATTTTTTAAATTAAGTACAAAAAAAAAACTCGATCCCGATCACGATCCCGCCCCGACCCGACTCCAACGGGATGGGACGGCGGCGAATCCCGCCAGTTTCGATCCCGCTGGTCCCGACCCGACATGATCCCGCCCCTCCCCCCATCATGCCCCAACCCGACGGACCCGATCCCGGCTCACTGGCCACGCTTAATATTTTGTATATTTAACACAATGCTGCAGTCATAGAGGGCGGTCTTCGGACGCTGAGACTGTCTCAAAAATCATCAAAAACGACCAAGGAAAGACCCTTTGTAAAGATGACTGCAACTTGATACCTGGAAGGGACATGGCAGACGTGTACTTGACCACGAGCAACCTTTTCGCGAACAAAGTGAATGTCTATTTTGATATGTTTAGTGCGCTGGTGCTGAACCGGATAACTCGAAAGATTGATAGCACTAACATTATCACAATAAACTATGGTCGTTTTCTGAATAGCACAATGAAGCTCTAACAATAAATTACGTAACCAACATGATTCAGAGACCACAATAGCTACCCCTCGATACTCAGCCTCGGCACTGGAGCGGAATAAAGTCGACTGACGTTTCGCAGACCAGGAGACCAAGTTATTACCAAAAAACATACAATAGCCAGACGTAGACCGTCTGGTGTCCGGACAGCCACCCCAATCAGCATCAGTGTACGAGACAAGTGTAGACATCGATGACGGATATAAATGCAAGCCATAGTCAAGTGTCTCCTGGATATACCGAATAATGCATTTGAGCGCATTCATGTGCTCAACTCTGGGATCATGCATAAACAAACACACATGTTGTACGGCATATGTAATATCTGGTCTCGTGAACGTAAGATACTGAAGGACCCATGCAAGACTGCGATATCGAGTTGGATCCTCATAAGGGAGCTGCAGCACCCAATTTGGGTTTAGTATCAACTGGAGTGGAATTGGACTTACATGATGACATCCCAGCCCTCGCAATAATCTCGGTTGCATACTTCCTCTGGGATAAGAACAATCCACCGGTATGACGAGTGACAACAATCCCCAAAAAATAACTCAATGGCCCCAAGTCTTTCATGGCAAACTCAGAAGTGAGCATTGTCAGGATAGATTGGCGTAAGGCATCGGAAGAGGCAGTCAAGATAATATCATCCACATATAATAGTATATAAGCCAAGGAAGAACCACGATGATATATGAACAAGGAATTATCCGACCTGCTATGAGTGAACCCAATAGTTGAAACATAGTCGGCAAACCTCTTATACCAGGCCCGTGGAGACTGCTTAAGCCCATATAAGGACTTTTCCAACATACAGACATGATGAGGATATTTGGGATCCCTAAACCCCAAGGGTTGATGCATATAGTCTGTTTCCTTGAGATCACCACTATGAAAGTATTCTTCACATCTAACTGATAAATGGGCCATGCTTTCGAAAGAGCCAAGCTGAGCACAATGTGAATGGTAGCCAGCTTGACCACCGGACTAAATGTCTCACCACAATCCACACCAACCTGCTGAGTCTTACCATCACCTACAAGCCGAGCCTTATGCCTTGCAAATGAACTGTCTGAATTGTCCTTATGAGCAAAAATCCACATAGACCTAATAATATTAATATCAGATGGACGGGGCACCAACTCCCACGTCTTATTATCAATAAGATCATTATATTCATCGGTCATAGCAATTTTCCAATTCGGGACATTTAACGCAGACACGGGATTACGGGGTAGGGGTGATTTAAGAACATTATAATTAAAATTAAAATGCTTTTTTGGTTTAAAAATACCCCGTTGACTACGAGTGACCGGTCTATGACTCGGGGAAGAATTGGGTGGTTGTTGAGAATTTTCTAGACTCGGGACGGACTGGCCAGCAGGCAGTGAGCCTGCTGGCCCAACGCGGTAAGCAGAAGCAGCTGAGGATGCAAGAACTGGACCAGTTCCAGTATTAGGCTGGACTGGCCCAATTGCTGAAACTGGCCTATTGGCAAAACTAGGAACAGTGGCCTGTGACGGACCAGTAGGACCAGCGGGCAGTGGGCCCGTTGGAAGATTTAGGGTGCGGGATATGTCCAAAAAATGGTGAATAATATACGGGGATATACCATCATCCAAAAAATTATATGAACTCGACACGGGATTACTAACCTTAGCTAACGGAAATTGGGATTCATAAAAAATTACATGGCGATTAATGATGATTTTATTAGAGGATAAATCAAAACATTTGTAACCACGATGACTAGACAGAAAACCCAAAATCACACACAAAGTAGACCGGGCCTGAAGTTTGTTAATTGTGGTGGACGGAAATAACGGATAACATAAGCACCCAAAGACCCTAAGATGTGAATACGAAGGAGTCTTATTATATAAAATTTGAAGGGGGGTGAATATGTCAAACCTTTGGAAGGAAGAATGTTAAGGAGATATGTAGCCATTTGTAGAGCATGATGCCAAAAAAAATGGGGGTACGCAAGCATGAATCAATAAAGTGCGGACAATGTTATTATTGGTACGAATTTTGCGTTCGACTTTCCCATTTTGTGATGACGTATGAGGGAAAGAAAAATGAAAATTGATCCCATTAGTTTCACAAAATTCCTGAAACACCCCGTTGTCATATTCCCTGCCATTATCACATTGAATATTTTTTATTTCTCGTTCGAATTGGGTTCTAATGAAGGCTTGAAATTTTAAGAAGACGGAAAACATGAGATTTTTTTGCCATCGAAAAAGTCCATAAAAATTTCGAATAATCATCCAAAAAGAGAACATAATACCGATGACCCAAATAACTAAGAACAGGAGATGTCCATAAGTTGCTATGAATAATATCAAATGGCATTAAAGTATGAGACTTAGAATCTACAAATGGCAACCTAACAATTTTTCCTAAAGAACAAGAATGACAATTAGGAGTATTATGCGCACCCTTACATGAAATAAAATTATTTTTATCTAAGGAAGACAAATTGGACGACCCCGGATGACCAAGACGAGCATGCCACAAGGAAGGGGCAAGGGCTGCAAATACTGACGGCAAGGCTTGACTCGATAGACCAGAACATGGCGTGATAGGATAAAGATCTCCCCTACTATCACACATCAACGGATCAAATTCAATAGACACAAAATTATCAGTAGTGAATTTACATACATACACAGAGTTTTTAATCAATTTGGGGGCATGGGGGGAGATAAAGTTTTGTGACCATAACCACAAATTGGAATAGAATTACCATTACCAACAATTATGCCACGAGGGTTGCTCAAATTGGAATAAGACGAGAGAGTACTTGAATCGGATGTCATGTGGGTAGTGGCACTGGTGTCCATGTACCAATTCGGGTCCGGTGGAGTCAAACTAAGTGTGTGCATCGCGACCTCAATATCGGTCTGAGTGAGGCCTGCTGTATGGTGGGATTGCGGAGGCCGGGGCCCAAGTACCCCTGCGTGCTGCCCAGCCTAGTACTATTTCGGGAAGACCCACTGGCCCAGTTGGTATTGGGCCGAGGAGGCTGCTGGAAAGCCCACTAAAACTGGGCTGGAACCGACGGTGAACCTGGGATGTTGGGCCACTTCCCACTATTCCAGGCCCATGGCCCAGTGGCCCAAGGTTGGGACCAATGGGTCGGTGGCCCATTATATCCGGGATATTGTCCTCTGCCACCGTTTCGGCCCCCGTTACCATTGTCGGAACCGCCGCGTTTGCCCCCGCAATTTTTGCCATTATTTTTCCGACTATTTTTGCCTCCACCATGAGACCGATTTTGGTTCGAATTATCACCAAAATTTTGAGGAGCATTGGAAGATGTCATCATGACCACGGGGCTAGCACTCGTAGCCGCCTTTTTAGCCAAGCCGACTTCTTCCAAGGTAAGCATGAAGCGGGCCTGATAGAACTTCGAAAGAGGATTACTTTGACGAATGAGAGTTCCAACGCCACTATAGGCCTCGGATAGGCCAGCAACCATCTATAGAACAAGACGATCCTCACTAACTGGCGCACCAACGTTGCGGAGTTAGTCCGCCAATTCTTTCAACCTTTTGCAATAAGCTGAAACGTTTGGAAAATTTTCCATGTTGACGTGGGAAAATTCCTGTTCAAGGGTAACAACTCTGGAATTTTGATTATCCTGGAATATGTCATGTAGTCTATCCCACGCAGCCATCGCCATAGCATCTGGCTCAATAATCGTCTGCAATAGGTCGGTAGAGATAGTAGAATAAATCCACTGAAGGACGGTGGCATCAAGTGTGGTCCATGATTTAGGGTCATCCGCGCGTTGAGGCACCTCCGTGTCTTCAGGAACCGTTGGGATTATGTGATGGATAGCTTGATGTGAACGAGCGTGAATTTTGAACAACTCGGCCCACGTCGTGTATTGGACGTTTTCTATTTCAACAATTAGAGGGATATGATTCTTGATGTTAAAAACAATAAGGGCGGGATGAAACGTGTTCTTTGACGTAGACATAACAAAAGAACAGGAAGGGGTAGAGGGATTTGGAAGAGAAAATTGAAGAGCGGATAACAGGCGCGGAAACCGAGGATGGGCTCTCGGATTCTACTTGGCCGAGGAACAAGAAATTTTTGGGAGAATTTTTTTTTGTTTGACCTAGACTTTTGATACCATGAAATAAATAATCCCTTGATTATTTTCATTAATTGAAAGACAATATATACAATGTACATATTTCCATAATATGAATCTTATTCCTATTCTACTCCTAAAATCTTATTCTATTTGGAGACTAACTATACAATTATGGTAAGAGTACAAGACTAATTAAGGTACACTACAACTATACAAAACTGTGTACAAGTGACAAAACCGAGACTAAATATACATAGTTTATACACGTGCATAACGTGTATATCTTATGTATATTTAGTATATTTAACATATATAAATATGGACCTGTCAGTAACTAACAAACCCCATCTATTCGAAAATGTATAAATTTTACTTTTGAAATGTATTTTAATGCATATTACCTTTTATTCAATGTGTATTTAATTTGTATTACCACATAATACATTAACTCACAATAACTATATTCCAAAAAATATATAATGAATGGTAATTAGCTGAATACTCATCATTAAAATAAATTATATGTGATATAGATAACTAATAAAAGCAACAAATGAACCTCTTATTCTCTGTTCCTTTGTATAGCCAAGATGTGAATAAACTGATCAAATCGGGATCAACCTGTGAACCAATTACACTAGATAAAGGATTCTTTATTTCGAATATTGAACATGGTTTAGATCCACTGCCACTAGAATCAAACACCTATAAATATGGATACTTAGTGAGCTTTCCGGAAATTTTCATACTTGCACGTTATTCGGTCATGACGTGATCTTGATACTGTATTTCAATCATAATAATGGTGAACAAACTGAACAAATCAAAAGAACAAATGAAAGAAGAGCATAAGACCAAGAAACAGTTAAAAATAACAAAGAATTGATAAAATGAAATTTCTATCCAGTATAGTATTAAAATGATGTCTAAATCATCTCTCCCATCTTTAAAAACTTTAGCAATCACATCTCAAGATAAAAAAAGGCATAATTTGCAATTATTCAAATAGAAGAATATTTACACCTAGAAAGATGAAATCAAAATATAAATCAAGTATGTCAGGTTGCAGAAACTCTAATGCAAGAAAACATGAATCAAAAGTAGTCATTTGAGACAAAGGGAAAAGAGGAAGCTAAAATAACCCGTACATTCAAATATCAGTTATTCTTCAATCGTTGGTATAAAACTTCATTCCTTTGATGTGGAACAATCAATTTAACTAAAATAGTATCAATGTAATTTGGTTGTGTATGATTATCTATGGGAAGTTTCAGCTTACTAAGGACATGAACTTAGATTGGAGGTTATGGAGGACACAAACTAGGGTAGAAGGTTAGTACGTAATTGAGTATTGCCTCGCTTATCCTTCCATACTAGCAGTCGTAATATTACTCTTGTAGTGTCTTGTTGTTGAGATGTTGTTGTCTCAATAATAATTTAGAGCTTAAATAAAGTTTTGATGATTAACAAACTCATGCACATGTGACAATCAAGTTCAAGGAAGATGTTGAATAACCAGATCCTAAACTAATCTCCAAAGGAACTGGTAAAGCTGTCACAACAAAAGAGGAACCGGTCCTTAGAATAAAAGAACTGGATACTGTCTAAGAGAAGATGTCTCATGCAGACTTAGAGAATTGAAAGTTTTGACTCATTTCTATTTGACATGGAACTGAAATTCAAGTTATGGAAAAATTATCATAATTTGAACACATGGCATTAGCTTGGAAATCCGATAAGGTTTGTCCACTACGTGTGAAGAAGGAAATCCATGTCAAACAAGAATTTATTTCATACAATTAATAAAACTTTTACACATAAAATGATACAGCTGAATTTGTATACGTGGTTATGGACATGTGGACCAATATGATCAAAATAATAGGATTATGAACAAGGATAAGTAAGATAATTGATGGGAAGTAAATATTAATCTAAGTAATTTAGCATGTGCTTGGTTGAAGCCTTGAGTTCGAGTCTTCAGGCTGCCAAGCTATCCAAGCCTTAATTATTTAGAATAAGAACAAGAGAGTAAGAGTGTAGAATTGCTTAGTTTTCTTCTTTTTCGATCAAGATTCACATGCCTTACAATTAATGACCAGCTTTATTTTTACTAGAGCTAGAGGGATACACGATACATGGATCATTCCCTCATAATACCTATCATAAATGTCTAGCATTGGAGCAATAAAAGACAAAAATGCACATTTAAGACCCGAGGAAGACCCGAGGTTTCTCGTAATGGTTGTACGTTGTACTTCATGATGTGAGATCAGTGAACTATCATGTTTTTCCGGGTCCTTTAGAATTTCTGTCTCTGAATGCATGTTACCAAATTACTTCTCTTCGAAGCTGCGCATTCTTTCTTGAGGCCTGTCGCTTGCTGACTCGAGTCTGACCCATCACTATCGTCATGTGTTATCTTTTGATTTATCCACTTGGTGTCTACAGATTTTGCACAATACACGAATCAAATCTTGAATGGATTTGGAGAATTAAAGGCAACTATTCACTCCTATAAATACATCATGTAAAAAAGCTTTGGAGGTTGACCATAACCAAAGAGAGAGACATCTTGAGTGAGAGAGGAATCAACACTAGAGTCTCGGAGGAGCCAACTACGACAATATCAAATAACATGTTACTGTCAGGCTTTATCATACTGTTCTTGAGTTGTAATAGTTAGGTTATTGTGGTTTCATCTATTTATATTCCTAGTAAGTGTAATAGGTGTTTTTGAGTGGTAAGGAACTTTATTGACTAGGTAGAGTCAACGAAGAAGGGAGAAGAGAGAGCCACCAATTGTGAGAGAATTGTTGAGGAAGAGAGGGTTATAGTAGGGATTGTTTGAAACAGTTTCTTAGGTGTACAAGTCGTAGTCTTAAAATTTGTTCGAGCTTAACGGAGAGTTTAAAAAATTCTTACAAAGGTAGGTTGTGAATTTTTCTCATTGAACAAGAATTTTAGAGAATTTTTCCACGCTAAAATTCTTGTATTGATTTACTTATTCCGCAACTTTACCTTCTTATATAGTTGCTCAAAGAACATGGTTCTTTGAGTGCATAGGTCATAGCCAAACTAACATTTAGACTACTCTACAATTAATCACATTTCAATTTTACTAGTTTCTCGCCACGTGTGTTGCACGTGTATGTTGCCGCAAGTAGTATAATAAATTTACAACAACAACATACCTGGTGAAATCCCACAACGTGGGGTATGGAGAGGGTAGAGTATACGTAGACCTTACCTCTACCTTGGTAGGTAGAGTGGTTATTTCCGAGAGATCCTCGGCTCAAGAAAGAGCATAAGCACAAGCAAAGAAAAAGCAAAAGCAAAGTAAGAGAAACGGTTAGACCCGGTCAGAAAAAAATTAAAGCAGTATGAAAATGCTGGTATCAAAAGTGAATAAGCCATGATAGCGCATTCCAAAAAAGTAAGCAGTAACTAGCACATGTAAATAAGCTAAATAAAGTACACTAAAGGATACATAGAAGCAGGGAGATTAAGGAAGAGTTGAGAGGGGATGCGAGTAGTATGCCCTCTATTGAGACATTTCCGTCTGAAGATATGAGGAGTCGCCTTTCCAAGTATTTTCAACTCTAGTAGTACCAGAGGAGCTGAGGGAAGCTCCAGTACCATTAATTCTACCATTGGCTCTGTCTGATGAGATATAAGGAGAGCGGTGCAGGTATTGACTCAGTTGGTTACCTCCCAGGGACAACGTCATCCTAGAGAATATGATAGAGATAGGCCCCTTAAAGGGTCAGGGAGCTCACAACCTAGGGAGTTTATTGGTCAGGGACCGCCGATATTTACAGGGTTTGACCTAGCTGAGGGTAATGAGAGGGCCAAGATAGTTGGTGCTTACAGAGGACAATGGAGTGGTGACGAGCTACAATTGTATGATCAGCAGGCTGGACCTTTATGACATATTATATATGGTCAGAGTTCTTGTGTAAGACCGAGACAGGGTTCATAGACGCCAGTATCTCAGGATCAGTGTGGTACAAGTCGAGTGATACCTCTATGTCCATCTTGTAGTCAATGTGGTCGAGCGCATGTCGGATTATGCCGCAAAGGTACAAGGGATTGTTATTGGTATGTCAACCAAGGACACAGGGTTCAAAAGTTTCCCAAGTTAACATGCAAAGGTAAGGGTAAAAGAGGAGATGGAGCCTCGAGCTCCGATGCTGTTTGAGGTGAGCTATTATGATGTCTGTATGTTATTATTTTCATTGTCGACATATCTACCTCTTGTAGACTTAGTAATGGCATGCTTTATGGTTTAGAGAATTGACGCCCCATTTTAGGGATTAGTTTTACGGTACCACTTGTGGTATAAGATATTCCGATAAGGATAAGTTATGGATGTGAAGGTAAAATCCAAAAAGGGGCTTCTAGCCCAAATGAAATTAAAAACCCTGTATATACGTTAGTAGGATAAAAGGATATGGAGCCCACACATGTCATGGTGACATAGCATGTAATTTATTTCATCCCTCCTAACGACTATGTTAGGTAGACCCCGAATCTATGATATCATATTACCCCGACAATTGTATGAAAGCCCAAGTTCGTGAGAAAATGGTAAAATGAATATGAGGTGTAAAGATGGGATGAAGAAAGCATCATTAGAAAGCTCAACAGTTCATGAGAATTTACCCTTTTTATGGTAACCTTCATCGAATTGGATGGGATAATATGTTGCGTACGCGCGACCCAAATTGAAATGTCTTGCCTAGAATGTATTAAGGATGACCCCAGCATATCATTAATGAGAATTTATTACCATGATCGACTCATGCGAAGATTGATCATTGATTCATGAAAGGGGATCGCGAAAAGTGACGTACTCATCATAGTAACCTCAAGTAGAGTATAAGGATTAGGGTGTTCACAGAAATAGGAGGTAACCTAAAACCCTCGGTCGTTCATAAATAAGCCACAACTCTTGTCGGTGAGAGTTGTATATATTGATGTTAGTAAACTAAATCATGCTATGACTATTGGTGTCACGCCCCAAACCATGCCCTGGACGTAACACAACACTCGTTGCCTGACTGCACGGGACGGAGTGAATCAACTGGCTGGCTAAATCAACATGTGATATCAAAATATACTGAAAGAGGAACTAAACTAACACATGTTGATGAACTAAAAGTCTAACTGAATAATCATTTAGTGCGGAAGATGGTGAAAAAGTCTGAACATAGTAAAAGTGCCCACACGACAAACATGAAAATCTAATGAACTTTGTCTAACTACTACTCTAGTCTATGAAGCCTCTGAAGAGTACTAAAATGCTAATTTTTTTGTCGGGACAAAGCCCCCGACATAACTGACTGTCTGTAATAAAACTATAAAGACTGCAAAGTAAATTATAAGGCCTAGAAAGACTGGGCTCACCAACTCACCTGATACCATGGATCCTAACGTGCATATGCATTATCCTGAAAGTCATTACCTGCACCATGAAGTACAAGACCTGGGCATAAAGGGACGGTCTTAGGCTACAGACTGTTTAATTGAATAGATGAAGAACCACATGTTTAACTGAATAAATAAGCTACGACCTCTAGCCGAGTATAAGTGCACAAGCTATGGCCTTGGGACCAAGTATATGTATACATAACTACGGTCTTAGGCCCAAAGATGCATAAAACATAACTATGACCTTGGGCCTAAATACATGTGTTCAACATTCAGGAATATAAAATAAGAAACTGAGAATCATATTGTAATACATGATGCTAAAATACTAAATCATACTGAAGTATATGATATTGGAAATACTGAATAGAACTAGATCGAGACATGTACTCATAAACTGATTATGAATTTTGAAGCATTAACTGTTTATAGTAAACTGAATTATCATAACTGAGACTCATGGGATATCGAACGCGAGTCTATACTGATTACATAATGAGTTCACAATATTCAAAGTAAATAATTATGAATAACTATGAAGTTATACTCTTAAAAGATAGAAGTTCTAGACTTTTCATGAACTAGGGTATAACTCTAATTCTGAAGTAATTTGTAGTGATTCTAATGAATGAGGTGTGGGGATGATTAATAATGTTCCCATACGTAGAGAGTTAGCCTCACGTACCTTAACTTCCTACTCTTGAGCATAATACAATATATGTTGCTTCCTTTTGACATTAATCTATATCAATATATGTCAATAGAATCTCAGTGTTAGCAACAATTCTCATGTTTTGGCCATCTAGGCATTTTATCAAATATTTGTTGTGCATAAAGCTTCATAGCCCTTATTAATGGTATTTCTACACCCAATTTCCTATCCTCTTGTTTCTAGGTGATTCTACAATCCTAAATAGATGTAATTATCACCATTCTTCATCACACATTAGATTATAACAATCGTAGGTCAACAATCCAAAACCCTACCATAGTTTATATGATTCTCTTTATCAAACCCATTAACTTATCTCCAAAGAATCTATGGTTTATAATAATTAATCCAATAAAATAATCAACTAAGGGATGAAGATAATACCATTTTGATGCTCAAGTAGGTTAAATTTGAAATCTAGGACTCATTGTCCGACAATAATGTTTCAATCGCAATTCTATGCATTAGAAAGGTTTTAATCAAGTTATGAGGGTACTAAGAACTTGAATTCATGCTAGAATCACTGGGGAACTTACCTTGCAGGGTTCTTTGAGTCTTCTGATTTGTTTTATCTGACTCTATGGTGATATTTCTTGGTTAGGGATGTTAGTGAAATAAAGCCCAAGCTTAAATATAAGAAAAACGTGAAAATCTAAAGTTTTGACCCGAAACCCAGCCGATTCGCGATGGGCCCACGACACAGGGCCACCATGGGAGCCCTTGCAGGTCAAACATCCATTTTGGACATTGTAGTTCGACCATCCCATGATGCAGGTCCATCGTACGCGCCCCCATGCACGGCGTGTGGCAATCACGGGTGGCCGTGTCGGTTTCTATGCAGTGTTCGGTAAAATGGCCATACATATTTTACAGAGCTCCGTTTATTCTATACTATATATCATTGGAAAGGTATTCCAAATATCTACAACTTTCATGAAGGACGCATTCCCAAATTTCTTATCGATATTTCCAAATATTTGCTTAAAGTGAGGCCTTGTGCAAACTCACTTGAAAACATGGCCCGTAGAGTAGCTTCCGACTATACTTTGCCCAATGACACTTCTTATAAATTGGTTAGTTTTCAAAAAACTTCCTACACATTTCATTTTGGTTCCATTATGTTCCATTGTATGGGTCAAACCTTAATCCAAAGGTATGAGGTGTTACAATATCTCCCTGTTGGGATCATTCATCCTCGAATGATGGTTCATTGTTAGGAGTATGATTAACTCTTGAATTTTACAAAAATTTCGTCAGCATATCCTTTGTAAGACTATCACAAGATCTCTCAAACACATGGCAGCTAACCAAAGTATCAACACAAACCTCATAGGTCATCATCATACCTATAACATAGTATTTGAACATGAATGTGACTGGTGGAAACATGTGTACACTAAACTGTCATGAACACATGAATACTGAACTAAATAAATACTTGAATATTGAACTGAAGGGATACTGAACTGGATAAATAATGAACTGACATCAATAACTGAGTACTAAGCTATCATGAATATGTGAGTTGTGAATTGACATGAATATCTGAGTACTGAACTACATGAATAACTGAGTACTGTACTAATTAATATCTAAGTATTGAACTAACATAAATATCTGAATGTTGGAAACACGAATGTTATAACATAATACTGAGTGTACGACGACCAACTCTGGTGGTAATTATAGCTCGTAAGTCACTTTACCGATCCTTCGTAGGATCCTATATGGTTTAATATATATGGGACTAAGCTTCCCTTTCTTATAAACTCACATGACACCTTTCATAGGCAAAACTTTCAAGAAACACCCTATCGTTAACATGAAACTCTGAATCTCTTCGTCGCACATCTGAATAGGACTTTATATGAATCTTATTCGTTTTCAAATGCTCCTGACTCAGGTTAACTTTTTCCATAGCCCGATGGACTAAGTCTAGCCTTAGTAATTCTATTTTACTAATTTCAAACCAATCAATAGGTGATTACACCACCGCCCGTACAAGGCTTCAAACGGTGCCATCTTGATACTACCATGATATCTATAACTTTACACAAACTCAATGAGAGGCAAATGGTCATCCTAATTACATTTAAAGTCTAGGACATATGCTCTCAACATATCTTTGAGCCTCTGGATAGTGTGTACTGCATGAAAATCCATCTAAGGATGAAAAGTGGTACTAAGACTTACCTTGGTATCCAATCCTTTTTTAAAGGACTTGCAAAAGTTTGTTATGAACTGGAAACCTCGATCTGAAACAATGGACACTAGAGTCCCATGAAATATGATAATTTCCTGAGTATGCTACTTGGCGTAGTCTTCTGCTAAATTTGTGGTCCTTACTAGAAAGGGTGTGATGCCTTAGTATATCGCTCCGCAATCCCCAAATCGAATCATGCTTTCTAAATGAGCGAGGTACCCTGGTATAAAGTCCATGTTTATCATTTCCACTCAGGACTATCTGCATTCAGTGACAATTCTGACACTTTTCCATGAAATCTGCTACGTTCTATATCATATCAGTCCACCAATAAATCTCCTTAAGATCATGATACATCTTTGTGGAACCTGGGTGAATAGAATACCTGAAATGGTGGGCTTCTGACATGATTCTCTCTCTGAGCCCATCTATATCTGGAACACATAATCTGCCTTGGTATCTCAAGGTACCGTCATCTCCCCCCTTATTCAAATGTCGTCGTCTTATGCTTATGGATCCTCTCCTTTAGCATAACAAGTAGGGATCATTAAACTGTTTCTTCTTCACTTCGGCTAATAAGGAGGATTCATCTCTATTCTGAACGATAACACCACCATCTTGGAAGTTCAACGGTCGAACTCCTAAATAAGCTAAACGGTGGATTTCCTTTAGCATAGTCATTGTTCCTTCTTCAATGTGAGCTAAACTTCCCATGCTTGATTTTATTCTAAGGTACTTCCTAAAAATACTTATAATATTATTATTCACCAACTCATTAACCAGCACTCTAAAGTTTAAAGTCTCGTGCAATAGCACCATCCACATAACACATGACTTGACATGATCTCATAACTTTTCTGTGATCTCCTACGGAAATAATTGAGTTTGACACAAGTCGACCGACAGTCATTCTACTCACTTTGTGTTTCTTATACATGTGGGGCACATTCCTTATTGAGACTATCTTATTTTTGCCCTTATCACTGAACTGGGTTTTTTCATATCTCCTGCTAACTCTTTGAGTTTTAAATTTCCAACATAACTTACTGACGATTTATGCATCACCTCCTTAGACCAAAGGTTAAGGTCTTATACATGTAAATTCTTCTCTTTCATTGGGATCCAACTAACTTTACTGCAATTTTCATACTTTACATCACTGACGACTTATCTTTTGACTCACTTATGAGAAATCTTCCTTATTGGAGAAAAACTAAATTACTTACATTACCGGGTGCTAACATATTCATACTGGCATATTCTGTCTTAATGACTTAACTTTGCTCACACTGTCAGTCTTAGAGAAACCTCTTTCTGGTAACTCTTAAAGGCTATTCTCCTGTAGTTTGCTCTCTTACTGCCTATATGGATTTCTTCTTCCGATGTCATGGTACTTTAGGTTTAACTTAAACATCATTGGGTTCTATCACACATTCAGTGTATTCAAACTGTTACCCACTTGCTAGTGTTCATCTGAATAAGAAAATCAAATTGTACCTCTACTAACTCTACTGAAATTGCAAATTCAATGTATTTAGTCAAAACTTACTATTCTTCTACTAACCACTCGCTAGCATCATATTCTCTTATTTTGCTCTGAATAACTAAAGTGAAGTAGAAGGTTATTTCTAACTTTCCTCATCATTCAACCCTATTCTACGATCGTATACTATATCATCTTAATTAAATACATGGATCACACTTAGGGAAATTACGTCTCTCTTATACAAAAGATCAAAATACCTAACCCCGAACTTAATATATACTTCAACATTATATCAGGCTATACACATCCGGGGTAAACACTTAATTACATAACTTAAGAGGGAACTGTCACACCTTCTTATCTCTTAATAATATTTCCTCCTCATAGTAACTTACTACCATCATACCATTTGGTTCTGATCTAACTAAACTTAAACAAACTAAAACTATTTCCAGAAGTTTAATATCATCTGCTCATGGTTCTCATGTCGTACATTATCTCATTTTTTCCCATGTGTATGGATTGTACAAAAAAATACACTTCCTCTGAAAAATAATAACACTTAAGAATCATAGGTAATTTTCCCTTAGTCACCTTTCTGCTTAAAATCATAGTAATCAATTTGTGCCCCATGTGGCAAAAATCATAACATGTTCCCCTATGGGGTATTACATTACAGTTATCATCTTCATACATGTGGCGACATCTAGGTATACCTCTAAAATCCAAACAACCTGCTAAAGCATACAAGCGGTTCTGATGGAGGTCTATATTACCAAACTTAGCTACATTACACCTGTTTTGGGATTGTGAATTATGGGGAGCTGCTGAATTTATGAACTGAGTCGTATTACTTTTGGTACTTTGTCTCATTGATGGGAATTCCCTCAGGTAGTTACCCTGCTGGCAATACCCAAAACATTCATTTATGTGTCTCTTACCACACTTATTGCACCTAGGATTCTGAAAAATCCATGTGGCCCATACTAGCCTACGATTGAGAGTTAGGTGCTCTGAAACTCTGTCTCTAACTGAACTAACCTTTCTAATCATATATGGACATCAGGATTGGTGCACTAGCTACAGATGGAGTAGGTCTTGGTGACTTCTTGTTGAAAAATTATCTGTCCCCACCTCCCTAAGATCCTGGATGATTAAAGTTTCCTGTAGGCTGAGCTCTTTCGGTGACTTCTCTGTCTTTCTGTTGTTTCTTATCTATCTTCTTGTCTTCAAATCTCTTCCAACTTATTCCAATAAAACCCTCACATTCACATTCTTAAGTATGTTGTTATTATTCAATTTTCACATCCATAATACAATTGCCCCTTCTCGGGTGACATCAACTTTATTCCACTTTCAATATCATCTCAAGTCTCATTCATTGTTATTAGAAACTTTATAATTATACCCAATGGGTAATCATCCTCACTTGGACATTGAATTCCTTGCTCGTCGCTGGTGCATTCGATACGTACAATATTCAATAGAAAGAGAATGTTACTGCTCTAAGCTTCATGGCACGATTTAGAGTGGAAAGAAGTGAGACAATCTTGAATGTCTTGGTAGTCAACCAAATATATGTGTGGCTGGCACACACATATAAAGGAGACTCCACTAGACACTACTTCATAGACTCTCTAGGACACTTGAACCTAGTGCTCTAATACCAAGTTTTGTCATGCTCCGAACCATGGCCTGGACGTAACACGACACTCAGTGATGGTTGCATGTGACCGAGAGAACCAACATGATGGCTAAATCAACACATGATATCAAAACATACTGAATGAGGAATTGAACTAACACATGCTAATGAACTAAAGGTCTTACTGAATAATCATTAAGTGTGGAAGATAGTGAAAAAGTCTGAACAGAGTAAAAGTGCCAACACGGCAAACATGAAAATCTGATGAACTTTATCTAACTACTACTCTAGTCTATGAAGCCTCTGAAGAGTACTAAGATGCTAATTTTTTGCCGGGACAAAGCCCCCGACATACCTGATTGTATGTACTAAACTATAAAGACTGCAAAATAAATGTGTCACGCCCTGACTTTTCTCAAGTCTTCCATTAGGGCGTGATGGCACTTGAACAACCTTCCATTTTCCTCCAGGCGAACCATTTTAATACACTTCTTTCCAAATTAAAATTGTATTTAAGTGCGGAAGTAGTAATAACAATAAAAAATAAAAATGGCATGTACTTAATTAATAAGAGCGTGAGCCCATACTCGTACAACCATAACTTCTACCTAGACTCAATTGAAATTCCACATATGGAAATAGAAATTTCAAAGTTTGAAAGGAAACCACCTCACATTGGGCATCCCCCGAGATAATGAGACCAATTTCTTCCACATACTTATTTAAGAACGAAAGTCACCAAGTCCGAAGCAATGGATTGGTGGAACAATGGGACTGTGGGATGATCGCTAGCCCTGTTTCAGAACTTTCCTCTTATCGTGTTTTCCTGAAATATGTTAGTTAAAAGAGTCAGCCCTACCATCCGGGGCTGAGTGAGAACCTCGCCTTACAATCCAAAGTAACCTCACAATATTCTAATTACAATCATATTATAAACATAATAAGCATGTTGTGAAAAAAACAGTCTACAATACTTTCATTATATAAGCCAATAAATATTTATGTGAAAGATCTCCTCCCCACTCGTCCTAGAAAAATACTTAGTTTAACCAGTACCCCTGCTTTATCCCATATAACATATTATATACTTATTGCGGTACATGCAACTCGATCCAATGCATTTATATTATCAATTTATTGCGGTACGTACAACCCGATCCAATGCATTTATATATTTGTTGCGGTACGTGCAACCTAATCCAATGCATTTATATATTTGTTGTGGTATGTGCAACCCGATCCAATGCATTTATATATTTGTATATATATGTTATATGTTCAAAAGACTCTAATAATATTTCCTTCTTACAACTTTTCGCCCTTCCCACTTGTAAGGGTTATAACTCTCGAACCATAACTTCAAATAAGGTGTTTCTTATGCCGAGTTGAAGGTAACACGGGGATTTATCACTATCCCAAGTTTCCTCTGAAAATGCTTAGTATAAATAGTACCAATTCACACAATAAATAACCCCATTAAAACTGTCTCGCCATAATTGTTTTGAAAAAATACATAATTTTAAAACAGTCATAACATTTTACCTGTAAGTTGAATTTATCTCCGTAAAGTCTCACACTGTCGAGAACAGAGAATTATAGAACTTTTATTCAGCACAAATTTTCATATTCCTCATTAAAACATTCACTTCTTTTATTTTAACAACTCTCAGAAAACTATTTCGCTAGATTTTTGTAAAACAAAACACAATCTTAAAACAGTCTTAACTTTTAATCTGTAAGTTGGATTAATCTCTGTAAAGTCTCAAACCGTCGAGAACAGAGAAATCTAGAACTTTTATTCAGCACAACCTCTCAGACTCCTCACCAATATGTACAGTTGTTCCGTTATACGTTCTTCCTTTCGAATTTTATTCGATCCTAGGCAAAAACTTTGAACTACGATAACTCTCAAATCGTATGTCAATTTTAGCCCTGATTGGGCTTAATCTGATCGTGCAGGAGAGATGTACAACCCTGTAAAATTTCATCCAATGCTAACTACATAACTCAACGAAACAGATTGTAGTTTCCTGACCCAAACTAGTTATCAAATAACCTACTAACAAAAAAATCAGGATCATTCTTTCAACATCCGGATCATATTCTAATATGTATTGTAACTTTAAAATATTGGATTATAGTAAGAATTATGAGTGAGAGAAAGTCACCTTTATTTTCTGCTTCGTGACTGCGAAAGAACTGTCAAACTTGATTGCTAAAGGTAATATTTGTTCTCTTATATTTTTCTAATTTTTTTGCTCTTGGTACTATTCTGAACTTCTATTCTTTGTGCTAAGTGTTTTTCTTTTGTGCTATGCAGAATATATAGTGAGTTGTGTGTGTAACTTGTGGGAAGAGGAAGGAGAAGAGGTTGAGGGAGATGGGGGGGGGGAACGTGCATATCATGGCTTTAATGCCACATTAAGTTTTTTTTTTAAATTTGTTTTAATTTGGGACTTTACAAAATGATAAGGCCCCGAAAGACCGGGGATTAGCAACTCAGTTGATACCAGAGATCCTAGCGTGCAGATGCGTCATCCTGGAAGTCGTTACTTGCACCGTGAAGTGCAGGACCTGGGCATAAATGGACGTTAGTACATTTGAATTATTTTGTATGTAAAACACCTGAAAGAAATACCAGGATGTCGAGTTCTTGGGATAAGGGCAACACAAAATAATAAATAGGAATAAATACGAAACTGAAAAATTATAACTGAAACTGAACATAAGTACTCTTTATCCTGAATGAAGAACCACTTGTTTAACTGAATAAATAAGCTACGGCCTCTAGCCGAATATAAGTGCACAAGTTATGGCCTTGGACCCAAGTATACATATACATAACTACGACTTTAGGCTCAAAGTTGCATAAAGTATAAACTATGGCCTTGTGCCCAAATACAAGTGTTCAACATTCACGAACATAAAATAAGAAACTGAGAATCATATTGTAATACCTGATGTTGAAATACGGAATTATATTGAAGTACATGATATTGGAAATACTGAATAGAACTATACCGAGACATGCACTCATAAATTGATTATGAATTTTGACGCATTAACAGTTCATAGTAAACTAAATTTTCATAACTGAGACTCATGGGATATCGAACACAAGTCTCAATTGATTACTTAATGAGTTCACAATATTCAAAGTGAATAATTATGAACAACTACGAAGTTATACTCTTAAGAGATAGAAGTTCTGGACTTTTCATGAACTAAGGTATAATCTCTAATTCTGAAGTAATTTGTAGTGATTCTGATGAATGAGGCATGGGGTTGATTAATAATGTTCCTACACATATAGAATTAGCCTCACATACCATAAATTCCCGCTCTTGAGCGTAATACAATGTTCGTCGTTTCCTTTCAACTTTAATCTATATCAATCTATGTCAATAGAATCAATGTTAGCAACAATTCTCATGTTTTGGCCATCTAGGCATTTTATCAAATACTTGGTGTGCATAAAGCTTCATACCCCTTATTAATGGTGTTTCTACAACCAATTTTCTATCCTCTTGTTTCTAGGTGATTCTACAATCCTAAATAGATGTAATTAGCACCATTCTTTATCACCCATAAGATTATAACAATCCTAGGTCAACAATCCAAAACCCTATCATAGTTCATATGATTCTCTTTATCAAACCCATTAACTTATCTCCCAAGAATCTATGGTTTATAATCATTAATACAATAAAATAATAAACTAAGGGATGAAGATAATACCTTTTTGATGTTCAAGAAGATTGAATTCGAAATCTAGCGCTCCTCGTCCGACAATAACGTTTCAATCGCAATTCTATGGATTAGAAAGGTTTTAATCAAGTTTGGAGGGTACTAAGAACATGGATTCATGTTAGAATCATTGGGAAACTTACCTTGGAAGGTTCTTGAGTCTTTGTACTTGTTTTATCTGACTCTAGGGTGATATTTCTTAGTTAGGGATGTTAGTGAAATAAAGCCCAAGCTTAAATATAAGAAAAACGTGAAAATCTAAAGTTTTGACCCAAAAACCGGCCCATTCACGATGGACTCGTGATTACGCTGACTTTTGAAGACAAGGGAGCCTAGTGTTCTTTTTTTATCTAATTTAGACACAGGTATAGACACAAGATGTTCAAAGGAAATACTATTTCAATTCAGTTTCCAGGGAAGTACATAACAAAAACTTTGACAACCTCATATGCTAAGTTCACAGTAAAAAAAACAACATTGAATTGTGTATGGAACAGGAGATAGCACTGAAAATGGTGAACACTCAACAATTATGGCATGATTAATAGATAGACACATAGTGATAGGCAATCAAACTACAATACTCTAGCAGGTGTACAGATAGTCATCTCAAGCCAAATGCAATGCAATTTTACATGAAATGAGGTGTGACTGTTATATATGGCTATGATCAGGTGCATATTGAAACACTTAAGACTATAGGGACATACCAGAGATGGAGGAAGGCAATCAGAGCATTTAAAGAGGTGCAACTAAGTTCTTGTTAAGTCCAAACACGATTTTGACTAAAGCAGGATTAATTGAATCAGATTCTTTACACATTAGGCCATTTTTAATCCTAAATGGCTAAATAGCACACTAACAGGTTGTACTCAATTCATTCAAGCCAGATAGGACCTAAAGAAACAACACACACATCATACAAACTCTGATTTCATTTAACAGTGTACCTTCAACTTAAACAAGTTCAAATTTGACCTGGATAACATGTACATTAGCTAGGACAGACCATATGATACCACATAATCTTCTGAACTAAGCAATCAGGTCACAACAATGACTTATTTCAAGCACATATCCATTTTAAGGTCATTCAATGATCTTACTACATCTATAATATGCATTCTCTTGTCATGTTTTAACTATCTTAAGTCAAATAGACCAACAAACCCAACGTTAGGCATTTTTAGTCATTTTTTAGTATTAAACATTAGTTACGTAACATACAATGACACTTAACCATGTTCAAATTAAATATGACACTCAGGAACCAACTTAACCATTTTGCAAAGACAAACTAATCTTTAACAATTCATTCTTTAATATCACAGATACTACATTAATATGAACCACATACACACTGTTTGAAATGAACATAGAGCCATAATCATGCTTATACAACCAAACCAATTTTAAGCTAACATTTTCTTTGAACACCTATTAGCTTAATCAACCTCTATTGAACTAAACCAAACCTATATTAACATGCTAACCATTTAAATAGATAGTCTATAGTTGTACAAACCTTAACTAGGTATTAATCCAACATTAGATGATCTGCATGTGCATATAATCAACTTTGAACCAGCATATTGATCCTCATACATAACCAACAACATGCTTAACAGTTTGACAAACTCAAACAATAACCAATCTAGCTAATCATACTTATGAATACATAATAAGGGACACTGGTGGCTTAAACATGCTAATAGTATCATCATAAATAACCAACAATAGCCAATATGAGTTAACCTAAAAATCAACTTAGCCAACCCAAACAACCATTAATCATGCTTGATGGTTAACTGAAATAATCACAAAGTCACTAATTCACACTAGACATGCTTACACTTCATGGAATAATAACACCAACACACAATAACTAATGAATTGTAACTAAACATGTTTTAATATGCTTAATAGGTGACCTAACTTAAACTAAGTAACCATAATCGTATTTCAACATACTCAATAAATACATAAGCATATGATACAAATTACAATCCTACATTACAGCAGTATATTAAAAGGGAAAGAAATTACCTTATGTGGAGGCAGACTAAGGATCAAAGGTGGCTTGAATCATCACTTTAGGACCTCAAAGCTCGCAAACACATGAAAAAGGGAGATTTTTATAACCTAATGATCAATTACTCTAACTTTGGGTTCTGCCAAAGGAGTGAATCCCAACTTAAGTAATAATTGATCAAATGTTAACTCAAAAATAGCTCTTAACAAATGTAAAAAAGCCTAAGATTCAAGTTTTTGACCGTTATGAAGTGGGATGGTGTCTCAATTTATAGACCTCGATAGAAACCCAAGACAAGACAAGGATCCGATGTGGGAGAACAAACATGGAGGGAAAATCCCTCCAAATCGTTCTTCAACCAATAGGAAATTAGAATTTGAAATTAAATCGGACAAAGTATCATAAATGCTAGCAGAAAAAGTAGATAAGATGGGTAACCTCATCTTGGGGGGTTTGGGGGTGGTGGTATGACGGTACCAAGCGTGGAGGAGAGAGGGAGGAGGGCATTAAATGCCTTTTCCCTTTCCGGTGAGGCAAATAACACAGTAAAGAGACGTACAATGTGCCTTTGCCAAAAATGGCATCGGTGCCACAGGGATGACAGGGTTCCTCTTCGTTCTTGTTAATGAAAGAGGCTTGTCCTCTTCGTTCATTTGACGAACGTATGGGCCGGGCCTAATATAAAATCTTCGGCTCAGTCAAAATTAAAAGAAGAGGGGAGCGACCCAAAATGTTTTTAACATTAAAGGACTCTTTGTCACATTTTGAAAATGTGTTCATTTTTAAATGCACTAGTGACCCGATTAAACTCAAATATGATTAAATTAAACTAATAGCATCAATTTGAGTCTAATTTTGACATTATTTGGAATTAAAGAAATTAAAATCATGCAAATATCTTTTAAATTAAAAACATGATTTAAAATTGAGATGTAATTTCATTATCCTATTTAATTAGTAATTTTCCGAATTTGATGGAGCGGAACAATGATCCTTTAATTTAAAAATTCCTTTTGAGATAATTACATTTAAAATTGTCAGTTAAAATTCCAAAATCATAATTAATGATCAAATTATGTAATATTAGGATATGATATATAACATATATACCAAGTGATATTTTGTCAAATGAAATAATAAAATACTCCCATGATAATTTTGCAAAATCACATTCGCTTTGCGAAAAGTATATTTCACTCTGCCAGTGACTCTGGAACTCCGAATAATTAAATTAAATTATTAGAGAGTAAAACTTAGGTGTCAACAACTGTCCCTTCATTGTTCGGGGATGGCTATACCATTTTTGAGCAGCAAATTTTGACTAACCTAGTTTCTAGCCGACCACTAGGAAATTACTTCTCATTTTTATACAATTTTGAAAATTGTGGCCGGACCCTGGTTTATGAGTTTCCTACATATCTCAAGTTGCATGATAATTCAGGCCACTTGTAGTTCAATTCAATTAAACTTCTAGAAGATGGTAAAGTAAAAATATCATACCAGAAAAGTTTTGTAATGATTTTGTTGGAACATGATCGATCCTCGGAGATTAAGTGGCCTATATATCCTCAGTTTCGGGAATCAAGTCAATTGTAATTCGACTCGATGGCCCGAAAAAAATACCCCCTTATGTGGGAATCTCTTTGACTCTTTCGGTATATGACTGACCGGTTACTGGTTTTAAAAATAAAAACTTTCATGATTTGTGAGCGAGGTCAACGCGGAGTGATGTTCAAGCGCATGTGTAGAGAGCTTGACTCTCGTTGACACATATTTTTGACCGGCTGCGCAAGAATAAGTTCTACATTTGCTCCGCATGTGTCTGGATTTGGTCTTTCTGCTTTCCGTCTCTAGTAGCTTTGACATGTTTCCCTATGCTGATACATGCGTGTTGGTTATTATTTTTATATTTTTCATACATGTGCAACTTTGTTTTGTTGTACCCTCTTGGGTGATTTCCTTTGAGCGGGCATCTCATCCGACACAGTTTGACTCTTGTTGATTTTGCTGAGTGGATGTTACATGCGACACCATTTAGCTCTTGTTGATGGTTTGATTTAAGCGGATGCCACCTGCGATATCGTCTGGGTTTGTTGACTTGCTAGGGAGAATTTTCTCAAGAGGATGTCACATGCGACACCGTCTGGCTCTTGCTTATAGATGTTGTTGATCTTGTAGTTTGATTTTTTTAGGAACAAAGACTGCGGCTTTTGGCCGGAAGTACATCATTCGGACTTAGGGGTGAAGCCCATAACCTTTTGACTAGAATTACATCATTTGACTCTTGAATAAAGCCCGCAACCTTTCTACTAGATTTACATCATTCTGACACTTGGGGTGAAGCCCGCAACCTTTTGACTGAAATACATCACCTGACTCTTGAATGAAGCCCGCAAACTTTTGATTGGAATTACATCACCTGACTCTTGAGTGAAGCCCGCAGCCTTTCGACTGGAAATACATCATTCTGACACTTGGGGTTGAAGCCCACAACCTTTTGACTAATCCCGCAAGCTTTCGGCTGGAAATACATCAGTCTGACATTTGGGGATGAAGCCCGCAGCCTTTTGACTGGAGTTACATAACCTAACTCTTGAATGAAGCCCGCGGCCTTTCAACTGGAATTACATCATTTTGACACTAGATTCTCAGGGTTAGGTTATACATTATTCCCTTTCACGACATTTCTTCTAGCCACATCTCTCAGGTCCAACATTGTGTCTTTACTTTATTGATGGCTCTTGGGGCTTAGTGGTTGTCTTCCGGTATCAGAATGGCTTTCTATTGTAGTTGTTTCATTCACGAACAAATAGTTAGTAGAAAATTTTGTCGTCCTCTCGATGACGTTCTGGTGACCTGCAATCACAAAAATATTTGTTAGTTTCCTATGCGGTCGATCCGTGTTGCCGACTCCTGCTATATATTTTCTCCATTTTCCAGTCTCGACCCCTTTTTCGGTCCCGGTAAATATGAGAGAAATGTTTAGAAATATTTGAAAGCATTTTGGAAAGAGAATTTCTCTAAAATATTGTTAACTCATGTCATGATATTATATGCTTGAGCGAGGTCTTCTGACCGTCTTTAGTACTCTGTTTTTTGCTCTTTATTTATCCTTGATAAAAAATTTGAGACCCCCTCGAAAATTTTGCTAGTTGTATATTTGAATCAGCTGACTCTCGTGCCGATTTGTGTTTGAAGGATTTTTTGAGTTCCTCTAAAAAAATATGCCCCAGTGTGTGAGCTTGGACCGGCTGATCCTTTAAGCCGGATTGTTGATGGAATTTTTTGAGGTCTTCTCAAAACAATTGCCCTAGTTTATGAGCTTGGACCGACTGATCCTTTAAGCCGGATTGTTGATGGGAATTTTGGAGATCTTCTCACAAATCCTGCTCAAGTTTATTTAATATGAGGCAATTCTTTAATTTTTAGATATCTCTGAGGTTTCCTAGGGGTTTATTTGAATGTTTTGTTTGGTACGATCGATCTCGAAGAGCGCCTACGTATCCCATCTCGAGAATCAAGTCGAAATATAGTTCGGAATAAATATAGTTATTTTTTTGTAATAGTGCGACCGAGCTCGACGAGCGCCTACGTATCCCTCTTTGGGTATCAGGTCATTGCGTAGTTCATATTACATAGAATGATGGATTTGGATAATATTGCAACCGAATCTGAAATGGACGCCTACGTATCCCCTTTTTTTTTGGGAATCAGGTCCTCGTGTAGTTCGTTACAAGGAATTGATTTGGTTTTCTAATGCAATTACAAGCAAAGAAATGCGATTATAAGCAAAAGAAAAGTGTGATTACAAGTAAAGAAATGAAATTACAAGTAAAAGAAGATCACAAGCTTGAGGAGCGTGTCTTCACGTGTAGTACCACTTGATTACAACTGAGTTGATTGCTCTAGTCCACTCTTGGACATCAATTTCAGTGAGGATGACAGCTTCTCCCAATAGTACCTTACACATCATAAGGGGCCCTTGCCAGTTGGGTGTGAACTTTCTTTTGTACTCATCTTAGTGAGAAACACACGCTTGAGCATAAGCTGTCCTACTTGAAAGATCTGGGCTCTTACCCATTTGTTAAAGGCGCGTGTCATTCTCTATTGGTAGAGTTGACTGTGACATACGGCGACCATCTTTTTCTCATCGATTAGAGCTAGTTGCTCATATATTTTCCGAACCCACTCTATATTGTCCAATTTTTCTTCTTGTATAATTCTTTGCGAGGGTATATCTCCCTCGACTGGTATCACTACTTTAATGTCGTAGACAAGCAAGTATGAAGTTGCTCCGATTGAGGTCTAAGTGGTTGTTCAGTATCCTAGCAATGCATAGGGCAGTTGTTCATGCCAAAACTTGTAATTGACAGTCATTTTCCTTAAGATTCTCTTGATGTTCTTATTTTCTGCCTCTACAAATCCGTTTATCTTATGGCCTATACGCAATCGAATTACGATGAGTGATGCGGAATTGTTCATATATTTCCTTCATCAGATGATTGATCAAATTTGCTCCATTGTCTGTTACAATCGACTCTGGGATGCCAAATTGGCATATGATGTTGTTGTGCACTAAGTCGACTACCACTTTGTTTGTTACTAACTTATGAGAAGTGGCTTCCACCCATTTTGTGAAGTAGTCTATAGTGATCAGGATAAAGCAATGTTCGTTGGATGCTGCCAACTTTATGGGGCCAATAACGTCCATGCCCCAGGATACAAATGGCTAGGGTGAGCTCATGATATTAAGCTCATTTGGTGGGACCTTTATCATGTCTCCATGAATTTGGCATTGATGGCATCTTTGCACAAACCACTTACAGCCAGTTTCCATTGTCCTCTAGTAGTAGCCTACCTTTAAAATCTTCTTGGCCAGGATGAACCCATTCATGTGAGGTTCGCAAGTTCTGGCGTGTACCTCTTCAAATAACTTTGTGTCCTCGGCGGCATCGACACATATGAGTAACCCTATATCGGGCATCCTCCTATAGAGTATTCCCTTGTTCAGTAAGAAACCATTAGCTATTTTTCTGATGGTCTTCTTTTGATTAACCGTTGTGTTTTTGGGATACTCTCATTTTTTCAGATATGTGCTTATGTCAACATACCATGGTTTGTCGTTGGGTTTCGCTTTCACATGGGAATAGTAGGCATGTTCTTCCCTGATGCTAATCTCCAGCGGGTCAATGTAACTGCTTTTAGGGTGATGAATTATGGATGTTATGGTTGCAAAAGCATCGGTAAATTCGTTCTGAGCCCTTGGCATATGCCGTAGTTTGATATTTTTGAATCTGTTGCACAATCTTTGCGTCAGGTTAATATATGGAAAAATCTTCTCATTATTGGTGGCCCATTCTCCTCGGACCTGGTGAATTAGCAAGTCTGAGTCTTCGATTACTAGGAGTTCCTGTATATCCATGTCAATGGCCATGCGAAGACCTAAGCCTTCATACTCTTCTATGTTATTTGTATATTTGAAGTTGAATTTGGATATCATCGGGTAATGTTGACCCATTTCTGAAACCAAAACCGCTCCTATTCCTGAACTCTTATAGTTGACTGCACCGTCGAAGAACATTCTCCATCCCGAATATGCTTTGGCTATTTCTTCTTCAATTGCCATTACTTCTTTATTCGGGAAATATGTCATTAATGACGTAAATTCTTCATCGACCAGACTTTCTGCTAGTAAATCAGCCAATGTCTGTCCCTTGACGACTTTCTGGACCTTGTATTTGATGTCGAACTCGCTTAGGAGCATCTACCACTTGGCCAGTTTCCTTATAGGCATGGGTTGGCGAAAGATGTACTTCAAGGGA